>JAHLJT010002630.1:38504430-38646246 GCA_031308135.1 Acheta domesticus
CTTAGGTTTTAGCGGGAGTACAACACATCCACCTCCCGGGATACATCGAACATTACATCTATGGGCTAAAGACCTGAGGACTTACAGCGCCCAGAATCAATACTCGCTCAACATCAAAGCAAGTGCACGCATAAAAAGATAGAAATATGTACTGAAACATGTTACAGAGAAGCTGCGAAGCGACAAGCTAGTCATCATCGCTTCCACAGGATTTTTAAGAAGTGACGGAATACGTTTGTAGAAGGGATCAAGGAAAGCGCTTTTTGTTATTGACTCACCTCCTCTCTCCCCCCTCAAAACAATGTACACATTCGAAATAGATGTACTGACGCATATTTGACTCGTACTATATCGTGGTGAGGAGGTTAAGACAGAAGTTATGGACATTAACATTGCACGACAAACAAAATCACATTTTGGGAGGAGAATAACCCAGTGGAAAATAAATTATTTCAGCATTATGTTTCATTGCTCTTTCTTTTTGAACACGCAGTTATCCATAAGAGTGAAGAACGTAACGCTGAATCACTATTAATTTTCCAGCACTTCATATACTTTTCGTAATATTTTGCTCAATAAAAGCTGGGAGAAAAGAGAAAGGAGGAAAAGTTGCATTGTTATGTTGATACTGAAGCTAATTATAGTTTTTTTAAAAGGTATATTAAGTATTTTAGGATTATTACAAAAGGTAACTATTAGAATTATTATTTTGAATATGTATACGATCTAACGCACAGCTCAGGACCTGGCCATTCGAAGTTTGGTTCTAGTGTAAGGGAATTTTTCACTTTCAATACAATGATTCAGAAAGTGCAGAATGTTCTCACAGCTGCTAGTTACTTCTATTGTGATTGGCTGCACCATGTTATGGAACTCCACATTGGTTTAACTTGACTGGAAAATGCCTCGTTTTCTCTTTCAGCCTTCACGCGACGTAGAACGTAAATAGAATGGAGCATTCAGCGAAGTGAAGACTCTTTCCAAAATGCATTTTTTTGTACTCACGTTCATGTGAGAGTAACTCGCCTCAGAACCCAAGAGAACTTACCTGTAACAAAAAAGAGAGAAAGCACATTAGTTACTGTACACTGCCTATGCATAAAAAAATTTCACATTGTGAAATATATAAATTGTTAAAATGTATTATACATTTATGGCCACATTGTTTAAAAAATGTTATCACATATTGTGTAGCTTACAAAGAGGAACATTAGTTCATTTAATACGAATGACGGAGGAATATTTGCCAACTATCGATAATATTCATTGAAGGGTTTCTTCTCCAATTTCATGGAATCAATTGATATTTTTCTCATTTGCAGGATTCGTTCCCCATTCTAACACTTAAAAAATGTAAAATAAATTGAATTATTTTGGGAAAGAATTATTCAGGTATATCAACCGCCAAAGGAATTGTGTTCTGTACATGAATAATGCTCATTTAAACGGTGATTTTTAACTCTCGAAGAATTTTTTAGGTTCTGAAGTGTAGAAAATAATTTGAGAACCCAGTTGCGCACTCAGACTGAAAGTTTCTGAGACCAATCCTTTTTTATATTCTAAGATTTTCTTATACATTTCTGTAAAAAATATTGATAGGAATTATAGTATCGGTTGTATACGTATACAAAATTGCTAACATTTAAAAAATGGCATATCAAATATTAGAAAATTAATTAGTATCATGGTAGTGAACGATTGTTGAATGACGATGTGAAAAACTTTCTCCTCGGGCCGAAATTCTCACCTCGCAAAAGAAATCCTGACATTCCACAACAGTTTTGCTACTTTGTGTGCAGAAGCAAAGGTGCAGAACAGCTAAGAAAAACGGCCTTTCGAAAGACGAAAATTTGTTCAGACCGTGAGAGCGTACGGCGCTGTAGGGGGAGCGGCGACCGTGTTCCATTCTTGCGCACTGAAGCCTCCCTCGCTCGAGCTTTTCCAGCTCCGCAGGTATTTCCGCCCTTTCAGCAGTTGTTGTTCCACCCTCACCCTCACCTCGTGGCCTCTACTAAGGCGATTCTTTATGCTGGATCTCCATCGCGAGATTCTGCCAGCAGTGTCTTCTACAGTCTCCTTACTCGCTAGTTCCCGGAAGGCTCACAAGTCAGGGCACATATCAGTTAAATTTAACCTTCAAGAGCATCGTTAAAAAAAATCCTCTTGAGCTTTTTTCCATTCACTCAAATTTCATTTACAAAAAAGTGTGGAGGAATTTAAATCAATATCTAATGTTCCGATATTCTGGTTTATCCATACGTGTAAAGAATCTCAGATGTTACAATTTTCTCATCCATGCCTTTGGGATTTGTATCTCAATAGACGGAAGTTTCGTCATCTACTACAGCATTGAAATCTCTTTAATTCTCTATGCATTAATGGACTATTCGGTGTTTTGTTTATGTTCTCCTAGATATTCTGTCGACTGAAAGCATCAAAGAACTCCTACGCAGAGATTGTCATATACGTGGAGCTGTATGTATTGTACCAATTTATACTTGTACTTAATTTCATACGAGTTTCATTCATTTGCGTGGCGAGTTAACACTTCGTGACTTACGTCTGTCCATTACACCGAATATCAGATAATTAATCACTCAATCATCCAATTCTGACATGCCATAAATGTGAGAGTGGGTTTACTGCTTCCTAGTCGCACCATTTGTCTCGCGGGTGAAACATAAGTAGGGCGGCTAGCAGGATAGTGACACGAGTTTCTAGACGTCTCAGAATAAAAGATTCTTTCTAACATTTTTGGCGCAAATGTTTTGTTGTACTTTCGAAATTTCCATTATCAGTCCTAGAACAAACTACAAACAAATCAGACGTAGAAAAGTCAATGAACAAAACCGTTTAGTTGCATTTGCATCATTTCGTAAATTTATTTGACACTTACCAACTTTCAAAAAGATCTGTGGTATAATTTGCTCAAATCCTCTTGGTATTTTAAGGCTATTATATCACTAGATGTTACCATGTTACCGCTTCAGACTCGACGACCGGCGTAACCCTGCACATTTCGTCTCAATAAATCTTCAGGTGCCAGTCACCTAGTTTTATTGTGTCATTGGTACGTGCATGAAGTGTTAAATCTCACAAATATGCCCGATAGATTCCGAGTTCTTTTGCGACTTCTGATTGTGAGACCCCGGGTGCCTTATAACAAAGATGATTGGTAATAGTAAACCTGGTTTGAATCTTACTCTGGAACCCTCAGAATGTGTTAGTTTCGTCAAGAAACCTACAAATTGATTTAATGTGATTTTTCTAATTATCGTTAATTCGAAAAAAACACGCTTCTACGTATGGTATACGGCCCATCTCTCACTATCTAGAAAGATCTGGCAGTACTCGGAGGACCTTTTGGCTGGAGATCTGCCTAGGGTGTGAATCCATCTAAGAAGCAATGCACGATACCTCCTTACACTCCAGACAATCACTCCCCCCCCCCCCCCAATCGTAACATTTGCGTCAACATACTATTTCAGGTCTGCCAAACGTCTTGATTGAAAGTTCGCACAGGATGACGGAGATGGAACTGAACGAAGTGTTCCGAAGAGGCAAAATTAGCACCCCCACCACGATGGAATCTGAAATTTTTATTCCATGATTATTAGCTATTTTAAGACTAATTTCAGCCATAAAATAAAATTATGATCAACAATACATTTCAAAATATTGAAGTAAAAAGGAAATATGCAATATCGAATGCTATGTTTGACAAAATACGCTCTAAGACAAAAAAAAAATTCTCGTTCATTACTAATTAAAAACAACCACAAAAAATGAATCTCAATTCGTTCATCAAAAAAAATTATTTCACAATTTGGGGTCAGTCAGATCCCACTTTTTCACTTTAATATTTTTGAAGATTCTACAAATCAAAATATTTTAATTTTTGTTTATAATGAGTATTTAATTATCTCGTAATGACTGTATAAAAGTTCACTAAATTGGAGGTGGCAGCTTCACCATCTTGAAGAGACTGCACTTCCTAGTGGTGGCGAATAGGTCCGCCGGTGGGATAGTGGGCGCGGGAGGGGGAGGGGGGGCGGAGGTCGCCACCTGCGCGCGCCCGGGTGCATTGTCTGGAGGCGCAAGGCCGTAGAGTGGTCACGGGAGGGGGGGGGGGCGAAGCCAAGCCGCTGTGCGGGGACGCGGCGCCATATTTAGCCGCGCCGCTCGGCGCCGCCCCCCCCCCCCGCCCCGCTCCCGCCGTTGCGTCACGCCTCGCGGAGGAGGCCTCTGCCGCCAGCTGCCCCGCAGCAGCTCGAGCTCTGCCAACCGCGCTGCTTGCCTTTATTGTAGTCGGCCGTGGGGAAACACGTTGAAAATTCGCAAATTGGGATGTGGGGAAAAGATCTGGCATACATGCAACCCACACAATCATAGTCTATAACTCGGCAACGAAGCCCTTAAAATCAGTCTTTTTTAGGGATTCTAGTTACATTTTTTACACTGTAGTATACAAAATAAAACGTTTTTTAGATTAAATTAGATTATATTAGATTAACTATTAATTCTGCAAGTAAGTGTTGTAATTTGGTGCCAGAATATATTAAATTTACATGCATTAAGGTTATATTGAGTAACAATAAATTACAAGAGTTTTGAACGTTCAGTTACACCCCACTGCGTAGTACAGGTCGTCAGAAAGGTTGGAAGCTGGGTTCAAGTATGAAGCATATTTTCTTTTAAAACTATTATTGTCAGATTGCGGAATGTTTCCATAAGTGTAGTTTTTGTTCTTACTGTTATACCACCATCATCGTGGCTATCGTTACCATCCCTGGAGACCTCGTCTTCTGTAAACAGTGCTGTTTTCACCTTCGCCTGAGAGTGAGCACGCGCAACAAACTGTATCCCCTATTCATCCGCGACGTGACTTCGGTTTGCCAACCCCGTCGAGGGTCGGTCCACGTCAGGGGCGGATCCTGCCGATTATTTTGGAGGGGACCATCGAAAAATTTTATTAAATAATAACCATTTATTATATTATACAATTACTTTTAAATTATTGCATAATTCTAACAAATATTTAAATCAATTTTGCCAAATAAAAAAATGTAACAAACGAAAACTAGGCCTTGGGTCCACCCAGGGACTTGCAACTCTCCATGATAATCGAGGACAAAGCTTGAGGGTGCTACTATAGAAGACGCTAGTGTCGCCGGGTACAGTTGCAGGTTCAGCTCGCCAACTTCGGCGTGTAAAAATTGGCTGATTTCTGAGAAATGCGAAAAGAGTCTTCTAAATTTTCAAATATTCATAATATATACATATAAAAAAGCGCGAAAACGGACGCTATTTTTTGTAACATTACGCGCCTGCTTGGTTCTTGCGAACCTACGCAGAAGCCGCGTTCGTTTGAAGTATCGATGACAGCAGTTTGTATTTTAGTTCCAGTAAGAAGGTGCTACAGGAGAGCGCGCCACTGTAATGGTCTCCACCACGTTATATATGGGAGTTAAAAGGGCCTGGATCCGCCACTGGTCCACGTCGCGATGGCCACGGGGTTCCTCCGGGACGCTCGCGCTCCTTGATCTGGCCGCGGCGCGTTGCCAAACTGCGTGGTCGGTCGGCCCGCGCGCTCGCGCCGACTCGGAGAAAGTGATCGCCCCCACCCCCCACCCCACGCACGCCCTCGCGCGTGAATGAATAGAACGGCCTCCGCCGCCCGAGCTCCTTAATCGAAGGCGAGCGGAGGTGAATCCGTGCGTGGGGGTATTCGTTGAGCTGGTAATACGAAACAGGCTTCGGTTTCCAAGTGTAACGTCATAGCATTGGGCTCGACCGACAGAACCCCCGTCGTACAGGGTTAGGGGTTGGTCATCTGGGGTCGGGCTGGCGGCAGCCGGACCTCTGAAGTCGTTCCGGAGAGAGGGGTTGTCTTTTGGTGCTTGGCGGCACGGCCGGCGTCGGCAGGGGGCAAGCCGGGGGCGCGTCCCGGAAGGCGGCTGTCAGTGCGCACAAGGGATGATGTGTGACGACAGAACTCGGCCTGCAGATGGCGGCAGGCCCATCCGGTCCAAATCTCAGTAATGAGAACATGTGGGCCGCGGGTCGCCTGCGTGGGAGGTCAGTCACGTGACATTTCACAGAAGAGGCCAGTGAAGGAAACGGCCATGCATTCGAGTCTGAGCCGAATCACGGTGTGGAGGCACCAAACTTGCGCCAGGGCGGTGCGGAGACGAGCGGGGCTCGTGAGGGCAATCCATGTGTTGGAACGCCGTTGTGGAAGTTATTCCACGTGTGACGGCGGTCGCGGGGTGTGACGCTCTGTGCGGGCACGCATGTAGAGTGAGCAGTGAGAACTATGTACATTGTGTAAATAACTATACAATAAACTTGTTTATAGCAAAAGTTAGTCTGTGATTACTATAATATTCCCACGACGTCACACAAGTCTCGTCGAGACACTGTCCGCAGTTAAGTTCCCAGAGAGTTATCATACGAATAGGTTTATTGGAAATGGTGAAGTTTCAAATTCAATTTCAGCTTCTCGACGGTCTTAAGAGAGACCTACATCAATTTCGAAGACCGAATTGGACGGTGTTATGCATCAACCGGCTCTGCGACGTCATACAAGTTTTGAGATAATCGTGTTCAAAGGTTTTATTACATTTTCAGCTCTAAAGGCTGTAATTTAGTTATTTCGAAGCGCCACACTACACGAACATGAGTGGAATATCTGGCGCTTACCTGCATAATGTGAAATTAAGAACAGCAGATTTGAAGATCTAGGTTTAAAGCCGCTTGTTGCGAAACGTAAATTCCCTGATGTGACTGATGGCGTTTACATTTTTCATTAATTGTAAGGCTATTTTTACAGATTCATCGCCAAAATGTCGATGTGTCTTCATTATCGATTCTAGGCAAAAGCAGAAGTGAGATTGCGTGAACGTATGCGAAAATGACAATGTAGTTATTCAGATTGTGAAAGAATTTGATGGCACCATAATATGAAAATAGACTGACATGCAAGCAAAAACGTAGAAAGGTAAACAATGTTTAAACAAAATTGTTGGCCCCCTTTCTGGATGAACCGTTCCAAAGTGCAAGCGATACTCCGGCGTTGGTGCGCGTTCTACAGCGGGAGGCGTGGTGTGTTGATGCACAGACCGACCCGAAACGCGCGGCCGGCTGGGACCGCATGATAAAGCGCATCCTGGGCTTCGAGGCCGGCCCCGAGCGGCAGTTCGCCCCCGCGCCCGCACCCGCGCCCTCGCCCGCCACCAACACCGCCCCCGCGCCCGTGCACGCCCGCGCGCCCGCCTCCGCCGCCGCCCCGATGCCGGTGCCCGTCCACGTCGCGGTGAGTAAAACGCCTGCCCCACTCCATCCTTTCCTTTCCTCGTGCCCTGGACTCGAGCCCGGTTGCCGTACCCTTCGCGTCCATCCGCCCTACCCTGCCCTGTTCTCCTCTCGTGCCTCGCCCCGTCCCATCTCCCCCTGTTCTCGTGCCTCGCCCCGTCCCATCTCCCCCTGTTCTCGTGCCTCGCCCCGTCCCATCTCCCCCTGTTCTCGTGCCTCGCCCCGTCCCATCTCCCCCTGTTCTCGTGCCTCGCCCCGTCCCATCTCCCCCTGTTCTCGTGCCTCGCCCCGTCCCATCTCCCCCTGTTCTCGTGCCTCGCCCCGTCCCATCTCCCCCTGTTCTCCTGCCTCGCCCCCTCCCATCTCCCCCTGTTCTCGTGCCTCGCCCCGTCCCATCCCCCCTGTTCTCGTGCCTCGCCTCGCCCCGTCCCGTCCCATCCTGTTCTTCTGT
The DNA here is from genome assembly GCA_031308135.1 of Acheta domesticus. Classification (NCBI taxonomy): domain Eukaryota; kingdom Metazoa; phylum Arthropoda; class Insecta; order Orthoptera; family Gryllidae; genus Acheta; species Acheta domesticus. The sequence continues at coordinate 38,512,196 of JAHLJT010002630.1, forward strand.
CCCGTCCCATCCCGTCACTTGCTCTTCTCCGCCCCCTCCCGTTCTGTTGCCTCGTCCCAATCTTCCCCCTCGCCCCGCCCTAATCTCCAGGCCTTTCCTCCAACTTCCCCTTCCGTCAACCCAGTAAATCATTAAACACCTTTGACTAGAACCCGTAAGTAGATGCCCTTGGAGACAACTGGTGGGTAGAAGGCGCATGGTAAACCCAACCTTTGAGTAGGACCTTTGAGTAGAAAGCGCACGTGAAACTCGAACCTTTTTGAGAGTCATCCCTTTTGGATAGAACCCGTGAGTAGAAGTAATCTCCTGTGGTTAGAATCCACGAGTAGAAGGCATTTGTTAAACCCACCCTTTGACTAGAATCCTTGTTGACAGAAACCTTATTTGCATGCGCACTTTGGGTGCGACATTAGAATAGATCCCGTACGTAGAAGCCAAAAGTTGAGTGCAGCCTTTGAGGAAAAACCCTTCGAGTTGAAAATACCTGTTGAAATGAAACTTCCATTTGTGAGTAGAAGGCCTACTCTGATTGCTACCCTCCACTAGAACACCATGTTCTCTGAAACCCATAAGTAGAATCCCATTTAAATTAAACCTGAGGATAGAGAAGATCACTGGATATGGGGCTGCATGTAGAGCATACTCCTTGACACTTCTTTAAGATTAGAAGGGTAGATATCTAATAGGTTCGTTGTGAAATTGATTTGACTGAGTTTGCCTTCAACGAAACAATATTTTCGAAAGCAAAGTTTGTCACGTGTAAATTCAAATTATTACTGCATATTCTATTTTGAGTAAATCTTATTTATATCAGTAATAACCACTTGACAATCTGTGTAATTTTCTCCGAATGGTTGTATGATGTTAAAAATCTATATTCTATTTTCGACTTAGTGTTCGAACAGTCTTAGAATTGTTTGCTCTATTAAATTTGTAATGAAATCGTTTATTGGTCGCAAGATAATACGTGATCACTTAAAGGGATTGCTACTTGATACCGTGTTACCCTTGATCACTTAAAGGAAATATTAAAGTGAATTGCAAAGCGTAAGAGAAGTTCAATACTTAATTTTGCGACATAGATTTATTACATATTAACTGACGTATCGTTAAATTTCTCTTTTTCTTGCAGAGTGAAGCACCCCTTAATAAGCTTCCTCCTAGTCTGGTGAGCTCTAATTTAAAATTGCAATTTTTTCTGCAATAATGTACATGCACTACTAAGTAGCGTTACTTGAAGCTGTTTTTGATGCTCCTTACTGAACTTCGGCGAATGAGCCGAAGTGGAGTTAAGTTGTTCAGTATACGCTAATAGTCTGCGTCCTCTTCACTCGTCTTGTGTCTTGAACAACGCTATGCTCAATTTAACGCTTTTGCTATACTTGAATTCAGGTTGCCAAAAAGTTGCTTAGGTAGATTCAGAGCCCAAAACTTAATGTTTCAAAGTTCATGTAGTATGCTTTGACTGGACCTTGTAGTAGAAATTGTAGAATTGTTTAGAGGTACCCATTTTATACGTAGAAATAGTTGTATCTCGTATGTAATATTGAGTGGTAAGAACATTTTTAGTGTCAGCCTTGAGCGGCTGGCACAAAAAAGATGAGCAGTTTAACTGGAGAGAGGAAGAGAAAGAAAACTAACGGACGTATGGCTGATGTCAGGTGTTATTTCATTTATGAAATGTAAGTAGAGAGATTTGCTTGACTGAACATATCACAGTGAAGTTGAGGACATTGCTGTTAGAAGAATACTCTGAGAAAATCGTAAACGGCGTACAAGTATTCCAGAGTGTTGATGTTAAAGATCGATGGTGAGTAATACAAAACAACGGTGAGTAATACAAGACTTGCATTAAACTTATTTTTTGGTCAGCAATACTTTCTAAGAGATTTAAAGCAACCATTAAGCGACTGCGAAGCTCGTCAATCATGTTCAACCTACGAAGTGTCAGACCTTCAGTTGCGAAGATAAGGCATAACGCATGTTCACTGAATTGAATGTGTCTTGACCACGGTCATTGTGTAGGAGAAATGGGGAGACTAACGGCAAAGAACTACTGCAATGTTGGTGTTGGCCTTCCAATCTTTATTAATATAGAGAGGGAGTGACGCATACTAAATTATTGTACACGCATATGAAAAGGCGCATCTGGAAATGCCCTCTCTTTTGTCTCTAAAACTATTAGAAATTGCCATTCTCTGCAGAGGTACGCTCGAACACGGAAACAGTACAGCTGATTACATTACTCTTAATAATCAGTGGTGTATTTGAACTCAGCATAGTTCAACGTATATGTGTGAAGGATCCAAAACTGTGTGAATAATCTAGTTTGTTCACTTTATTTTTGAACATGTTCATTCCATTCTTATTGCAATTTCCTTTCGTGAGCCGCCTCCTAGAGTTGGTCGGTAGATATCAGTTTCAACCTGTGTGTTAACTTTGATATAGCATACTTGCGTGGCTGGAGATGCATACGCCTAAGGTCCTGCCTCAAAACTAGAGATTTTAAAAGCAATGAATTCAAACCAGGGTAACCCTCACAAATGCAGGACTTTTTTTTATCCGCTTAATCCACCCCAAATTGCATGAAAAATAAGGGAGACTAACAACTATTCGGAAGGAAGAAAAGGTGAGTAGCTAAGCCCATTTGCGCATTTCGAATCAATCGAGCTAATTAAATAAAATGGCAGGCGTGAGTTATAGATCTGCGACCAGAGAAGTTCTTTCCGATGTCATTTAACGAATTAGTTGGGGGAAATAAACGTATTGATTAGCGTGAGAGGCGTTTAAAGGCAGATGTCAGGGAACAGATGGTCCAACAAGCCCCGAAATATCTGTTGTTAATTTATAGAGCAAACACTGAGGGGATCCTTTGTTTATATAAGTAGCTTCATTCAACTTCTCCCCAGTCGTAAGATGAAACGTAAATTGCTTGAAGACGTAATACATTATTATTAGTGGAGCCTTGCTCGACGCGCGTAGGCATAATAGCGGTCGCCCATCTGGACAGGAAGACGGCCGCGCCGAAGATGGAGGAGGCTCGACCGGCACTTTCCCTTTCCTCTGGCGGCGGGGAAAGCTGCGGCCTTCCGGGGGCCGCCCGCCGCCCACTGCCCGGCGTCGCGACGCTGCACGGTGTGACCAGATGGCGAAAATGTGGCCAAAACCTCACACGACATCAAATTGATTACCAAGTTTTACCTAGGGGTATTCGAGATCGCTAATTTCTATTACACTAATACTAATACATATCCCGATTTTGTGCTAGTATGTATGTGTATTAATACAAATCCCGGGTCAAATGCTTCGTTTCATTTCAGTAATGCAGGTTGCCACTACGAGATATAAACGTTCATAGGAAATGTGTCGTTAAAAAAAAGTATCTGCGGCGACACGCAACCAAATTTTCCTTTAACTGAATGAATATTAATTAAGCTAAATTTTCCTATAAATTTTTAGGTGTTATATTCTGTTATATGTAAGTTTTACGCTAGTTATACTTTATACCCAATTACATTGAATACACATTATTGTAATAATAAATTAACATAATTATTGTTTTACCACCAACAGGGACACCAATAATTGAGAAATATAGTAAAAAATATTTTAGAGCCCTTTTTTATAAATATTAGAAACCCAGCCTACACAGCAGACACTTCTCTGACGTCACAACACCATTCCAACGTCAAGCTTCCACAGCTCCCAGCAGGGACAGGGATTAGACTGCATACTTTGAGAACAGGTGTACAAAACATTCCTCTTTCGAGTAGGATGGTCAGAAGTTCCCCAAACAAACTTTTTGTTTTGGCCCCGATTTTGCCATCTGGTCACACCGTGCGCCTCCGCGGCCGCCGCCGCCGGCCCACACCTATAGGCCTCCCGCCCCGCAGCCGCTCGCTCCTTTAAGGCCGCCCGGTCGGCCGCGTGGGCGATGCTCCATCCACGGCGCGCCGCATGCCTCTGCGCTTTGTCCGGGAGCGGCACGAGGGCGGGCGGGGATAGCCACGGTATCATGGGACAGACTGCGTTGACTCTGCAGGGCTTTTGATTGCGCGCCCTACGACGGTGACGGGTTGATGACACTATACTGCGGTTTTTCTAACTTTGCCCCTCAAGACACATCTTCTAAGTCACGGTATTTCGCATCTTTCTCAGTCGTTCCGCTAAATTTCGCATGATCGCGGCCGTATCAAGCAGTGCTTGCGATCATGCGAGTTCTACCGGCAAGACCGAGAAAGACGCGAAATTCCGTGTGACATTCCATTGCGGTGCATTGATAAAAGCACGAATCTTTGTAGGCAGCTGTTTGAATTTTCAAAAAGTACGATGCGTAGTTAATTACTGGCAACCAGCTGAATGCGTGAATGCGCCCAAGAAAGTGTTGTTCCACCAAAACAATGCTCCATCCCATACAGCAGCAGTCACAATGGCAAAAGCAGATCAGTCAGGATTCGAACTGGTTCCTCATCTACCGTATTCACCGGATTTAGCCCCGAGTAATTTCTTTCTATTCCCCACTTTGAAAATTTGGCTTGGTGGCGAAACTTTTCATCAAATGAGGAAGTGATTGCTGCTGGAAACTGGTATTTCTCAGAGTTTGACAATTCCTATTTTCCGATGGGATGAAAAAATTGGAAACGCATTGGGCAAAGTGTATAGATCGAGGAGACTACGTTGAAAAATAAGGTAAGTTTTTTCTTTCTTTAAAAAAATGTTCTTCCATTTTTACCAAACTTCTCAAACACCCCTCGTTGTTGGGGTCTTGCTTAGGCGCCTCGCGGCGTGAATGCGGGCCCGCTGGGAGGTGCCCCTTGCCTCACCCTCGCCACAGTATAACCAGTATGTTCACTCGCGGCAAATCCCATTGAAAAAGTTTGTTCGATCACGTGACGTCCACCATGTTCTTGGTATAACACCCAGCGCGCGAAATACAGGACTACTAAATTTAAAATGATTTCTTACATTTATTTTATTCACTAGTTCAATTCATTTTATTATTCTATCCATTTTATTCAAATTCCACGTCCACTGAAACAAATTAAACACACACTCAGTTCTCATATCACACGGTGTATGATATCCGAATGTAACTGCTGAAATTCTATTGGCTGCCAACCAAGAACATGGCCGAGGGTCTATCCAGCGCAAAACTAGATTTTAGAGCAAGTGAACATCCTGGTTGTACTGTGCCCTCGCTCTCGGCTGACGTGGCGCCCGCGCGCGTGTTGCAGTACCCGGTGCCGGCGGTGGAGGACGACAGCGCCAACAAGCAGATGAAGAAGCTGGCGCGCGACTGGATCGTGACGGCGCTGAGCGCGCCGCAGTCCATGCTGCAGATCGCCGTGCAGTTCCGCCACATCGTCGAGGGCTTCTGGCCCTTCAACGACCCCCGCGCGCATGGTGAGTATCGGGGAGCTAATCGCCCACCCCACCCCACCTCACTCCCGCAACCCCATCACACCCCATCCTCACCCCTCATAACCCACGCAACCAATTACACCCCATTCTCACCCCCCTAACCCACGCAACCCCATCACACCCCATTCTCACCCCTACAAACCCCGCAATCCCACCCCACTCAGAATTCACAAAGGACGATCGCGGCGCTAAAGCAGTACGAATCGCTTCAAAAGTTTCCCAGTGTTGAAAACCGTCCTCATCAAATAAAAAAGGCTTAGATGAGTCAGGGCGTCAGCTAATGTCATTGCTGTGCCTCTGATCGAGAGGTCCTAGAGTTAGTGGTTGGATTTTCGATACTAGTTACACAGCTAGGTCGAATTCAGCCGCTGTCTCGAGGAGAATTCTACCAACCAACGGCTCTGATCGGTTGTTTTGTATCGTTTATCCTATCAACACCAGGCGGATGCCTGAGCATCGTCTGGTGTCTATCCTAAGAAACGGGCCACAGACCGCTCGCGAGTTTTCCTTCATCTTCCTTGTCCTATTCTCGCTTCTTACACACACTTACACTTGCACGCACTTCATTACCACACAAACCGGGAGCACGGTCGGGAAATTAGAGCTTTTCTCGGCTGGGGTGTGTCCGACTGGTGAGAGGTACCTGAATGACGATACTTCGGCGACCGTCGTGTAGGTCTTCACCGGATCTCACGTTTCAGTCCGGGAGACTCTGCCACCTCGCAAGTTGTAACAAACACTCCACTTAGGAGACCACTGACAACCGTAGTTGACGCGCCAGAAACCAATAAATACTGAACCATTGGTTGGAGAATGAGAGCTCAGATCGGTGCAGCAGTTGAGGTGTGTGTGTGTGCGCGCGCAGAACGTGCCGCACCCGGAGTTCATGGACATCATCGCCGAGGAGATGCAGACGATCCTCGTCAAGTGCGAGGCGGCGACGCAGGGCTACCCGTGCGTGGCCGCGCAGCCGCACTCGCTGCCGCACTTCTGCAACTTCATGCTGCTGCTGGGCCACTTCGTCGCGGAGGTGAGCAACCGAGTGAAATACCAGACGACTTAGAGTCGGCGTCCGAATAAATCCGAACAAGCTTGTTTTAGTATTTCAGGATTTGTCCCATTTTTAAAGACAGAAATTTTACTTATTAAAAACAATGCATTAGTTGAAATGCATTTTATTGTCAAAATTGTTTACAACGTTTAGACAATAAAATGCACTTCAACTAATGCATTGTTTTTAATAACTAAAATTTCTGTCTTTAAAAATGGGACAAATCCTGGAATAAACAAAATACAGACAGTATCCAAGATAAAAATTGTTTTATTATTATTATTTTTTGTAATTAATATCAGTGTTCGCTGTTAATATATTTGTCGTCAGTGTTTGTCATCTGAGCAAAAGAAATGATGAATTTGCGAAATTGAGATTTTTAATAGATGTAATTATTAGAAGTTTCGTATTATGTCAGTCACATTATTTGTGAACATTCTACTTAGAAAGTTGTTCCGAAAAAAATTTCAGTTATTTTATTAGCACCTGATTTATTTGAGGATGACAACCTGATGTTCAGGAGCCGCCTCTTGGTGTTAGTTCCTACAATTGTAACACATTCAGCAAATCATTTTGAATTTCCTCTTTAATCACTGCCTTATTGAAAGATTTAGTAATATTTCGTGTGTACTGTAGAAATGTAATTTAAAATAAAATATATTTTATAGAATAGTAGTGTTTACCATAATTTATGTAAAGTTTGCAATCTTGAATTTATTAAGTATAAAATAATAAGCAAATTCAATACTAATGCGCATGTATCGGAAACATTTGTCATAAATGGTTTAATCTATAGCCCGTGATTTCCCTTGTGTATCCTGGCTTTCCAAGTGTGAGCGCAATGCGATTGCATGCGCAGTTTACGGCGCTGCCGTTCGACGTGCCCGAGTTCCTGTTCCACATCGCGTTCCGCGCCTGCAACCTGTGCCTCAAGTCGCCGCTGCAGCTGCCCATGGCGCAGGCGCTGCTGCGCGTGTGGAAGACGATCGGCTGCGAGCTGGAGACGCGCCTCGGCGACTTCCCGGAGCTCGTCGACGCCGTCCGCGACGCCGTCATCTACGGCAGCCGGGCGCTGGGCGCGCGCGCCGACCCCAAGGTTCGCTCGCACGATCTCGCGCTCGTTACAATCGCTCACTCTCTCGCGCTCGTTCTCACTCGCTCATCTCTCGCGCTCGTTCTCGCTCGCTCCTTCTCACTCACTCCTTCTCACTCACTCGTTCTTTCGCGCCCGTTCTCACTCACTCGTTCTTTCGCGCCCGTTCTCACTCGCTCCTTCTCTCGCGCTCGTTCTCACTCGCTCCTTCTCTCGCGCTCGTTCTCACTCGCTCCTTCTCTCGCGCTCGTTCTCACTCGCTCCTGCTCTCGCGCTCGTTCTCACTCGCTCCTGCTCTCGCGCTCGTTCTCACTCGCTCCTTCTCTCGCGCTCGTTCTCACTCGCTCCATCTCTCGCGCTCGTTCTCACTCGCTCCATCTCTCGCGCTCGTTCTCACCCGCTCCTTCTCTCGCGCTTGTTCTCACCCGCCCTTCCCTCGCGCTTGTTTTCACTCGCTCCTTTTCTCGCGCTCGTTTTCACTCTTTCGTTCTCTCGCGCTCGTTCACGCACCCCACGCGCTCGCTCATCACTCACTAGCTATTTCGTTTGCTCGCTTCATCGTTAAAGATTTTCCTAAAATGTTCCTTGACATTGCGCGAGTGCAGTAGTGTGAAGAGAGCGGCGACCGTGTCCTTAGGAGCTGCTGGTGGAGGCGCTGGAGCTGCGCTGCCGCGGCTGGCGGCCGCCGCCTCCGCCCGGGCCCGCGCCCTCCGCCGCCGGCAAGGGCAGCGGAGAGGGCGCCGCAGAGGGCGAGGGCGGCGGGGTGGGCGGCGGCGGCAGCGCGCTGGCCGACGCCCTGGCGCGCGCGACGGTGCGGCGCGCCGCCGTGGAGGCGCTGGGCGCCGCGGGCGACTGGGCGCCTCCGCACCCGCACCCGCAGCCGCAGCCCCAGCGGCCCCAGCCCACGCCGCTCCTCCAGCAGCTGGTCCAGCCCCCCGCGGGCCACCCGCGCGCGCCGCCCCGCCAGCACTACCCGTTCTGAACGGTGAGCACGCCTTCGATCGTTTACTCCCAAGTGGGGAGCTGGTTTCTATGATTTTGCCAATTTTTGACCGTTGCTTCGGTGCATAGATAAGTGAATGTTGTTGACATTTGGTTAGAGTATAATACTGTATATACTTCGGTTTTTTTTCTTGGCGCGTAGCGGGGTGTCATCAAAATGGAATATCTCACGGTACTTCTCGTCGTTCTCGGTTGTGCAGCTAGAAGTCGCATGATCGCCCGCACTGCTTGATACAGTCGCGATCGTGCGAATCCTAGCGGCACAACAGAGAACGACGCGAAGTACCGTGAGATATTCCATTTTGATGACACCCCTCCCCATGCGCCAAGAAAGAAAAACCGAAGTATAGATTAATATGTTGGTGCATATACGTGTAATTATAGGCGCATATTTTGTATAATTCGTTAAAAAAAATCTATAAAACGTTTCATCTTTTGAAAGAATATTATGTATTTGTGAGCGCTCATTGGTTTGAAAGACCAATTTGCGGGTGTTGTTTTTTTTTTCCTGCTGTAGATAAAATACTTGTGCAAATGTAGCATATTTCGTGAGAACATATTCTTTAAAATAGTCATAAGAAATTCAGCAAGATATACAATGTACTTATAGGTTAATATTTACTTCACTTATTTCTCTCGCTAAGTAGGGTAGATTATATTTCGTTTGCACAAAAATATGTTTTCATTCCAAGAATTTTATCAAGAAAGGTTTGTAGAAGAAGCGAAACACGGTTAATTTTAAGTGCGTATTAAAGGGCGTATTTCAGAATTTTTAGGTCATAAATGCATATTTTCGAAAGTATATTTCAAGATTTTTTAGGGCATAAAAGTCCTCTCTCTATTCATAAGTAACAGGCAGCCAAGCAATTTTGGACCAATATCTCATTGCAACATGGCGAGAGTGCGTGTAATCCAGTTTCGGACTGAGCGCTTACTGTCTTTCTGATTTTAAAAAATAGATTCCTATGATTTCATTTCAGTGCAGTATAATTTTGAAGTTCCTCAAATTGTATGAACAATACAGAAATACGTATTTTGGCAATTTGGGCGACCACACCTTGCATAAATCTTCTGGTTTAGGAGATGAACGTAGTACAAATTAAAATATCCAGTAATAATTAATTAAATATGTAACAAAATGAATGTAAATTTGAATAAAAGTAAGACAAGTGCTCCCAAAAGAACAATTTTATCGAGACAGTCTTCCAGATATTTCGGAATGGAAATACATCTTAGTTAAGAAAAGTTAATTCAGTATATCCCGCGAGAATTAATATTCAAAACACGATCGAAATGTTCCCGACCCAACGACCCAAAACCAACCCAAAACAAAAGATATTCTGGAGGAACAGTTTCACTACTTCTTGTGAAAACCATAATTTAAAGAATGTGCCTGTAATCCTTAGTGTGTTAGCTTGGGTTGAAGGATACTTTTAAATCAACCATGCCTCTTCCGGCATTGCTGAGTGACATGTTACAGCGATTTTAACTGCATGTGAAAAACGTTTCTCTTGTCCTTTCTGACCCCTTTTATGCCTTTGCGACAGATTTACGAACTCTCATTCGGCTCTTATCGCCACTCTGGGTTTGAGCACCTGGTAAATGGCCTTCCTGCGGTACCTCTCTCTGTCATTGGCCTAGACACCTAAGAATTCAACAAAAGCAACCTCCAAAATATTCCCCTAACGCATCTCATTCTTAAAACATTCTTAATTTAGTCTGAATTGCTAACCTTCCGAACATGAAAAGCATTTACAGTTCATTAAGTGGAAAAGGTTTTAATTGGTGGGTTCGCAGCAAATTAAAGTAAAGGAAACGATACTCTTCTAATTGCATTATTGGCGGGTATCGCTATAGTCGTAATGCGTCCATGAGAGGCAAGGCTGCTAATGGTATTTGCCACTTAAATTACATCCTTGCGCTAAGGCTGTAAAACCCTCACCACATCTCCGTATAAACAAAATTATGCCTTCTGCATCTAGAAGGTATCACCTGAAAAAGGAAAATTGGGACATAGTCGAATATTAAATCCTACCCGATGACGTGGGCAGATTTTGGTGATTCTGATTAGATTAAGGCTCTGAGCAGTATTTTTTTTAACTTCATTATACGGTGAAACGCACAAAAAGATATTGTAGGAATTTCAGAGAATTTCATTATACGGTGAAACGTCATGGAGAGTACAGTGACGTCTAATTAATATTTGAGGTTTTTACAGAAGCTATAAAGTAGGTATTAGAGCTCGTCAATAAACTAACTCAGCAAGCAGAGGATTTATTACAAAATGATATGGAAATGCGTAGATGGAGTACGAGGAATTTCTGGACCTTTGTCTTTTTCTTTCTTTCTTTTCCTTGTTTTTAATTATTTTCTCATTCTTTGTCTATAAAAGTCTTTGCCATTGAATTCTGTGTGTCACTTTTTTGCCCATCTTCACACACATCACGTTCTCGGTTCGTTGCTTTTGCAGTGCATAAAACAATAACTTGATTCAAAGAGCGAAACAATTTTTTATATGTAAATAGAAATTACCCTTGGGGCCAATATTCATATGAACTTTACCCAATTGCGAACTATTTGTGTTGTAATTTAATTCTAGATTTTTTGTTCATTATTGGAATCACAGAATTGCTGCAGTGTATTACTTACTTTTCAGCACAAGTGCCGATTAGAAACATGTATTAGGGATCATTCATTGCAGCAATGTTCCAAATGTTGATGTTTGTGTATAAAAAGTAATTATTTACTGGGTACTGTTACAGAAACGGTGAACTTGACGGTGCAGCTTGTTCGAGCCCTATGGTGGCTATTGAAGCCTACACTTTTGCAAGATGTCACTGTAAATCAAATTTAAGATACCCGTGAAAGTTAAACATACCACGGAATTTCATTAAAATGACAAAAATTAAAATATTATTTGAAATGTACTTGGATTATATAAGGGATTGCGACTGTATTGATAGTTTTGTTACTCAGAAGTGTATTTTGTACACAATAAATGTTTTGTGAGTCCTTCTAACTGAATGATTATGACTCAATTGCATAACTCCTTTTCATTGTGCAAGTATTCCCTTAAGTGTGCGTAAATAAGTTGGATTTTTACCCAAAATGAAAAAAATTTGAAACGATTAAACTATTTTCAAATAATATTAATAAAAAATAAATTTCATATGTTTTTCCAAGGAGATTTTTTAGATTTATCGTTAAAAAGTGAGTCATTAGTTTGATAATATTTAATCTAATGAGACTGTGATCTTCACGACTTAAATATTGTTATTTTACACATCCCCTCTGTACACAATACGCTAAGGTCAGATGACGGTTTTTGACAGTTTGGTCTATCACAGTTATTCACAACTATATATCAACTATAGACAAACCCTTAAGTGTATTACTGCTGGTTATAGGAAATTACCTCTCCCAGGGTGCACCATATACTTTTAAGACAGAAACTTTAGAATTTTGTAGAATACGGTTGGAAGAGTTTTGCAATTGTACATGCAACCCGCATCACAAGTAACGCTGTACGCACGTTACCATAAACGCCGTAAATGAAGGCGGGGGAAAACAACGGTCCTTGGAGACTTTTGGGCACCTTGTCACTGCAAGAGCTGCAGGGCGCTGATGACCGCGATGAGATCTGTTGCCCAGCTTCCTGTTCTGGATCAGTCTAGTCCCTAGCCTTTTAATTATGGATGGCAAATTTTACCTAAACGTAGACATTTCCATACATCGCCAAAAAGGTTTTCGAATTCAATGAAATCGATGTTTTAAATGTGATGAAACAGGTGATATTTTCCCATCCCAATTCCGTTTTAGTTGTTGTACTTAAATCAGTTATATTTTATTGTTTGATCAGGTATAAATAAAATGTTAAAAATAGTCTTCATCGAATGTACAGAAGGAATTTTGATCTTTGCCCTTTGCATATAATATTGTTAAAATTATAAAAGAAATCTCTCCGTCTGGACAGCGACAACAGTCATAGATGTCAGAGGCTGTTGGTTTTGACGAATATGCAAACAAAAATTTTCTTGACATTTTATTTATATCATGATATTTTTTTAAACATCGATGTTTCTGGAAAAATATATCGATGTGAAGAAAACATCGATGTTAATATACCAATGTTTTAAAAACATCGATGTTATTTTGCCATCCCTACTTCCAACTGCCAAGGGCCAGCTGACTGAGGATCAGGCGTTTTGCGTCATGCTTCTCGCTGCGGGCTCCGTTGTGAGGTGAGCTCGCTCGTACAAAGATACCGCGCAAGACTTCTAAAGTTATCAGCAAGTCCTAGCGATAGTTGAAAGCGCGTCTGCCCGAGGGAACTCGTCCAGATGCTCCCGGGACATCGCGGTTCCGCGTACGATCTCGTCCAGAGGCTCCCAGCGTCAACCCGACTGAGCGTAACACGTCCAGGGGCTACCACGCACGGAAATATTTTGCGTATCAATTCGTCTATAGCAAAGGCATGGATGCAGAGAGTAGCGCATTGCTTTGCGCCGCAGATCCCGCCATTTGATATCCAGTTTAGGTGGGAGCCACTAATCCACCAAAAGCACTATTAATACACTCGAAAATATCCATTCTTAAATGTTATCATTTTTTCGCTACTCCCGGGTGCTGCCGGACAAGGCTATACAAGTGATGGAATATTAAATGCAGATTGGCATTTCACGTTGCGCTTCTCTCTGCGTCTAAAGTGCAATTTTTATAACTTTGCCCCTCAAGGCCCGTCTTCACGATGGAATATGTCACGGTATTTCGCGTCTTTCTCAGTCGTGCCGCTAGATATCGCATGATCGCGACCGTATCAAGCAGTGCTTGCGATCATGCGACATCTAGAGGCACGACTGAGAGTCGCGAACTGCCGTGTGATATTCCATAGGGGCTTGAGGGGCAGCTATGTAAAAATCGCACTCTATACTGCGATTTTTCTAACTTGGTTCCTCAAGGCCACTCAAATCCCATCTTCGCGATGGAATATGTCACGGTATTTCGCGTCTTTCTCGGTCTTGCCGGTAGACGTCGCATGATCGCAAACACTGCTTGATCAGTCGCGATCTTGCGAAATCTAGCGGAACGACTGAGAAGGATGCCAAATATCGTGACATATTCCATCGCGAAGATGGGATTTGAGTGGCTTTGAGGAGCAAAGTTAGAAAAATCGCACTCTAGGATGTCTGTGTTGGCCGGCTCGCGCCCGCGCGCGGCAGCGCTTGGACCTGCCCCACCCGCAACTGCGCACGGCGGTGACGTCAGCCTCGCCTCGCCTCGCCTCACAGCACATCACCTCGCTGCGGCCGCCAACCACGCTCTGAACCAACGGATATTGTACGTTGCCCATACTATATAAAAACAGACCAAAAATCCCTTGTATTCGTGTGAAACTCCTGAAATCCTCTAGTTTTATGCCCAAGCAATTAAAGTAGCAGTAATTGAATAAAATGTCATTTTCCCCCGTTGATTTCGGATGCTGATTTAATTGCAAATTTGTGAAAAATAAAAAGCATCTCAAAGTTTAGTAAAAAATAGCGATAAGATGAACGAGAAAACCTGGCACTGCAGATCGTTCGGTAAACTGCCTCTCTTTACAATACTCTCTTGGTATAATTCTATTAATCACGATGTTCACTTGAAGTCCTTTTCGGGAAAGCATTGAATCGCTCTTGAACATTTTCCTTTTACCTCCAACAGCACTTGCCCGGGCCCATACACACTCGCGTACATTTTGTTCTCAAATATTCGTAAACCTTATTTAATAACTTCTTTAAAATTAAAAGCTCGTGTGAACTCACGCCTTAAAATGGCGCTCTCTGAAACAATTTTTTCTAAATCCACACTTTCTTAATAATCGAATTTGATTCAACACTTTCTATAGTTCGGTATATTTCTTGTATAGATGATGGTAACCAGCTGGCTTTCACTATTCAACTTCAGCTGAGTCAGTTGAAGAAACCTACAGCTGGTATTCCTGTATTGGTAAAAAAAGTGATTGACATTTAAGCGACTGCATCCTATCTACTCACCAATGTCTGCAGATACTGTATAGCACAATTTGTCCAGTAACAAGAACCAGTTACTTTTCGGAACACGTTAGTGCAATATTGGGATATAAGGATGGAGTTCTTTTCCCTATCTCGAAAGTTATTTCAACAAAAATCTGCTTATAATTGTTGTTTTTGTTAATTTATTTAATATTTATATATTTGTTTCATATGTGTTTGTTGCTTGTTAATTTCTCCGCAAAATATAATAGAACATGACTTCATACATTAAAGATTGTCAGAATATTAGATTCTAATAATAGATATTTAGACTGTCCTTCGCAATCATTACAATCAGATGTCTCCCTAATTGTAATCACGATACTAGTTCAATAATGTACGGCAGTGAGAATCGCTAACCACGAACATCTAGGCACCCCAAACGCGAGGAGTGCCTGTGTAAGAGCTACCAGAGATTAGATTGATAATTCAATATTTTTCGTTTCTGTCTATGTTACGTATTATATATTATAAGTTGGTCCATCATTGATAAGACAGAAATCTTTTAAAAAACAGCTTTATATACAAATTTTCCACAAATACAAAATTAGATTGATAAGTCATTCCGGGCGCGTCAACTGGTAAGGTCATTTGTCCCTTAAGTGTAGCGCATGTTTTTAGTATTTCAGAAACATAACTTTCGTCTTTAAATTTTATTAACGGCCCGGCCAAGGCATGGTTCCACGAATTGTCGTTCTACTATGTCAGCATAACAAAAAAATATTAAGCGCGTGCTATGGAACGAGATGGGGCGTGACTCAATGGAGATCGGCCAACCATAAAAAGCCACTGATCGAGGAATCCAGTGTCCAAAACTCTCTCTTTATTCTCCGCTTAAGCCTTCGTGTAGTCGTTCATTTCCATCGCCAAATGTTTCTTTCATTGCCTGCGACAGATCATCACTTCCTTAGAACCGCGCATTCATCTTGGCTCCATGTTCATGATGGGTTTTGCGTTTCTCTCTGTTCGCCCTTATTCGTTATCTTCAACGACATTTGCTCCCCCGCCCCGCGCAATTTCATAGCTTCTGAACAAACCGGCAAAAAGTGCCTTTGGGTGTAGGAGGAGAGATTTACTTAACTAACAACAAAAAAGTTTTTTTTAAATTGGAGTGACGTTTGCGAACAAAATATCACCACCACAATCAATTACAAAATGAAATAAATAGCATTAAACTACGAAAGCTGAGATCACTAAAGCAATGGTGCCGTGGCGGTCTTGGACCGAAGGATCGCAGGTCGAGTCCCGCCTCAGGCACGGTTGTGCTTGTGTGTGTCTTTGTATGTTTGTGATTGGCAATTTCATCCTTCATCATTTCCATACCTCATCCCCTAGTTCTAACAACCCTGGGGTGTAAAAATGGACTCGGCTGATCCCCCCAATAAAGTCACGAGCATACCCCCAGGAAAAATGTGGCTGGGCCATACACTGGATGACATTTATTTATTAATACAAGGATTTTTGGTAATTTCATCACGCGACAAGTACGATTTTACTTTCTCGCACTTCGTAAGAAGAGAGTATTATGATCGTGAGCCGGAAAAGGGCGAATTTTCGGCAGAAAAGTCTTATTGCCTGGCCCTAGTATTGAAAACCTGGATAAATCCTATTCTTATATATAGTAAATTACTTCCTCTAAAAGTGGTGTAGCTACAATCCTAGTTTTGAGGGTCCTTCTACCGAAAAACAGGTTGACGGGCAAAACGTGTGTCCACCTATGGTCAACGGACGCGCCTAAACCGTTCATCTGATTTTCTCAAAACTGATATTCCCCGATCGCTTTGAAAGAACTCGAGCCTTTAGAAGTTTCTAACGAATGTATTTTTTTCGAAGATATTTAACATGAAGCTTTAAAAACATTTTCAAAATTTTCTCAAAAATGGCTCCAAATTTTTTGATTAAACTTTGTCCCCAGCATAAAATACACTTAAGACAATGGTGCAAGTCTCAGGATCGTGGAAATCCCTGGTTTTTCGAAAATTGCAAAAGTGCAATTTTTGGTGGCCTCTCGCTACAACTACAATATTGAAAATAGATATTTTTCCCTTAATGAAATCTGTTCTTCAAAGACAGACTTGAAATAAGATAAATTTAAATTTTTCGAAAATATTAATAGTTTTCGTGTAATTTTGTGCGAAATATAGGCAATTTTATTTTTTTAACAACGGCTCAATTTTTTCGATTTAATTTTCTCCTCGAATGGTTGAAGGGTCGGTAAAAAAGTTGTGGCAGTCCAATTTTCGGGAAACTCACCGCATTTTCGAAAATTTCAAAATGTTAACATTTTAAAGCTATAAAATTGAAGGTTGGATGCTTGTCTCACACAATGACTATTCTAGAAAATCAGCTCTTTAAAAAAGGTCATGTACAGGTTTTTTTTGTTTTTTTGTTTTGAAAAACGTTAGTATATTCTTCGTAATTTGTATCTGAAATTTAAGAAATTTCTAAAAAAAATATTTTCTCAAAAACCGCTCCGAATTTTTTCATTAAATTTTCTTCTCGTGTATAACAAGTTCGGAGTACAAAAACATATAAAGATTGGTTTTAATTAAGTATTCTTTCGTCTCTTTTTTTCACTGTGAACCTTGATATCCCGATATACGCCGGGCCTGCAACCGAAATCTCGCAAACCTATAGTGTGATTTTTCCACAGCTGTCCCTCAAGCCCCTATGGCCACGATGGAATATCACACGTCATTTCACGTCTTCCTCGTTCGTGCCGCTAGAAGTCGCATGATCGCAAGCACTGCTCGACGCGGTCGCGATCATGCGATATCTAGCGGCTCGACTGAGGAACGCGAAATACCGAGACACATTCCATCGTGAAGACGGGACTATAGAGGCAAAGTTAGAAAAATCGCAGTGTACATGACGTAATTTTCCGCATTCACGTACGGCCCTTTTTCTCGGCGATTCTCGGGGTCTCGGTCGTCTTGTTTTGCGGGGGCTTCGGCGGGGCCCCTCGGCGTAACGGGACCGCCGGGTCATGCATGCAGAGGCCACTCGCGAATGACGTCACGCTCTTTCTTCTTTCACGCGTCACGATCTGTCTGCCCAGAGGTTCGGAGATGTTGAAGAGATTGCGTCACACCCTGAAGGGCGACGCTTGCTATTGGTTCTTTTAGATCGGGGTCTGGTATTCGTGACATGTTTCATACGGTGTTCCAGTCAAACCATTTTATTTTTTTTGTGGATTTTCAAGATGCATAGTGATGTTATAAATATCTTACACATTTATCGTTGTTCTGATGACAAATCAACATTTATCTAATTCATTTCCGTCTTTTAAACATATTGTTTATCTTTCTGTACTTCCAACCATTCCTCTTTCTTGTTTCCTCTCGTGACAATTTTACACAACATTGAATCACGGTCATGGTACACATCAAGAATACTTGCTATTTCGTAGGGAAAGAAATAAGATGGTCGACGGTGAACCCCTACATAGACGAACTATAGGGCCCACCCACAAAGGAGCTCCCAGCAATGGGACGAAATGGTTCTCATCCAGAACACCAAACACTGAAAATGATCGATTATTCCAAACAAAATAACTCTTTTTTTTCTTTTTCTTTTTTTTTAAGAAAAATAATTTAATTGAACAGAATCGGGAATTGATGAACTTTTCTTATATTTTACCATTAAATTAGCAAAACAAATGTCAGTATATTTTTGCACAGTTCATTTTTACTAAAAATTATTTCCCTTTATTTGAACTATGGGTTAGACGAATAACGACATTTGCACTATGACTTACTTTTCTATATATATTGTAGTTTTGACTAGATTTCTAATATCAACACACTTAACTGCTTAATTTAGTACTTGAAAGAAATAAAAATCAGAACCTAATAGAGATAAACTTATTCCATAGGAACTCTTACAGATGACACTCAATTACATTTCTATACGCGCCAGTGATCTAGACGTAAATAACACTTATGATATTTGTTGAAAGAAAATAATTAAATTTGTAAGATTGATTCTTCTCAAATAAACATTAAAGCTAGAAATGAATAAACAAACACACTTGAATTATTAATAAATAATGCTGTCAGTGATTAATATTTATTATTATTATTTTGACATATTTTAATTATTTTTATAGATTTCATATCTGAGGAATACCTTTTCAATAACCGGAAAATTTTTCGGGGAAACTTTCCCGGATCAGATCTTTGTACAAGAATTTCACTAGACACCCTGTTGAACATTCGTAATTGTTAAAAAACGTAAGTGGTAACACTATAATTGTATTATTTGCTTCGTATCGCACCTGGACTGGCGTCAGAGGAAGGAACGACTTGAGCTCTATGGCAAAGAACGTCGCGAGAAAGGGGGCATAAACGACTTTAGTCCCATGAGTATATTGCATGTAATATCCCGCACCGTAGTGGTACTCCGAGAGAGGTCATTAGTCCTGTAAGTGTACTGCGTATTTTTCATCGGAAGGTGGAGGGGATCTTTCCCCGCTGGATTTAGTTTCTTTGTTAGGACATTGCTCCTGCATTCGTCTGGTGTTGATCGGAGAAACCACGGAAAACTACCAGAGCAGTCGGCCGCTAGAATTCTTCTCCAGTATGCAACTGAATTCGACCTAGCTGACAAGCTATATAGTGTCGAAAATCCTGCTGGAACATGAGATCCGACACCGAACCACACATCGGCTGCGGGGTTTCTACTTCAGGTATCTCCTCCAGCTGGCCACCGCTCCAGCCAGAACAAACTCGTAAGCCCCCGACATATGTGTGCAGGGGGAAAGGAGTGAACAAGAATGAAGAATGAAAGATCGCGAGCGGTTGTTTGCCCGTTCGTTAGGGTACTCCTCCGGCATTCGCTTAGTACTGATCGGAGAAACCGTGGAAAACTGCCGGTCATAGCAGCTGGGATCGGAGCAGCTAAAATTCTCCTCCAGATCACGCGTGTGAATTCCATCTTCGATCTCGTCCTGATGGCAGCCACTGGTCGATTGTTTCAGTTGTTACGTGCCCCCAGGAAAGTCTCTCTACACCGAGCCGAATAAGGGGCTCTTTTTAAAAATTGCATGTATGGTAGTAGCAACTACATCACTGGGAAACAACTGAAGGGGATAACACTTCCAGCGCCTATTACGATTGTAGTGATATGCAATTTACGTTTTCATTTGTTACAAGCTGCAGTTCGTACAACCAACATAATTTCTGTTGCTAGCACTCTCACCAGCCACTGGTGCCACTGCGGAGAGACTTTACTGGCGCACTGTAATTGTGGAGCTACTCGTTGCAAGTTGTGGATCAGTTTATCATAATTATAAGCATACTGCCGATCGTTGTGGTATGCAACTCGGTATGACTATATTTATTTTAAAAATACACGTTTAAGTCCTTATGTCTACGCGTTAACGTTTTTATTGGGATTGATCCATCTCTCAAAGCATCCACAGCGGCTAGGCACATTCGGCCATCGCGGTGGTGTCTTGCTTCATCGCGGCCCTCGCATCATCTCCAGTGCCCAGTAAACAACGCATAAGTCTCTTGCGTTTGGCCCTGGAATTGGTACGTCTCAGTGTGTCTCAAACTGCCTGGTAGCGCTTGATGGGAGCTTTGTGTCGTTCGAGAAAAACTAACCAGCTGCCGATTTGTATTCGACTTGAGTTTTGACACTTCTGAAATGTGGCATTCGAGTACTGCGATTACCAATATTTTTTGTTCTGCACCTCCTTCAGAGTTAATATATTTATAATTACAACACACGCCGTAGAAATCACGTGCATCACGTGTCAGTATCAACAGCTCAGTACAAGAAATCAACATATAATACATGTACGTTACTTTACAACGCATTGCCAGATGACATAAAACAATTAAAGTCGGTACACAAATTTAAGTTTAATGTAAAATCTTTTCTGCTGCAAAACTGTTTCTATACAATTAGAGACTATACTGATCGTGAAAAAGAAAAATAATGTTTAATGTAACAAAACAAAGATATATAACGAATTAGTTTACGTTTGCATTGTATACATTTTCAAAAAATATTTAATACGCCTGTAACAAGTAATGTACTTCAGCTTCCGGGTCAATGACCCCCATCTCGATCAGTTTCCCTGATCGATCTTGTCCAGTTTCCTGATCCATTGAGCAAATGCTGAGATGGCCCCTTGTTTTGCTTCTGGACGTAAATGTAGCTTCACTGTGCGCACGTTTTGTTGAGCACTCCTTTTGCTTGTAGTTCATTTACAGTTGAAATTGATTTTCTATAACTCGGGGAAAAAACATTTTTCAAATATTTTTATTTTTCTAAAATAATTATTTTCTAAATCCATTTTTTCGTTTTTTTAAATTCTGGCCCTCAAGAAAATGTGCGCAGATAAATTTCTTTCCCCACAAGTCATATACAGTTTTTACTGTTTTTTGACAAATAAATAAATAAACCAAAAATGTTCTCATTTTGTCTAAACCGTGGTGTTTAATTCTTAATTCAGTTTAGAAATGAATTTCGTACTAGTATTTCTTTATTGTATTTTCTGCACACCAAACACATAGACACTTCCAACTTCGTTTTCATTTTAATATTATGATTCGCAGAGTTTTAACTTCATTTAAAGAATGTGGATTGGGTAGAAAATTAAAGTTGTTTAATTTTAAATATTTCTAAAAGTGTACTCTGTAGTCTTTTGTTCTGGCTGCAGATGAAGAGTGACTGATTTAATGTAATAATCCTTAGTTCTTTCACTCAGATACTGCCTTCAAATCATTTGCGTATACACTTTACTGCTGTTTTTAATGCGCCGTTAGTAGTAGACGCAGGTAAAAAGTTGACCCTAAAACTAAATGTTTACCATCGAATTTCATTTTAATAATACATCTATTTTAATACGTCACAATGCCTTCAGGAAATTGCAATGGCTTCAGGGAAAATAGTCCTCCTGTTCCGTGATCTGGGCATAAAATATCTACTGCCTAGTTTTTAAAGGCGACTACTCAAAATTCTAGGTTTTGAGTTATTGCCGTTTTAATGAGAAATTTCACTCTGAAAATGTCAACTACATCACTTGAATTAAATGTATTACTAATTCTGTACTGTTTTGCCATAAATTTTAAATTCAAAGTAATCTGACACTATCTTGTACGACGATGTTAAACTTCAAAACTGCTATCTCTCAAAACTTAGAATTTTTGTGTTGTTTGTTGTCTTTTGGAACTAGGGATGACGATATAATAAAATTTATTGCAACATCATTATTCTCACAGTTTGTTGAAAGATTCATACAAATTCTATTCGACCTTGTCACTCAATTCTAGGGTTACTTTTCTTCTTGGGAAAGCTACACCCCCTGTTGATGCGTCATTGTAGTATGACTGCTAGTATATAACAAAATCTGATGAAACACTGTCAGACAATTAGTGGAGTGTTTTCTTATTTACATATGACTAAGGTTTTCCAAGAAGTGCTCTAGTTGTAATATTGAGTTAAACTCACACAAACGATGCGAATTTTATAAAAAGCTGTCACTGAGAAAACACATTTATTTAAATATTATTTCATCAATGAAAAGTGATTTTACTATTTATTGATTTTTAAAAATATTTATTGAAATGTAAAGAAAATACGCCTATGTATTTTTCGGGGACCGCATTAATTTGTAATTTTCAGTTTCATGATTCATTCCTCCAACCTATTCTCCGCAAATCATTAGTTTATCTTAATACAGGAACTACTCTAGTTATAAAACTCCATCGCAGATGGACTTTAGTGCTCTTCTCATATTAAAATAATACTCCAATTTAAATTTTAGACATCACATTAAATTTGCATGATTAATGGCGCTTTCCAATGATAATTATTTTATCCCATTTTATTGGCCAAGCAGTCATAAATCAAAGCAAGAAATCGTTGTTTTACTTTCTCCTCATCAATTTCTGGAAACAAAATAACGCTGAATAAAACATAGTTTTGTATAGTGAAGACATAGACGTGCACACACGGCACCTTTTATACGGTATCTGTCCCTGAAAGGGGGCCTCATAGCCCTAACTAAGAAATCATATTTCCGTAAACATTATCTATTCCTGATTTTCCCTCCTTTTTTAAGCCGACAACTTGGGTAACTGATTCATGACATTTGGGGCAAAACTTTCCAAACCATCTGGAAACCCTGTAAATGCATTCTACATAAAATCAATTGTACATTAGTTTTATTTATAACCTAATAACACGTGTAAACAATAAGATCAATGGAAGTGGTGGCCCACAGTTTCCTCCCCTCTTATTTTAGGCTGCACACCCCGTCCAAGAATAGTGACCACAATTTACATCTAAGGGTTATTTAGACGCTCTTTAATCGCATTTTGATTTAGCAATTAAACAGATAAGTGGGAACGAATGTGGCTGTTAAACATATTATCGACCTTGCGCTCTGCAGTCGAGTAATACTAATTTAGTGGGAGTGAGATTAGGAATTTATTCGACATGCGAAAATGTTTCAGACACGGCGACAGAGAACAGAGGTCAAATATCACGAATTAGTAAAATAAATTTGCTTCTGCGTGCACTGTATTATATTTGTCAAGTATATAGTGTATATCACCACTGTAAAAATAAAACGAGAAAGTTTAAACAAAGCTATTGGATTTTGTACGATTCTTCTCAAAAATAGTTTTAATGAGATAATTCTTTACGTGTCCTGTCGCCAATAAATTACAATTCTGCATGTGTAATTTCTTTTTGGAGTGAAATTTAGCAATAGTGATTTTTATTATTTTTGCTGGAGAATTGAAATGTTTACGTCAAGTACAACGAAATAAAGATTGTTTACATAGTGGCTATAGATCCAATAAAATGTCAGTGCAGTGTAACTAGATTTTATACACTTTCATAACCTGAAGTCACTCTTAACGAAATTGAGATGAGACTAGTATAAGTTTATTAGAAAGCAGTTTTTTAATGATTGGTCTTTTACCTATGAACAGCATCCGTCTGTCACATTTCCGAGGATGCGTAGTCAAATGTAATATACTGAAAATTACGAAGTGATTGAAACGTTGTACGATATATCATCTTATTACAATATTCGATTTAATTTTATTCCCTTGGCCATTTATTTCAAATAGTAAAAACTTGGGGTGGGGGCATTTCTTGGGCTGTGGAGTCCTAACCCTCTCTCTTTTCTACACAGTTGTATGTATTATTCAGTAACAATATTATACCAGAGCGTGTCTTACGGCCAAACCTAGAAATGGTTGAATGCTTTTGATGAGTTGGAAATTATGAAGATTCGATACAATGATGTAATAATAGTAAAATGAGAGACAGAGGAAACGGAAGAACTCCGACAAAAACCTGCCGTGAACTCACTTTGTCCTCCACTAATTCCACATGGAACGACCGGGATTTAAACCCCAGTGCCCCATGGTGGAAAGCGAGTGGTCTGTTCACTACACCACAGGTCCCCCCTGTCCGTGCCAGCAACAATAATCGTTTGCCATATTTAATAGCAATAAACTTTCGCGTTCTCATGAACTAGAACGATGTAGAAACTATGTGCTGCAAAGGAAGAGCTACAGATTTGATTTGATGGTTGTGCTGAAGACAACGTTAGCGGGCGAGCAGCAAGGGAGTGTGGAGACTGCGACGCGCGAGCCAGCGAGGAACTCACCGCGAACGCCAGCGCGCAGAGGGCCACGGCCGCAAGCAGGCGGCGGGCCGCCGCCGTCGCCGTTGCCGTCTCGGCGCCCATCCTCTCAGCTGCACTCGTCTCTCTCCTCGACTCTTCGAGACGTCTTCCCTCGCACACGCACGCACCGACGCGTCTTGCTCACTCACTCGCGCACGCACTGTGTGTGTGTGTGTGTGATTGTCACCGGGCGCTCTGTCACGCGTCAAGCTGCATCGTCGAGCGCGGGGGCGGAGGCCGGGGTGGCGGAGCGGACGACGCAGGAGGTGGCTGTGCCCGACTCGGAGAGGTGCTCGCGACTGGCGGGCCGAGAGAACGCCCCGCTCGCCCACGGAGAGCGCTGGTGAAGGGGCTCGACGGTGGCGCTAGTGGCGGCCGCTGGGCGCACCGCGTGAGTTACGGCGCGTGGGTGGGGGTGCTAAACGATTTGGCCGTGAAACAAACACTAGAGCAGGGACCCTCGCATGCTCGCGATACATGACGGTAAGTAGCAGTTTCGCAGGCGAGTACCGGCTAGAATGGATCCGTGACATTCGTTGCACAATTTTTTTTTTATAACTAATCCATTTTACCTGTTTGTGAATGCGCGCTTCCTGTTTAACCATATTCCGAAAGAGTCCACAAATACCAAGTTTTACCCGTCCGTGTTTGCACATCTCGTGTTTAACCGTAACACAAATACGTCCAATTTTACCCGTCCGTATTAGCGTAGTTCATGTTTAACCGTAAGCTGAAAGACGCGCGCTGATTACCGTAAACTGAAAGACGCGCGCAGATTCTCCCGTCCGTGTTTACGATCGATCTGCCGAACCTCGAGACTGCCAGTTTGAAACGGATACCCGTTTTGATTTGACAGAGTACCGTACATGAAGCCTCAACGTTTTAAAAAGATTCCCAGAAAAGGCACCTTTTTTAAATTAAACTTTCGTCCGGTAGAGAAAAGCATGCATAAAAAATTGCGCATGCCTAATTTTTTTTATCTCGTTGAATTTTGTGCATAAATTGCAAAATTAGCAAGTTTCTTCCTGTTGGAGAACAAGCTCAGTTTATCTATTTTACGTATTACTGTAGCTTTGACCCAATAAATACAAGGGGTTTTTGTGAGGAGATATTCCGTTTTATTCGAGACAAAATCATTACAACTTAGTTACGATCAACAACCCTCCTTTGTTTCTCCATTGCATAACACATGAACGTGCCACACGAAACCTATGATATGTTTACCAACACTTCCTACAACTTCAGTTTCGATATTTTTTTCTTCATGAAATAGATTTTGGAAAAACATCTTTCAATAAGGTCATCTATGATTTTTCGAAGATTGAATAATTTTCGTGACATTTTATGTGAAATTTAGGCAATTTTACTTTCTCGCCTTTACGAAAGTGAGAAGAGAAGGTATTGTAATCATGCGCCGGAAAACGTATTTTCTTCAGAAAATCTCTATTGTCCAGCCCTGCTAACGAAAATGTGGATAAATCTTGTTCATATATATAGTAAATTACTCCCTCTAAAACGTGTTTCGGCCCACAATCCATGCATTGTGAGTCGAAACACCGAAAAACCGATTGACGGCAAATGGTCAACGCTAGCGCCTAAACCGTTCAGCGATTTGCTCTAAAATTGATATTCCCCTATTGATCTGAACGAACTGGAGGGTTTTGGGAGTTTCTAACGGATATTTTTATTTTCGAGGATACTTAACATGAAGTCTCAAAAACATTTTTCAATGTTTTCTCAAAAACAACTCCAAATTTTTTGAGAATTTTTTTCTCCTCGGATAGCATAAAGGACACTCAAAAGAATGGTGCAGGTCTCATGATCGTTGAAATCCCCGATTTTTCGAAAAGTGCAATTGTTTTGCGTCTTCCTACAACTACAATTTTCAAGTCCGAGATTTTTTCCTTAATTAAATCTGTTCTTTAAAGGCAGATTTGTAATACTGTTAAGTTCAATTCTTCAAAAATATGAATAGTTTTCGTGTAATTTTGCGCGAAATATAAGTATTTTTTTTAACATTTGTTTCTCAAAACCCGCTATTATTATTTTTCTAAATTTTTCCTCATATGTGTCAATGATAGGTGCTTTTCCCATTTTCGAGTAACCTTCCATATTTTCGAAAATTGCAAAAAGTTATTTCAAAACTATAAAATTGAAGATAAATATTTTTGTCTTAGACAAAGCATAATTTGCAGAATTAAAGCAGAATTACTTTAATTCTGAAAATTATGAAATTTCTAACTAGTGGTGCTCCAGAATGACACAGACTTTCCTGTATTAGTTTTCTATTTCCTTGGGTCTGGGCTTTCTATTGGGACTTGACACATTCTCTTGCCAGCTGCCATCTATCTCAGCGCAAAATATTTTTTTTTACATTTTCTTAATTTTTCGGTTTCCTGATAATAGAACGGAAATAATTTAATTTTAGAATATTAAAGAACAGTGAAATGTCATGGCAATTTTCTTTGAAAAAGTTTGAGCCGCTTTTAAGAAAATAGCGTTCAAGCGCTACAGGATTTGCGACATTTGAAGCTCTTTTTCACAGAAGATGTTTGAGTTTTCGAAACACTTCTTTTGAAGTACATCAGATCACAAATCCACAATATTTAGTATGTACAAATTGCAGGTAATGTGCATACTAAAGGTGAGAGAGATAGTTCAAAAAAATTACATTTGTATAATTTTTCCAAAAACAAAAAAATCGAACTGTACCTGTATTAAAAAGTGCTATTAGCACTATTCGTTCGAAGAGTTTGAAGAAAAACTTTAGAGCAATTTATGAGAAAATGATCTTTGACCGTTTCTAAAAATGCAGAATTCTGAGCTAATTTTCACAGAAAACGGCTGAGTTCTCGAGAAACTTTACTTGACATTATTTAAAGCACATTTACTCGTAAATATAATAATGTGAACAAACTACGCCCTTAATCGCCACTAATGTAAATGTTAACAACGTGAGAAACAAGTAAAAAATTACATTTTTGTAATTAAAAAAACAACAAAAGAATAGAGCAATATGGCGTTTATGTCATTTCATTGAGTATACCAGGCCCTATCACTACCAAAAATTTAAAGAAAATATTTAGAGATGTTTTTGAGAAAATCTTGTTTTTGTAATTTATTAAAATTGCTAATATTTCGCGCAATATTGCCAGAGAAACTACTAAAATTTTTTTAAAATGTTCATGACCTTAATGAAAGAACTCACTTTGGAGAACAAATTTTATTTGGAGGAAAAATCTGTATTTTCAATTTTGTTGTTGTAGGAAGACTCAGAACAAAATTCAACCTTTTCCAGTTTTCAAAAATTCAGTTAACCGTGGAAATCGGACTTACGCCAAATTAACGAGAGTATTCTACTCTATTATTACAATAAATTTAAAGAAACAATTTGGAGCCGTTTTTGAGAAAATTTCGAAAATGTCCGGGGGGCTTCATGTAAAGGAACCCCAGAGTTTGAAAAACGTTTTTTAAAATCGCGGCGCCTCGAATGGAACCAGATCGACCGGGGAATATACATTTTGGAAGGAATCGTACTTATGGTTTAGGCGCTAGTGTTGATCACTAACACCGGACGGACAGAGGTTTTGAAAACCACGTTTTCGGTATCAGGGGACCCCAAAACGTGCATTTCCGTTGAAATCTCGAAAACGATTTTCCGCAGTATTACATAACTTTCCCTATACTACGTTCATTACGCTCTATATTCGTACGTCTACGGGAAAGTAAAAGTAGGTTTTCTTAAAAAAAGCGCTCCAAATTTTGTCTCTGAATTTTCTTCTCGTATGTCAAGGGACGGTAAAAAATGGTGCTAGTTCCGTTTTTGGCGAACTCTCCATATTTTCGAAAATTACAAAAAGTTAACATTTCAAAAGAACAAAATTGCAGGTAGATATTTTTACCATCAACAAAGTTAGTTCTACAAGAAAGTAACTAGTGGTGCTACAGAATGGCACAGACTTTCCCGTATTAGTTTTCTATTCCCTTGGGTCTTCGCTAGCTGTATGGAATTGCCACATACTCTTTCTCTCCAGCTGCCATTTATCACCACCAAAAGTACATGTTTTTGAATACAACATTATAAACAACCCTTTTCCATTAACAAAATCGTTCATAATATAGCATGTTGCACGAGTCATTACGACATTGCTATTTCTGCACGAAATATGAGCCATCACTGACGTAATAGTCACGGCCCCTATATATCATCAGTTATGGAGTTTAAAGAAGGCAGTGGTACCATGTAAATAATTTGCAGTGTTCGCAGTAAAATCAAATACATTATGAAAAAACTTACTTTTAAAAACTGATTTATTAATTTATTACTCCCCTAAAATTATATTTTGTTTTTATTTGGTAATATAACAAGAACAACATAATAAGAACAACAAAAACATCAAATTAATTCTTGTGAACATGTACATTAATTGTACAATTTGATAAATTGGTCAGTGACACTCCAGAACATGCATTTATTTAGATATAAATTCTTGTATTTAGATAAAATGCTTGTTTTTTCTTTGCTTTCTGCACTAACCAATATCTTGTTAGCTATTTGAATATTGTTATTCACCGATTCTTCGATGTATGACTCGGCTACACATGGAGACCACCATCCTCCATGACGTTTAAGTGTAGTGATATCAGCACCATTATCTGCGAGAAATGTCGCGGATGTTCTCCTAAACGAATGACCAGAGTACTTTTCTGCATTTGGTAATTTTAAAAAATTTGCAATATGTTTTGGTATTTTCGCAAATGTATTGATACCAATTGGATTGCAGCTGCATTTGCCATGATTGTAAAACAAAAAAAAGTTGTTTGTGTTCAACATGTGAGGTTCTTAAGGAATGTATTTTTTACAGACTTCAACATAGACAACTTTACAGACTTAAATTCTTCACTGGATACGATAGTAAATATTCCGGGCTTGTCATTTTTGTCGCTTTAATGTTCACTATCAAATCAGAACCTTCCTCTTTCACATCGTTGATGCACAAATTGTACAATTCGACACGTCTACAAGCACCAAATATGCCAAAAATAGCAACAACCTGAAAATCATACCAGGTATTAATACAATACACCAGTTAATAAATAAAATTTAACTATTATTGCCACTGTAACTATTATACCTTCATTAAAAGAAAAGTTTCATCATCAGCTTTTGTAAGAAATGTGTTTACAGCTTGTTGGGAAAGTACCATTGTCTTCATTGGTTGATATCACACATTTGCTTGTTTCATAAGTAAACTTACTTCATGAAAAGTTCCAATATCAATATTCTCTTTGATCTTTAGTGTTGCCTTTAATTTGGAATAAGTGCACCAAAGTGTCGACGCTTTACATGCTGTAGACTTAATGTTTAAAGAATCATGCATTAAATTAACAAACGTCTTTATTCTAGCATGTGCATTATACTAACTTAACCAAACTGCTCCGAAAGATACGAAAGAACAACAGTTTCGCATAATAAATTTGCATATTTTTCATCCATCCCTTTCCTAAACTTTAAGTACTCTTTCTCATAAAGTTTGCAAGACTTTTTCGGTATCATAGCATTTTCTGCTTTCGCAACTTCTTCCACAATTTCTCTGGGCAAATCCATTATGATTGAATCGCGACTTTCAAACTAATTACCATTTGTAAACAAATTAGTTGCTTAGGTAGCATTCATGACGTCAAAACATGAATTCGAGAACTACTACAACTACGAATTACAACTTAACATCCAAATTAATTACGCTTCCTTAAATCCTTATAATACTGTTATACAAAAAATAGTGTAGGCAACTCGTTTGTAATGTTAACTCATAAGAACATATTACCGAACTCACTCCTAACGTCGTTCGTTCGGTAATATCTTCTTATTCGTGCAAAAAAGGACAACATTATAAACTAATTGCATAATATGCTATTGTCATTTTCTTAATTTTTCCGTTTCCTATTGGTAGAACGGAAATATTAATTTTAGAATATTAAAGAACACAAAAAACTAGTCCTAAATAGCAATTTTCATTTAAAAATTATGTGCCGTTTTAAAGAAAATTTCGTTTTAGCGCTACTAAAGATGCAAATTTTGAAGCTCATTTTCACAGAAAATGTTTGAGTTTTCAAAATACTTTATTTGAAGTTATTTGAAGCACAAATATTACTTTATTTGAAGTTATTTGATTCACAAATATAATAATCTTTACAAATTGCTGGGGATGCGCATATTAAATATGTGAGAGATCTTTCAAAAAAATTAAAATTATATAGTTTTTGAAAAAACAAAAAATTACTCAAAATAAACTTTACGCCATACTAAAGAGTGTAATTAGCACTATCCGTTACAAACGTTTCAAGAAAACATTTGCAGCCATATACGAGAAAATGGCATTTGAGCGTTTCTGAAAATGCGAAATTTTGAGCTCCTTTTCACAGAAAACGGTTGTGTTTTTGAGAAACTTTACTTGACATTATTTAAAGCACATGTACTCGTAAATATAATAATGTGAAAAAATCGCCGCTAATGTAAATATTATCGACGTGAGAAACATGTGAAAAAATTTACATTTTTGTAATTTTTGAAAAAATCAACCGATAGACCAATATGGCTTTATGTCATCTGATAGAGTAAATTTACCACTATCCCTACCAAAAGTTTAAAGAAAAAAATTGGGAGCCGTTTTTGAGAAAATCTTGTTTTTGTAATTTTTTTAATGTTGCACATATTGCACGCAATATTGCACAAAAACTACTAAAATTTTCAAAATAATGTATATGACCTTTATGAAAGAACTCAATATGCAGAACAAATTTTATTTGAAGAAAAAATCTCTATCTTCAATTTTGTAGTTGGAGAAAGACGCCGAAGAAAAAACTTTCACAATTTTCGAAAATTCAGAGTTATCCGTGAAAATCGAACCTATACCACCTTGATAAATGTATTTTACTCTATTCTTACAAGAAATTTAAAGAAAAAATTTGGATCCGTTTATGAGAAACTTTTGAAAATGTCCGGGGGGCTTCATGTAATGTACCCCCAAATTTTACAGAATCTTTTTCAAAATCTCATAGCTTCGACTAGAATCAGATCGACCGGGGAATATCCATTTTGGAAGAAATCGTACGTATGGTTTAGGCGCTAGCAGTGTTCACAGACGGACAAACGGACGTTTTCCTTTCAATTGGTTTTTCGGTACCAAGGACCCACAAAACAGAGTTTCTGGCTACACCACGTGTTAGGGGATTTTGTTTCTTAATTTAGCAACTGGTTTTATCCACTTTTTCGTTATCACGGCCCGGTAATGAATTTTTTTCCGCCGAAAATTCGCCATTTTTTCGCACAGCATTACATAACTTTCCCTACTACGTATATCGCTCCGTGTATACGTACGTATACGGGAAAGTAAAAATGCTGTTGACCAGTGTTATCAGTAGCCATGTTTGATTGAACATTGGTCCTCAGAAATCCAGGTCAAGGCATTTCTAAGGCCGTTCCGGAAACGACAACGGGTGCAAAGGTGCCTTGCCTGGTGCCGCTTGTACTTGCGTGCAGCCCATGCTGCCCTTTGCCAACTCCTCCTCTCGCGAGTGACATCTGGTGATCTATTTATAGATATACTCAGCAGTTAAGGCTGCCACCAACTTACACATTAGTTCTTTCTATTTTCGTTATTGTCACTACTGTGGCGTCGTGGCAAAGCTTTCAAGCGAGCGGCATGCCTAAGCCGGAAGCTGGGGTGAAAGGGCGCACCTGAGCTAAAAATAAAGAGACGCCAGGATGTGGCTGCACCAGGAAACACCCCAGGCAAACAATCTGTTGAGAAAGGTTAGAGGCGAGTCTGGGACGATCGTGCAAGACCCCTGGAATTGGCTAGCCATCGAGCCCGGGGATGCCGACATCACGACGCCGGGGGAGACGGGGGTGTATATAAGGCGGGCGCTTTCTGCGCTCGCGGAGATTGTGGAGAGATTCGTTTTCAGCCGTAGGGCTGGGCGGGATCTCCAGTGCACTCAAGCACGTGGTTTCCGTGGCGGAGACCGGTTTGCCGCCAGGGCATGTAGGTACGTTAGTTACCGAGGACTTAACGTCCGATAGCATCGTATCACACGTTGTTTCCTGCTTTAGGGCAGTGGCACTGGTCTGTAAGTCTAGGGACGGTCGCGGGGTTTTCGCGGCTAAGGGAAAGAAAAAGGTTGCCGGGGTTTAATCAGTATTTGTAAATTTCTTTACTTTTATGCTTCTTTGTAAATTAATGTAAATATTGTTATCTCCAACTGTGGCTTTCTGTGGCATTCACTCCAGTACGTCACACTCCCATGTTCCTCTACTTCGCTCGATCCTCAGTCTCTCGGATGATTGAATTCCAAACTAGCCCTATTATTGTCTTAATTTCATCTGACTATCTTGTTTTTCTTCTGCTCCTCCCTCTGCATTCGGAAATAGACCACAGCATTAGAACTTTTTCTAAAGAAACCTCTCTTCTCATCTGATGTCCCAAATATCGCAGTTTTAGGCTGATGGCTACAGCTACTAATGAATAACTCAGTTGGATAGTTTAAAACTAACACCAAAATTACAAATAACCACGATATTGGTGAAAACACTGCCTAAAAACATTAAGGGTGACATAGGATGAACTTTTTCTAGCACATGCTAAAGTAGGCAAGGGTGGAACGTCTTAGTATATTTACTTTATCGATATAAAATGGAACGATATCGAGTTCAGTTTAACGAACTTCCCGGAGAAGGTGGCCGTGCTTGTAGAATGATTATACAAAATATTGTCATTACATTATTTCAAATAATTTAATTATGTATTATCTGTCTCTACTATTATATCAAGAGGAATAAAAAAGAAAACCTACAAAGCACGTCAAGATCTTTTTACCGGTTCTGCTTGTAGCTCGGCGCATTCCACATCAACCTCCGCTCCACTACTCTGTGGCTGAAGTTACGCTTTGTGTTAGGGAAATCAGTAATTTGAAACTGTAATACTATAGTTATAAACCAAAAACTGTACATTCTTTAATATTATTCAGTGAAAAAGTGAATATTGATAAGTGAGATAAAAGTGAGCCTATACGCTTTGACTCTGTACTCGGCCAGAGTGATCTGCGCCTTGGGGGACGCTAACGAAGATGAATGTGTACCTAAAGCTGTTGAATATTAACTACAAGGTACCATTCAATAACAGGAGCTACAAATTAATCACATGCGTCAACAACTGCAACAACTACAGCAAGGACATGCAGCCTATTCAACATTATGGTACGTAACGTATCACAACTGGCGGTGCAACAACCTCATCTTCAGTGTTCCAGAACAGCTCTTCAACACACTGTCCACAATACCGAGAATCAGCTTTCGTGAGTACCGATACCAATAACTATGGAAACGAATCCAAGAAAAGAAAAATGATACAATCAGATGAAAGTGAGAGAGAACATGTGTACAATACCCCAGAAATTTTTAACATGAATCAATGAATGTTTGCGAACCGGAACCGGTCCAAGTTAAAATCCTCCCTATAAAATAAATAAAAAAAAATAAATATTCGGCCGGTTTAGATGAATTTCCGGATTGTTTGTTAAAGACGTGCGCGCCAGCCATTATACACCCGTTAACTCACATATTTAATGCATCCTTATGCACCGGAATTTTTCCAGATATTTTTAAAACAGCTAAGATTAAGCCGCTCTTCAAAAAAGGCAACAAAAATGAAGTTCAAAATTATCGGCCAATTTCTCTTTTGTCAGTTTTTTCAAAAATATTAGAGAGACTTTTTTATGTACGAATGGAAACCTTTCTCAATAAACACGACGCGTTTTCAAATTGCCAACATGGATTCCGGAAATCAAAATCTACGGAAACAGCCATTTTTTCTTTTCTTAAGAATGTTGCCTCATCATTGGATCAAAACGAAGCAACTATTGGAATATTTTTAGATCTTTCAAAAGCTTTTGACGTCATTGATCATAACATTTTACTTTCAAAATTACCTTCGTATGGAATCCGTGGTATTGCTCTAGATTGGCTATGTTCGTACCTTAAACAACGATCTCAGAGAGTAGAAATACCTTACTGGAATGATGGAACTTTATGTACACACCTTTCCGGTTCTTTGCCAATTGTACGAGGAGTCCCGCAAGGATCGATTTTAGGCCCTATTCTCTTCCTATTATACGTAAATGACATGCCCTTAGCGATTCGAAACGGAAGAACAGTTCTCTTTGCGGATGATACAAATATTCTTTGCAACAAAGAAACCGTAAATAGTACAATATCAGACGTTTCAAATTGGTTCCGTAATAACAAATTAAAAGTAAATGAAAATAAAACAGTTTCAATGCAGTTTTCCATATCAAATAAAAAATTCTGTACTCCATTGAAAATGAACGGTGTGCCATTGACTGATGTTAATGTAACAACATTTTTAGGTCTATCAATTCAGTCAAACCTCAAATGGAATGCCCACTTAAATGAATTGAACACAAAATTAAGCTCATTATGCTACGCGTTCAGAATTCTTCAAATTCCGTCAGCCTTCATACAGCTCGTTGTGTATATTTTGCCAATGTTCACTCCCGCCTGAGATATGGCATAATATTTTGGGGAAACACATCTTATAGTTCACAGACTTTCAGATTACAAAAAAGAATTGTACGAATAATAAGCAAATCCAACCCACGTGATTCTTGTAAGTCACTCTTTATTAATCTAGGAATTTTACCATTACCTTGTCTCCTGATTTACGAATCAGTAGTTTTTGTCAAAAATGACTTACTTAAGGACGGGAATATATTTTCAGCAAACGCCGATGTCTATAAGTATAACACACGACGTAGTAATCATATTCACCAGGTGGCAGTATCAACAGCTCACTACAAAAAATTCACATACAATTCATGTACATTACTCTACAACACTTTGCCAGAAGACATTAAACGATTAAATTCAATAGAAAAGTTTAAGTCCCAAGTAAAATCTTTTCTGCTGCATAACTGTTTCTATACAATTCGAGACTATACCGAGCATCAAAAAGGAAAGTAGAATTAATTTTAACAATGATAGTTAATGTAATTATTTATCATTTGGACTGTATAATTATAAAGAACCTGTAACAAGTATTGTACCACAGTTTCTGGGTTGATGGCCCCCATCTCGATCAGGTTTTTCGTCCAGTTTCCCTGATCCTTGAGCAAATGCTGAGATGGTCCCTTGTTTTGCTTCTGGACATAAATGTAACTTCATTATTTGTGCACGTCTTCTGAATTTCAGTAGGAAATATAGTTATTCAAATTATCGTTTTTCATATTATCGCGGCAAAAAGTATTATTCTTTCATGAAGAACATGAGGGTTCAGGGCAGAAATTTATAGCTAATTTACCTTTGAAAATATATTTTATTATATAGGAACGAATATTTTGTCAACAAAACTCGAAAAAAAACTCTCTTTTCTGTATTCAAAATTCGACTAGAATATGGTTTAGGATAGAGACCACAGAATTATGAAAACGTGCACAAAATTCACTTCTCCCCATAGCTCGTCATACGCAGTTTTTAACTGTTTTTGACGTAAATAAATAAATAAATAAACGTTCACGCGATTGATAATTATGCCAAACTGTTAGAAAACATCCCAAAAATAGCTGCAAACGACTTCACAGCTAAACCAAACATAAGTATAACATAAGTATAAACAACACTACGATTGAAACAGTGAGTTGTTCGCTTCTTGGTTGAATTGGACGATTTCATATAATAGCTAAGTTGTTAGTAGCGCAGAAAGTGCAATATTTCAATCCTACGTAGCTGTTTCCAATAACACGGGAAAGTATGTGCTGTTATAGCACCACTAGTTTAAGGAAGAAAGGCGGTCTATCCACGCATGAAGTCGATTCCCAAAAATAGATTCAATCAAACCACCGTAAACCATAACAGCCTCAGCTCCTTAACAAATCTGCCTACCTTCCTATTATTATTAACAATTATTATTAACAATTAAGTCA
This sequence comes from Acheta domesticus, assembly GCA_031308135.1. Classification (NCBI taxonomy): domain Eukaryota; kingdom Metazoa; phylum Arthropoda; class Insecta; order Orthoptera; family Gryllidae; genus Acheta; species Acheta domesticus. The sequence continues at coordinate 38,548,468 of JAHLJT010002630.1, forward strand.
GAGTACAAACCGCTCGTACCTTATGGATGGCCAATCCAAAAATGTCTTTTACTAATCTTATTTGTTATAAAAACTCATGAAAGACTGTGTTGTCGAGCAAGAAGAAATATTTTTAAAAAAAACGAACTTCCTGTGCGCGTTAATACATAGTTATAATATGAACAATTTCGGAATTTAAATTAATTGTCATGGTTATCAGGAATTTTAGAAGTACCAGGGTTTTTGAAGGTTGGTACTGCACTGGGACATAAATTTAAAGTCATCTAAAGCTAGCAGCGCCCAGAAACCAATCTCAACCAAACCATATCCAAAAGTTTGGGTAAATGCTCTATTCCCAAATTGTAGGCTCCTCTGAATTTCCCAAAATCGTGGGCGCTGCTAGCTTTTGACTAAAGCTAGCAGCGCCCACCCAGAATCAGTCTCAAAATCAATTCAAAAATCTGAAACCCTTCTCAAAATTTAAGAATAATTTTAGGCTCTTAGAAAAAAATTATCCCCGCGTTTATAATCCAAAAATTAGGGCTGTACAAAGCGAAACAATTAACATTGGTTCTTACGGGCAACTAAACGTCAAACAAAAAACAGTGGGAAAATCTGAAACTCTTCCCATAATTTAATAATATTTTTAGGCACTAAGAAAAAAGTATTCCAGCATTTTTATTCCAATATTTTGAGCTGTTCAAACACAAACAATTAACATTGTTTTTTTTATGGGGCAACACCAAAATCAATAAACCTTAGAAACAGTCTGAAGTCTTACCCTCACCTCGCTGCTACCAGGGATGCGACATCGATGTCGATGTTTTCAAAACATCCATGTTTCTATAGCTGATGTTTTAAACATCGATGTATTGAAGCCCATGTTTCTTGAACATTGATGTTTCATGCTCGATTTTGTACGCTTCCGATGCTTTGTATGTGGTTGAAAAATTCTCACAATCACAATTTTGTGAAAATGAAAATATGAAATAAAAACTGAAAGAACCACTGTCTGTTGTCATGATGCCTTGATATTTCCTTTGTCTTTCCTTGCATATCGCTCATGAAGAGGCTTTTTTTAACTTTCTTTCAGTTACATTTTAATTATATAACAATATGGACGACCACTGGCAAATTAAGTGCACGAATCTAATCTGAAAGGTTACTCAACATACTATGAATCATAAATGTTCAAAATCATCGATGGCTTTTGGTCGATCTATTTTTAACATCAATGTTTTACTTTGGAACATCCATGCTAGGCAACATGGATATTTTATTGTCGATGTTACATCACTAGCTACAATTACACAATTGAAGATAGATTTTTTCCGTTAATGAAATCTATTTTTAAAGACATTTTTGATAGTTATGTTCAATTTTTCGAAAATATGAATGGTTGTGAAAGTTCGTGCAAAATATAGCAGATTGTTTCACTTTGTACAGCCCTTATTTTTGGAATATAAACGGGGGGTTAATTTTTTCTAAGAGCCTAAAATTATTCTTAACTTTTGCAAAGAGTTTCAGATTTTTCCTAAGGGTTTTTGATTTTGGTGTTTATTCACCCATATGAAACCAATGTTAATATTGTTTCTTTTTGTAAAGCCCTGATTTTTGGAATAAGAACGCGGGGATATTTTTTTTCTAAGAGCCACAAATTATTCTCAACTTTTGGGAAGGGTTTCGGATTTTTGAATTTATTTTGAGATTGATTCTGGGTGGGCGCTGCTAGCTTTAGTCGAAAGCTAGCAGGCACATCACGATTTTGAGAAATCCAGAGGAGCCTAAAATTCGGGAATAGAGCATTTAATTAATTAGCCTAAAATTTTGGATATGGTTTGGTTGAGATTGATCTCTGGGCGCTGCTAGCTTTAGATGGCTTAAATTTAATCACCTGGGAACGCTGGTTGAAAGGAATCCAGTGGCGACACTAGAGAGTGTTGTGCACCCCGCATAATTCTGTTTAACATACTGTTTACTCTCTGGTTCAATACGTCTTTGATTCCGGCTGTTTACTCTTTGCTTTGGTCATCACGTTTGAGTGTGACGAGGTAGTGAAACACGAAACACCACAGTGGCACGTGGGTGAATAAAATATGGTAAAGTTGAAGGCAATACAGAACACTAGCGGGAATAAACCAGCGAAAGCTGGCTTATCAAACGTGAAACATGGAAAAGTGAAGAAAACGAAAAATGTTGCCAATTCGGGGCTGAATTCTAATCAAAATGCCAAGTGTGTTCAAAACGTGATACATTCAGTCAAAGAGGATGGTAACATCGAAATATCTAATAAAGAAATTGTGAAGCATTTGAAGCATCTGAAGAAAGCAGCAAATTCTTCGCATTTTTCGAATAACGTGTTTTCCAAAAATACACCAAAAGGTGAGGTGGCTGCGAAGACAGAGGTTACTCCCAACCAACTCAGTGTTAAAGCCAAAAAAAATAAAAAGAAGAATAAAAAGAAAGAAAAGGAGCTTAAAGTAAATGAAAAGGAAATTGAGGAACCTCTTCCTGTGTCAAGATGGTCTGATGATCCAATCCCCAAGAAAGTTAGTTTTCTTCAACCTCTTTTTTGTAACTTGCTGTATTGTATTAATTTACAAATTGTCATACTGTTTTGTATTTAAAGGTAAATTGGAAAAACAGACAAAGGCTCCTTATTTTTGGTTGTCGTGGTATTGGTACAAGGGATCGACATTTAATGAAAGACATACGCAGGTTGTTGCCACATTCAAAAAAAGAAAACAAAATGGAAAGAAGAGAAAATTTAACCGTTGTAAATGAGGTAAGTTGCTATCACGTATTTCTATATTGCATTGTATTTCTGTTGTTCTGTAGTATACTTTGCATTTTTGTGTAGGTCTGCACAATGAAGCATTGTAACCAATGTATATTATTTGAAGGACGTGCAAATCGAGATGTGTATATGTGGCTTTCCCGTGTACCTGATGGACCATCTGTAAAATTTTTTCTTCAAAATAGTATGTGTAAAATTTATTACATTTTATGCAATAATTATTATTAACTTACGAAGGTGAAATCACTTGGCTTGGCCAGAGCCTTGTTAATGCATGGGCCAGAAGGGCCTGGGCCCAAATAGTTCTTAAAAAAATTATTTAAAACTAGATTTTTCTAAAAATAAAGAAACATAAGAATTATACGCAAAAAATTGGCATATCAGAGTGATGTATTGTGCATCATTGGATAATATTTATAATATGGAATGTTGCTGGTTGATGTGCTCCAATTTTTATTGTTCAATTCAATAGAAAATTAAAACTATTTAATCTGTAGTCTTAATCAATGTAATTATACATCTGTTATACATAGAATTGTTTGAATGTTAAATTAAAAAACTAAGAAATACTTTCAAAATATTTAAAAAAATACAAAATACAATGTGAATTGATAGCTTTTTCTGATATTGCCTTTGCCATACAAGTATTTTAACTTCAATATGCCTTGAAATTTTGCATTTTTAATAATGAAGTTATTCTGGGGTCCCTTTATTTTTTAGACAAGCTCGTAAAATGCAAAACATACATTGCACCCTCAAATGGAATGGCTACGTTGAAGTAACTTTTGAATATATTGTTGTGTTTTTTTTTAGTTTATACCATGGATGAGTTGAAGTTTACTGGAAATTGCCTGGTTGGTTCCAGACCTCTCCTCTCATTTGACGAGAACTTCGAAAATATTTTACATTACCGGTTAATAAAGGAATTGCTGGTCCAGGTATGGTGCTTTAGTTATTTGAACTAAAATTGGAGGCTAACTCGTCGTGATAGTAGCTTACACTGGTGCATCCAGTGGTGGGCAGTCTTGAGTAACTAGTACTTTTATGAACTTTCACAATTTTTGTGTGCCTTATGCGTTTTTTTATATATACATATATATAAAAGAGAAAAAGAAAAAAACAATAAAGTCACGTGATTTGTCTAAAACATAGTTATATGACAAAGTATTGGTAGAAGTACTTTCCTAAGAATTTTTTTTCATTACATTATTAGGCTTAACTATATTCAATATTAGTGGTGCTACATGATGGCAAAGACTCATATGTTAGATAGAGTTAATATTCTGTTCTCCTGAGTCTGTGCTAGGTTTTAGGTTTCCCCTGTCCTCTTTGCAATTGCTATCTAATGGTGCTTAAAAGACCTACCAGGGCAGTATCTGCTGCTCCTGAGGGGACATTCCCTGCCCATTGCATGTATCTTTTTCTGTCCTGAATCTTCACACATTCCTCCATGCTATCTCTTGGCCCTGCCTTTGTTTTGGGTATAGGAATACAGTTCCTGAATTACACAGTCAACACAATTGCCTGTCCGACCAAGGCATCAAGGAATGATTGCGGTTATGGATGTGACTCACCATGCCTCCCACACTACAGACACAAAACATTTGTGTGTTGCATGGGTTTTGAACCTGCAACCTTTAAGTGTCAATGTATTTGGACTCTACTGACCCTAGCTCCTATCTCTCAAAGCGAGTCACTTGACCATTCTATTTGTAAACATGTTACAGTTATGTATAGATAATAAATTAATAATATTAATATTATAACTAAAACAAACCTTTCAATGGATGTGTGGCCTTACATTCCTTTTCAAGCATTGAATTGTGTATTTTAATTACTTTGTCACTGTTCTTTTTAACAGCAACAGTGCAAACAATGATCATCATCATGAACGTTTGAGGTTTAGGCCTCTTGGCCTGTCCTTCATTCCAATATTTTCTGAATTGCTATTGAGGTGTTCCTGGTCTGTCCACCTCTTCTTCAGTCTCCATGGTTCTCTTCTTCCCTGTGGCTTGTCTCTCATTGCCTTTTTGGGTATCTGTCAGATTTCATTCTTTTTGTGTGCAAACAAAATTTTCTTTTCAGTGTTAATATACATCATCACTCTGCTCTTTAATGTACAATTTTCTTAAAATTGATTAACACTACACAAAATGTAGAACATTATATGCATATTGCAGGTGACACAATGGTTTTATCAAAACACATACGTTTTTCTCATTTTCCTCAATTTTTAGTACTCTGATAATAATATTGAAATATCTTAAACATATCATAGCAGAGTAAAAACTGATTCAATTCATCGAAAAATTTGGAGCCTTTTTGAAGAAAATATCTTTTGAGCTTTTCTGAAAATGCTCATTAATGTCTTTTGAGCTCATTTTCTCAGATGTTTTGGGAAACTTTATCAGAAAGTACTTGAACTTGTTCTCACAAATGCAGTGGTGTATAAAAACACCCATAGTGTAAATGGAGAGATATTTCAAGAAAATTATATTTCTGTAATTTTCGTAAAATCAAAAAAATATACCAAATTGATGTGAATGTCATCTTAGTGCATTGAACCCTTTCCTTGTAACAAGTTTAAGAGAAAAAAAATTGAAATTGTTTTTGAGAAAATCTTCCTTTTAAAATTGTCCTTATCCATTCAAAATTAAGAAACTAGTGATGCTACCAAAACACGTACTTTCTTGCATTGTTCCTAAATGCTCTGCAATATCATACTACTTCATAAACCAGCAAAAGTGTTTTTAACTCAGAGTTAAATTGCCATTATTCGTACCAATATGCTACATAAGCGCACGTGGATTGACTGAGGCTGAGGCATAAAAATGTAAAAAGCTGATTCATGTAAAAACAATAACAAATAATTTGGGACAAGGCATAAAAAAATCCAGCATAGATATATTTTTTTCTTTCTCATTCAAATTCAAAACGTCAATTTCAACACAGGATGCTATCAAAGCAATAAATTTTTGCATTGTTTCTAAATGCTCCACAATAACATACACCTGCAAAAGTGTTTTCAACCAGCATGCCATTTTTCCATTCCAGCACCCAAACCCTGTTACTCAGCGTTATCACGCTGGCGCTGATATCATTGTGCCACAAAACCGCAGTGAAGAATTCGCTATTTTCCAGCACTCAATGACATAACGTTCTCTTCTTACGAAGTATTCATAAGGCAAGAAAGTAATCATAATTTCGGAACTGTAGGGGATATGTAAGTTGATCACATGGGTTCTGGTTAAATTGTATTTCAATTTAATGTCGAAATATTCATAATTTTACTTGAAGTGGTTCATACAGATACACACAAGACAACAATTGATTTGATGTGATGTGAAATGTTTCAGAAATGGAATAACAGTTGAAAAAATGTTTAAAAGTTGCAAATTGGGAAAGCATGAACAGACCAGTTCTGTATATTTATCTGTATTGATTCAATTACTGAATAGAAGTACTTCAAATGATTTTCAATAAAGTTTCAAATAGTTTTTTCTGCAACAACACATTCTTCATATTAAAATCCCTGTCTGAGATTCGAACCCGCTTCCTTTATATCTATAGCTTTCTGTCTGCCCGCTCCTTAAGCAGCTGCGCCATCCGGGTTATTTACAGGCAGGATATTTATATATTGGTCAAGATGTTACTGACTCATCTCTAGCATTTGGAAACTAAACTAGTCTTTTGGCTGACAAAGAAAGACAGCCATGAAGGGATTCCTCCAAATGCTAGACCACACTAACTAGATTAGAAAAATAACTACTCTGAGAGAAAGTCTGTGCCATTCTATAGCACCACTAGTTTATTATTATTAATTTACTGTCCCTTATTACACGTGTGGAGAAAATTTAAAGAAAAAGCTTGGAGCGGTTTTTGAGAATTGTTTTCCCCATAAATTTCAAGTGTAAAATGAGCAAAAACTATTCTTCTTCTTCTTTTTTTTTCTTTTCTTTCCTTCTCTCTCTCTCTCTCTCTCTCTCTCTCTCTCTCTCTCTCTCTCTCTGTTTTTTTTCTTTTCTTTTTTCTTTTCTTTTTTCTTTTCTTTTCTTTTTAGAAAATTATGCATGCCCTTTTTTAAAGAGCTAATTTTGTACAATCAACTTTGTCTGAAGTAAAATTCTCTATCTTCAATTTTGCAGTTTTGAAATTGTTTTTTGCAATTTAAAAAAAAAAATTGGGGATATTAACAAAATGATAATTACATCATTCTCTTAAGCTTCCTTCGCACTATTCAACAACAAAATTTAATAAAAAAAATTTGGAGCCATCTTTTGGAAAACTGAAAATGTCCAAGGGGCTTCATGTAGAGTACCCCCAAAATTAAGACAGATGTTTTGCCATCAATCGATTTTTTCGGTATCGAGTAGCAACAAAACATGGATTTTGGCCACACCACAAGTTAAGAGGTTGTTGTTGTTTTTCCCTAAATTTAGCAACAGGTTTTATCCACTTTTTCGTTAACAGACCCCAGCTATAAGAGTTTTTCTGGCAAAAGTTCGCTGTTTTCTGGCTCACGAGAATGTAACTCTCTGTTCTTATGAAGTATTTGTAAGTCAAGAAAGTAAAAACGTCTGATATTTTCCAAAAATGTACATGTCTTTTGTTGTGGAGAAAAAATTTCATTTGAAGAAAAAAATCTCTATCTTTAATATTGTAGTTTGAAGGGGTTCAAAAAATTTCAAAACTGCAATTTTCAATAATTCGGTACAAGTCCCTTTCATTCTATTCTTATGAGAAATTTATTCTCCAAAGGATCTTGCTTTGAGCCTGACAATTGGATGGCATGTATAAGTTTCCATGGCAATAGTAGGCAACAGTCCATCAGGAGATGATACACACACACAAAGGACTGTAAAATGCCACATGCTCAACTGAAAGCGTAATTGGTCTTCAGACATAGGTGGGTTGTGCATTATCTTGGGCACAAACGTAATGTTTGATTGTGCTTAAGGTTTGGTGCTTAAGATTTTTGGTAAAGGTATCTTACAAGAAACAAGACAGAACAGTACAGGCAACTCGACTTGCTGAGAGCTTGTGTTTTTGGCAATTCCATACCCAATGTCTGCTTTAGAGAATTTAGCCTAAGGAGGACAGCTACCGCTGGAAACATAAATGAAGGTTCTGAGCATGTGCTTATCAGTGATAATTGGCCTCCCTCATTTGTTCATTTGCAGATGGCTCGCTTGACTTCTACTCTTTCTTATATAATCTTAGTCTGGTAAAAATATAGTGCTATAGCATGTTCTGAGAAGTGATTGAAATTAGGAAGTGCCTTGCTATTTGTGGTTATTTTAAAATTCCTGTTTTTACAAACATATTACCGCTGCCCCCCCCCTTTTGTTTTGTGATTAATGTTATGTTGAATTTGGATTTGAATCTGAATCATTAATGTGGAGTGACAGACATTGACCAAGTGCATTGAACAGTGATTAACATTGTTTTCACGAGAGCCATCAATTTCTATTTATTCAGGTTGTAATAATTTCAATATAACATGAACAGAAAATACTGTATAACATAGAGCATTAACATTTTATGAAGAGGTGCGATTGAACAGCATTAGTGGAAGCAGGGTACTTCTCTGAAGTATTTTGTATTTGTTCTGTATCTGTATTTAATTTGTTTATTCATTTTTCTCATACATTTTGCAGATATTTGGAGTTCCAAATCACCACCCACAGAGTCAACCCTTTTTTGATCATGTATTCACATTCTCTGTCTTGGACAAAAGAATTTGGTTCCGGAATTATCAGATTCTATCTGAAGATGGAGCTCTTGTAGAAATTGGTGCGTTACATATACAGATATAAAAGTGAATTTTGTAATTTGAATATTAATATTGACTACTCATTTTTTCAGGCCCTCGATTTATAATGAATCCTGTCAAGATATTTGATAAGAGTTTTGGTGGAGAAACAATATGGGAGAATCCTCATTATGTGACACCTGCAAAGGTAAATTGTTGTTGATGGCGATGGTGCTGTTTTTTACTTAAGTAAATGCTTGTTTTAGGGCCTGAACCTATTTATATATTTAAAACGCTTAAGAATTTTTGCTAGCTTTATACCCATTGTTGTAACAAAATTGTTTCATTTTTGCTTTAAATGAATGGTAGTGGGTTCCAAATGTGTTTTCACTTCCTTATTATTAACAATTTTTATAATATTATCACAAAATGTTCATAAAATTAATAGAATGAGTACTTATCTGCTATCATTTGTTTGGGCAGATGTGTGCGAGTGCTAGGTTATAGTAAGCAAAGTGAAGATACCAATTTTTTTTATGTGCAAAGATTAGTTAGTATTTACAGTAAACCTGTCTTCACGGGAAAATTTCTCCGGCCCATAGTTAAATGGCATTTTACACACCGTAAGACGGAATCTCTCCAATGTGGAAACAACTGTTTTTCATGTCCTGCAGGAGGAAAAAATCTTTAAAAAATGGAATTCCTGTGAATTTAATGCAATTGGCAGAAAGACACGAGATGTTCGTAATGAAATGAATGCATCTGCAAGCTTGTTTTAAATTATCTGTCCCTGTGACCTGCAATTTAGTCATGACAGCCAGACATTGAAGGAGAGGGGCTTTAGCTGTCAGCATAGAATTCGACCTTGGGGTCACATGAGAGACAAGCAACCCCAAGTTTCTCAGGGCCTACACGCATTGTCTCTCAAGGCTTAGGCTGTAAGGGCATTTCCTCTCTCCCGACTCTGAGCATGGGAAGGTGTACTGGCGTGGCTTCTATTCATGCATCTCCCTGTCCCGCATTGAAAATCATAACTTTTTGACCAGATATGCATTGCTTAAGACCATATGAGGATATCAGAAAGTCAGACAGAAGAGCAGGCCTCATGGCCTGAGTCTTGCCCCTTAAAATAAGGCAATTCAATTCAATAGAACTGGATTGCAACGCATTGTGCGTCGCAACCCAGTTGAGTCAGCAAGCAGTCCAAATACAGCCAGTTTGTATTTTTACAGCCAAAGTGTGTATTTTTCAACTCAGAAGATGCCAATGAAGAGTGTTTAATATTTATTTATTGGTGATTTCTTCCATAAATACATAATATGTTAATGTATTTTGATAATTATAACAAAGTCGTGTAAGCTACTTAACGTCAGGGCAGAAACATCAATATCTCAAGTGTCATAAAAGGGACAACCTTGCTTGAAACAGACCCTAAACCGGAAATTTTTTGTCCCCTGATCGATTCCTGCTTTGACAGATTTTACTGTATAAACACCATGTCCAACAATCATTTGAAACATGTTCCTTAAGTCAATGATTATAATTATACATGATCCATTGTTTTTAAGTTAAGGTATATACCCGGATAGCCTACTACAGGTCACTAAAACAAACACATAGATAAATATAAAATATTTCAGCTTGATTTTCAGAAACGTGTTTAAATTCTTAGTTCATAGCACAGATGAAATTGATGCAGATGAAGACTAATAATGGGTACATATTAAGCACTGACCCAAAAAGGATTTCGCAAATGCCGAATTTTGGAGGAAATCACGAGGCTTTTTATGCCAAATTTTCAACTTCAGAAAACATTAATTAGTGATTCCAGAGCCCATATAACCAGATCTATTGGGTGAACTTTAGGACATCGTTTAAAGCACATGTGCTCATAAATTGATTATGTGAACAAATCATCTCTAATATAAATATTGACATGAGAGATATAAAAAAATTTCGTTTGTGTAATTTTTGAGAAAACAAAAGAATAGAGCAAAATGATGTTTGTCATTTTATAGATTATATTGGAAGGAAAGATTTCTATCTTCAGTTTTGTAATGTTTAGAAAAACGCTGAAAAAACTTTGAGCGTTTTCAATTTTTGGAATTTAGAGTTAAAAGTGAAAATCCTAACTATGCCACCTCTATAAGTGAATTTCATCCTATTCTTACAAGAAATTTAAAGAAAAAAATTGGAGCAATATTTGAGGAAATTTTGAAAATGTTCCAGGGTCCTCATGTAAAGTACCCATAAAAATTAAGAATGTTTTTCAAAACCACACAGCTTCAAGCAGAACCAGGTCAGTCAGGAATATTCATTTTGGAAAAAATTGTACGAAGTTTCAGTGCTATTAATGGACGGTCGGACAGACAGACCAACGGATGGAGGGAAGTTTTGGGGAAAAAATAAATAAATAAATAGGTATCAGGGGACTCCAAAACGTGCATATTCCTTGAAATATCAAGTCGATTTTCTGCGGCATTACATTACTTCCTCTATATTATATATACAGGAGAAAATAACAATTGGATACACTGGTCAAAACTCTAAGAGCAATACACTGCGATTTATTCAACTCTACCTCTGGCAGGTATCAGCTGTTGATGGTTTCATCCAATCGGAAGCTTGAACGTCACTGTTGAAAACCAATCATGCAATAAAGGAGAATAATTTTAATGAGGTGCCGTGTAGGTTTCAATTATTTTATTACTAAATTGTATTCTGGTATTTGTGTCACTTCTTTCCTTTGTAGCAACGACAAAGTGACAATCAAAGTTTTAGTATCGTAAAAAAGTTGGTGATTTCTCACATTTTGTTTCTGTTCGTAAGAGAGCACATGTTATTTTGTCGAACCTAAAAAACAGCTGATATATTGTAATGCATATTAATTGATCTTATGTAATTAAAATATACATTATTTTGAAAAGAATAAAATGCTATTTAAGAAAATGAGCTATTAGAAGAGAAGTAAGCTGGTAACTTTGGACCACTAATTAATAAAAAACAATTGGTCGTTGGTTTGTTAAAACTGGCTGGGTATTCTTCAGTCCCCATAGTGACGTCACTGTAGCAACATATAAGTTACTGATTGGATGAAACTGTCAACAGCTTCTACCTGCCAGAAGCATGGTTTGAAAAGTTGCACTATAGGTACCGCTGTGACTTCCTTGTTGCCAAAAGGCATGAACCTTACTGAACGATCTTTCTTCACAAGAACTTCGCACACCTACCTCCCACCCGGTGGTGCTCGTGTTGCGAACACCTGCTCCAGTCTATTTTAAGCATTGACACCAATCCTTACCACTATGACAAAATTCTCTAGTCACCTAGAAGAAAATCCAACACTTTCTCTTACAAGCGAGAAGAAACGCATGGCGGGGAATAAAATCTTGTCCACAGTAGGCGTGAATCTCTTATAACAGGGTCTCTTAAATGCAGGAAATAAATGCACCGGTTATATAAAACTGACCTCGAGACTGTGAATTTTGTCTCTTATAAGCGGGATTCTCTTATTAACAAGGTTTTACTGAATGTATTTGTTTTGTTGGAATTCAGAAATGCAATTCAGTGTTTCCTTTTTAAGAACTATTACTTAAATGCTTTTTCGTTTATTGAAAGTTAAATACATTACATGTTTCATTAAAGAATGACATATTAACAGCTTTTGAGATTTGGTGTTTGTGGCATATCTTTTTGACAACATAATTCATATATACAAATTTTCTTATGTGCTTTTTGCCGTAATGAAAATTCTGACTCTATTTATTTTAGTGATAACTAGACATCGAATGCATAGGAAGATGCTATTTTATTCCAAAGAAATTGTTTAAAGGCAATTAATATATGTATATGAATTATGGAAAACAAAACTTTCTGACAAATTTTTATTTTGCCTTTTTTTGGTCTTTTGTAACATACATGCCTTTTTAGGTTTTTTTTTTTTCTTTTTAAATGCTTTTTTTCTTCAATTTTAATTTATTCCTTTTTATTCTTGGTTACAAATATAAGTTTAAATTGTTTTAAGTTCTACTAATCACATTAATTGTGTACTGGTAACAAATCTCTATTGTTTGTCTCGACTGAAACTGCAGTTTGGGTGTGCACGTCACATTGAATTTTTTGAACCTAAAAGCTTGCATTGTGGCTTCAGATTTTTTTTTTTTTTGCATTTTGTGGCACCAATAAAAAAAATAAAAAACGGTGGTCTCTGGGCACTTGGTTGAGGGTAGGCACTTACGTGAGTGCTGAGCACCAATTCGCGACATAATCAAAACACTTGTGCCTCAGAGGGCAGAGGAGATATCTTTCTGTGTTAGATGTTCTGGAAATTAAGCAGTGGAAGCCCATCTCTGCTGGGAATGAAATGAATCTTCATTGTTTGAACCCTTAGTTGTCCAAGTTGTGCACCACGTGAAGTACTTCACCAGTGCCTCTAAATTTAGTAACTGAGCTCAATTGTGTATAGATGCCAAGCACTCACTCACTTATGATTCATTAATAGTCTATTCTCTCATATTGTATTGATTTTTGATATGGGCAATTTTAGATTCAAGTGCACTGAAAGATATTCTTGTTTTTCCCTCCTATTTAAAGTTTTTAATGCCTTTTTTGGTGCCTATTTAAACAAATTTAAGTCCTTTTTAGTGCCTTAAAATCAGATGTCTGGTGAAAACAAAACGACTTGATTCATTTGTGGAAGCAAACAACGCCCTACTGCTTACCCTGAACTGACACTTTGTGACATTATCAGCTGGTTTTCCAACACATTTGGCTGTCATAATCCATTTACAGAGCAGTGCTGAATTGTTTAAGAACCTGCCAAAAAAAAAGTCTGTCATTGGCTTGAAACAACTAACTCTGTTTTCACCCTAAATGTATTGCATTTTGTCTTATTGGCGCAAACCATTTTCCATATAGAAAAGAACTTGCTAGTAAAATAGACTTTAAGTTGCTATTTAATTTACATCCCAAAGAAACAGGAAAGAAGGATTGTGTCAGAAAATTTTTAAAGATTCCTTTTACCAAGGTTTTAATTATTTGAGGTTGTTTTCAAGTAAAATTGTGCTACTTGGAATTTTTTGTTCAGCAAGACAGGAATGCTTGTTTGAGGTTTTGACATTGACAGATTTTCATGCATTTTTCTGAAATTTTTCATTTACAGTAATTGATTTGTTAATTCGTTTTCAATTTCTGTAACATGAAAAACTATGTTTTTAGCTGATTTTCTGTTTTATTGTTATTATTATTATTATTATTATCATTATTATTATTACAAATAGTTGAAAGACCTTTGGGATAATAATTTACTGACAGTGAAACCAGGTTGATGTGTTTGTAGGTGATGACCAGGTGGAAATGTCACATTGTAATGTGAATTACCAAAAAAGGTTTTCCAACCACTCATAATGTATCGTGGTTTTGTAGGATAGGGCCTATTTTCTTTAAAATAATTTTGTATCACATGTGTTATAATTATATTTTTGTTTGTAGCTTCGACAACTAGTGCGAAAAGCTGCTGGTGGAAAGTATGTTTCTAAGCTAAACCAGAAAATTAACCAGGAGAAAACAAAGGGTCAAGTGTCATATAAATTCCCAGTAACTGATGAAGTATTTACTGATGATACATGGAAAACTGCCAAGGAAATGGTTTCTAAGAGTGCTGAAGTTGGTGGCCCGATGAAAAAGAAAAAGAGGGTTAAAAAGAATAAAGGAAAGCAGAAATCTTCACCACCTTGGAAAGTTCAAGCAGTTGGAGAATGAAGGTGAAATAGTGTAATGATGTGGGGTGTAAAAATTGTTTAAATTCTAGACTTGAACATTGTTGTGTCATCTGTACAGCATTTTCAATTAAATGTTTAAATATTTAATTATAAAACTTGTTTCAATCTTTCGAGTAGTATAAAAAAGATAACTTGTTAATATGAATGCTAAATAACATTACACCTGTATAAATTTTGCCCTTCTCCAAATAAATCCCTTTACATACATTATTAGTGTCATTTGAACACAACATGGTATTCCAGACATAGATACATGATTTTCTCACTTTAACCCATTAAGGACAGAATGTTTTTAATGAATAATTTGTTTAAATTTAGTTTACAAATAACATTTAAAAGGAGAATCAATAAAATTCGGTTTAAAATCAATTTTAAAAATTTTATTGACAAGAAAAAAGGTGTGTGATCATTTGGTCACACTAGTTCTTTATTAGAACAAATAACATACGTTATAGTAGATACAAAAATTATTTCATATGAACAATTACAAAACACAGAACACATGTCCCTAATTTACATTTAGAACATTCTGTTCTACCAACACCTCAACACACTTCTCCAGCACATCTGCTTCTTTTCTGATTCGGTATTGGTTGAATCAAATGATTTCGCTCAAGATATGTGATATCAATTGAAATTCTATTGAGTGTCAAACTTCTTAGATCAATAGTGGCCTTGCAGAACCTCTTGAGAGAAGTACATATTTAGTTAGATAAGTAGTGACAGTGTCTTCTGATGTGTAGATTTGGTATTGACTACCCTAGAGATGTTTTGCACAATACCCATGCATTGTGCATTACAGCATCTAAGAGCCAGGTGAAAATAAACCAATACCATTTTCCTTCCGGTGTCGATTCTGTATGCGGAAATGTTTTTATCCATATTTATCTGTGCCTTCCATATATTTATTGCACGTATAATGTTTTATCTGGCTATTATAATTTCTTCTCACTTCAGCACTGTATCATTTAACATTGTCTAAAGGCTGTACCCCATAGGATCTTGACAGAGTGAACTTGATAGAATTATCTTTCTCTGCTACCAAAATCAATCCATCATCTTTGTTTATTTTGGAACCAATAAAGGCTGTTTCTTTTCAAATCATTTCTTCTTTTACATAATTCAAAGCAATCTTTCAGAATCCCGTTTGGTCCCATTGTTCTAGTTCGTTCATATCCCCACTTTTTCAAGTTTACAAATAAACTGAAATTGGTAAACAAATTATCAAAATAAAACTTATTTTTCAATGTTTTCAGAGAGTTCATATAACTTATTAACAAACACTGCTGGCTTGTCAAAAACATGCTCGTAGAGAGTTCACATTTACGCTTTGGAATGACCTGATGTAAATTGTATGTATCCCAAGGCCTAGCGTGACCATATGGTCATGCAAAATTAAAATTGTACTCACACCCCGTTATGTTGGCAGTTTTTATTATCTTTACATTAGTTATATTATTTAATTATACTTAAAAAAATATAACTTATTAAACAAGCAAAGAAAAAAATAAAATGATAATATGAATCCATACTTGATCAAATATGTTGTTTTTTGTAGGTATGAATTTCTTTGTAAACAACATTTGGCGTAACCTCCTTGGGGACTAATCCAACGAGTTAATAGAACAGATCGTTAAAGATATTATTCAAGATACAACTGCAGTGATACAAACCTTGAAAACATTAATTACAGCTTCTTACAACCCATTTATATCGTTGTTGAACCCGTGACGATATGGTAACGCTAGTCCTTAATGGATTAAATTAAAGTAGATTAATTTATATCTTGTTTTATGCATTTAGCTCTACCATGCTTTGTGTCTTACAGTAAAGTATGTTTATAGAATGTACATTTCATAAACTAGGTGTCCACTGTGTTCTTACTATGCACTTGCTGATGCAGTGCGATATCATTCTCACTTAAATAATAATTTATTAACAAGCAGAAAATATAAATCTCTGTATCCTTCAAGTGTCCCAATGAAGAGATATAGAGACTTTTTACATTTGTTAACTTCCATCAAATACCTGCTTCACTTTGTAAATTAATGGGATAGGGTCAAAGGTTACAAAGTCCACTTTTTAATAGTTTTGAGGAAAACTCATGGCCTTGCAACTTTTAGTGCGTTACTTGGATGTATTTAGAGTTGCTTGTGATGTAAATCAGCTGTTATGGTGTCATCCAATCAAAAGGTTGAACATCACTATAGTGACGTGTAAGCTCCCGATTGAATGTCACCATAACAGCTGATGACCTGTTGTCAAGGAAAGGAAAAACTTCTAACAATTATCAAAACTCTTACAATGAAGAGGGAAATGTGTAGTGACAAGCACATTTACTTCAAAAGAAAACAAATGATTAGCATCTTTCACCAAACGGAAGCTGAACTCTTTTCAAAACTCTTCAAAGCATTCTTGAACTTCCAAACAAAAATTGAAAGCAAATTACACTTCCTGACTTTTCACATCAATTTACACTCCTGATAATACTCTTTATCTCCAGGAGTAGGTGGAGAAAGTGTCAATGTGGCACATGAAATGATACTGCAGAAATAAATTCTCGCGTGGCGTCTTCTCACGCCCTGCCCTGGTCTGCTGCAACGAATGCCAAGTCAATGGCAACAGCTCTCAGAACCTCCCGTTCTTCTTCACCTAACACGCCACGTCAACATAGTGCCACACTACACTCCCTATCTGCGTCTCCCCACAACAGCCCGAAAACTGATCCCACGCTTGAGTCTTGACACAGCTGGGCCGCTCTTGACAAGGGGGCGGCGGCGACGACGACGACGACGACTGCTGCTGCTGCTCTACCGTGGGGGCGACAGAGTGCTGCACCGTTCAGTTACATAGTCTGTATTTCTCTGGCGGTAAAATTAGTTATTTGGGCGTAGCAGAGGGAAAATCAATTTTTTAAAGTTGGACGCGCGAAAATCATATTTTGGTCCCATAATTCACTGCACCACCATGGATCGCCTATTGCGGGCGGGAAGCTGCTAATTTGCTCAAAGAGCGCCCAGCTGGGCGAAAAGTATTATGTTTATAGACCGCACCGGGAAAAATGTGCTGACACCTGTCAGAGGCAGCTGTAAATAAATTGCAATATAAATCATTTTCATGTTGCCAAAATATACTAGTGGAGTGCTCCAAAGTGCCAACCACTGGTTATGAAAGCATTTTCTTCTGAAAGAAGTTGGAAAACTGTGATAATGCATATGCAGCTTATTAGACTAACTGCTCTTTGCTTTAATTCGGCCTCTGCCTCCAACTTAACCACAGGCAAAAGCAGCTGTACGCAGTTGAGATGCAAACCAAAGCAAGTCATGAACACACCCTGGCAAGAGGCATACAATGCTTTGGCAATCTTGTCTAAATCTACATCTAGCGTTCTGGAATGCCAAAATTTGCTTATAGTATTAGTCACCACAATTAAATGTCTGACACTAAATACATCTAAAAATTAGCATTAAAACCACATTTCAACGCAATTCTGAGAACCTCTTTGCAGCCACCTTCATGTCACAAAAAGGTAAGTTCCTTTCTTTACCACATCCTGTTTTGCTTTCATTTATAGAAGCAGCATCCCAGCAATGAGAGAGTTCAAGTAATGATGCAAGGATGGATGTTTTGAAGAATAAGAAGAAAGGACAAACAATTTTAAAAAATCAGTATCGTGGAATCCGCAAATGTTTCCACTGAAATCTCAAAATTAATTTTCCACAGTATTACATGACTAACTACATGTGCATGTTACATCATACTTATGTATGTGTAGAAGAAAGTAAAATCTAGCATCAATCTCACTTTTTTTCACATCTACAAAAATTCCTGGTTTATTTCCTGCCTTTCACGTGTTATACACCCTGATAAAGTTCTAGAATGTTATGAATTTTAAAATTAAGTTATAATCGACCAGGGACATTCGACAACGGATGCCATCTTGAAGGTGACTTGCAGAGACAGCCAAGCGCGGTGATGGGAAGAAGAAAGGATTGTGCACTAGTAGCCATAGACATTAGAAATGCGTTCAACTCTGCCAGATGAAGGGACATCATTGAAGCGCTGGTAGACAAAAAGGTCCCAGAATACCTCCTTAGAATTATTGAAGATTACCTTCAGGAGAGAAATGTAGTATACTCGGACTCCTTCGTAATCGAAGACGAGATGACTTTCGGCGTGCCCCAAGGCTCTAGACTGGGTCCACTCTTATGGAACGTCATGTACGATAGTCTCTTACAAATTGACACTCCATCAGACACCCAGCTTATAGGTTACGCACATGATAGACTCATCATCTGGTGTAGCAATGACACAGATTTGCTGAAGATGAAAGTGAACGAAACCCTTTTTAGGGTTCAAAGGACTAGAGACTTCTACACATGGCTGTGGAGAAAACTGAAGCTGTGTTGATCACTGACCGGAGAGCATTTCGTTCCCCAAACATTCGATTGGGGGACGTGAACATCAACTGGAGACGCCAGATAACTTATTTGGGAGTTGAGATCGACCAGAGACTGAGCTTTGGTCCGCATATTAACAAGGCAGCGAAGACATACGCCGACCGCTCCAGATTGTTGCCAAATGTGGGGGGCCCAAAAGAGGCAAAACGGAAAATGATTGCTTGTGCGGTTCATTCCCAACTATCGTATGCGGCCCCAGTGTGGGCCGATAAACTTGGTAAAGCTTGTATAAGATGGAAGTACACGTAAGTACAAAGGAGGCTGACCCTGAGAAAAGTGTCAGCCTACCGCACGGTCTCTGACAGCGCAGTAGGGGTACTGGCCAGTGTGTCTCCCGAAGACCTGCTGGCGACAGAGTAGAAGGAGATGTACGAAGAACTTAAGCCATCCGACCCCGTTTGTGACGGACCGCCGCGCAGGTCGAAAGAGGTTATAAAGAAGAGAGCAAGGACTTCCCTCCTGGCAGACTGGCAAGTGACTTGGGACAACGACACCAAAGGAAGGTGGACTTACATGACGATACCACGTATCGAACCGTGGATCAGTAGAAGCCACAGGGAAGTTAATTATTACCTTTTCCAAGTGTTCTCAGGACACAACAGGTTTAAATCGAATTTGTTCAGATTTAAAAGAACAACAGATCCCAAATGTGAATTTTGCGGTTATGAAGACGATGCCAAGCATACTATATTTAATTGCATGGCGTGAGATACCCAGAGAAGACACCTAAACGAAGCCTTGGGTGCGGATATCTCCCCATCAAACTTGGTCGGACTAATGCTCCAATCAAGCGAACGATGGAGCATAATTCAAGAGTTCCTCACCTTCGTTATGAAAAGGAAGGACGAAAGGCTCCGTAACTAAGCGCGGTTGCAGCCCAGCTAACTGCCTGTCTCAGCCATGAAGTAATGTCTCGCGACGGTTTCCATGAAGAGAGGCATGGGCACAAGAGGAGAGGGTTTTTTACTGGGGAGGGTCCCACACCCCAGGGATAGCCCACTTTATCCCTGACGATGCATAATGCATTTTCCCCTCCGTAAATAATAATAATATACAACTGCTACTAATAATTAAACAAATTACTTAATAGGAGACACTACTAATTTAAAAAACAGTAGAAACTCAACAGTAATACATTGACATAAAATATACATAAATTGCAAGAAAATAAATTTATTTTTAAATTTTCTTAACCTTTGAGGAAAGGATTTTAAAGAGTGTCGCAGGCAAACTGTTCGGGGTCGCATGATAGCGACTGTATCGAGCAGTGCTGGCGATCATGCGAATTGCAAATGCTGAGATGGCCCCTTGCTTTGCTTCTGGACAGTAAATGTTACTTCCATCTCTCCACCCAAGACAGCACTTTGACTCGTCATACACGATATGTGATTGTAATTGTATATGTGACTCAATAAATTATTATTATTATTAATTTCAAGAAAGTTTTTCAAAATCGCGGCACCTCGAGCGAAGCCAAATCGACTAGGGAACATCTATTTTAGAAGAACACGACTACGCCTAAACCATACGTAGGATATTTTCCAAAATGGATATTCCCCAGTCGATCTGGCTCGACTCAAGGCGCTGCGATTTTGAAAAGCTTTCTTCAAAATTTGTGGTTTCTTTATATAAAGACCCCGACATTTTCAAAATTTTCTGAAACTGCTTCAATTTTTTTCTTTAAATTTCTTGTAAAAATAGAGTAAAATTCACTTATAAATTTGTCATAGGTACGTTTTTCGCGATTAACTCTTAATTTTCGAATATTTCAAAAAAAATTTCAGTGTATTCCTACAACTCTCTTCCAAAACAAGAGAGATTTTTCTCTTCAAATAAAAGTTGTCTCCATAGTACGTTCTTTCATTAAGATCTGGTACATTTTTTTTGAAAATTTAGTAGTTTTCGCGCATTATTATATGCAATATTTGCAATTTTAAACTAGTGGTGCTATAGAATGGCACAGATTTTCCCGTATTAGTTTTCTATTTCCTTGAGTCTTCGCTAGCTATTCGGAATTGCCACATACTCTTTCTTTGCCAGTTACCATCTATCACCGCCAAAAGTACATTTTTTTTGTCATTTTCTTAATTTTTCGGTTTCCTATTGGTAGAATGAAAATATTAATTTTAGAATATTAAAGAACACAAAAACCTAGCTCTAAAAGGCAATTTTCTTTTAAAAATTATGTGCCGTTTTAAAGAAAATTGCGTTTTAGGGCTACTAAAAATGCGAAATTTGAAGCTCATTTTCATAGAAAATTTTTGAGTTTTCAAAATACTTTATTTGGAGCACTTACACTCACAAATATAATAATGTTTACAAATTGCTGGTAATCTGAATATTAAAGATGTGAGATATCCTTTAAAAAAATTACATAATTATGTGTAATTTTTGAAAAAAAAATCCTCAAAATAAACTTAACGTCATATTAAGAGTGCAATTAGCACTATCCCATCGAAAAGTTTGAAGACATTTTTTAGCCATTTATGAGAAAATGGCGTTTGAGCGTTTCTGAAAATGCGGAAATTTCAGCTAGTTTTCACATAAAACCGTTGTTTTCGATAAACTATTTAAAGCACATGTACTCATAAATATAATAATGTAAACAATTCGCGTGTAAAAGTGTAAATATTAACGACATGAGAGACAAGTCAAAAAAATTACATTTTTGCAATTCTTGAAAAAAACGAAAGAATACAACAATATGGCGTTTATGTCATCTCATAAGGTACATTTAGCACTATCCCTACCAAAAGTTTAAAGAAAACATTTGGAGCCGTTTTTGAGAAAATCTAGTTTTTGTACTTTTTTAAAATTGCACATATTGCACGCAATATTGCGCGAAAACTACGAAAATTTTCAAAACAATGTACATGACCTTAAACAAAGAACTTAAACTTTGGAGAACACATTTTATTTGAAGGAAAAATCTCTATCTTCAATTTTATAGTTAGAGAAAGACGCCGAAAAAAATTCAAACTTTCACAATTTTCGAAAATTCAGAGTTATACGTGAAAATCGGACCTATGCCATGTTAATAAGTGTATTTTACTTTATTCATACAAGAAATTTAAAGAAAAAATTTGGAGCCATTTTTGAGAAAGTTTTGAAAATCCTCGGGGAGCTTCATGAAAAGTACCCCCAAATTTTGAAGAATCTTTTTCAAAATCTCAAAGCTTCGACTAGAACCAGATCGTCCGGGGATATCCATTTTGGAAGGAATCGTACGTATGGTTTAGGCGCTAGCAGTGTTCACAGACGGACAGACGGACGTTTTCCTTTCGATTGGTTTTTCGATAACAAGGACCCACAAAAGAGGGTTTCTGGCTACACCACGTGTTAGGGGATTTTGTTTCTTAATTTAGCAACTGGTTTTATCCACTTTTTCGTTATCAGGGCTCGGCAATGAATTTTTTCCGCCGAAAATTCGCCATTTTTTCGCGCAGCATTACATAACTTTCCCTATACTACTTATATCACTCCGTGTATACGTACGTATACAGGAAAGTAAAAATTGCAAATGTACATGCAAGATGAAAAAATATGTATAATTAAATATAAATAAAACTGAAGTGTTTACATCACTTTGAAACACTGACAACAACCATTAGAACCTGTAGCAAACCCATTTGAATTGCAACATAGTGCTTTGAAGAACCCATGAACATGTAAGGTTGTCCTGAAAAAGCACTCTGAAATGCTTGGTGAAATATGTCTTGGAGATTAACCATTAAAACAAATTAAGTCATTTTCTTCAAGTTTCAAACCATTAAGTCTACCACACTACCACACTTGGAAGAAATTATATTTGATCACATTTTTCTCTTTTCATTTGTATCCAAGCATAAACTTGGATTTCAATTTTTAATTTAATTATTATACAATAGTCTTTTTACTATATATTACTTGGCCAACTTGCTTGAACCTTCTTTTATTATTTTAGGATATTTATTATGTAAATAAGACCTAACATAGCTTATTATTGATAATTTACAATAAAGTAACATTTATGCAACTTTGGAAAAAGTGAGGAGCCTATATGGTCTTGACAGCATTGAGGAATAGGTATGCAACTTCTATTTCATATTTCCATTTCTGATATAATTATCTTATCTTGAAAATTCTGTCTCTTTTCCTGCTTTGTTGTATTGTGTTCATCTTCTCAGATACATTTAGCTCTCTAATGTTACATGACACAGAATTATTGCTGGAACAATAATTGTGATTTATAAAATCGGTAAGTTGAATCGGCAATTTGTATTTAGGACAATAGCAATTTAGCTGCGAATAAAATATTTGTTTTGTAAAAAATGAATATAAACAACTTCAAGATAAATTATTTATAAAATATTTAAAAAGGTAATGAGTGAAGTTGTATAAAGTAAATAATTATTTATCTTCTATAAAAATTCTGCTTATTTTGGGAATGATAGATGAATATAAAGGCCTCTATAAACTGCTGAACATATTTCAATATTGGAGGAAGACGTCGACCTTTTCACTGCAAATATGTTTGATGCTGTGTACATTCCTCCTAATGTTAACAATAAGACAGATGAGGCAAATATAGATTATCTCTAGGAGGAAAAAGAAGTAGAAGAAGAAAACTTGATTGATAGTGCAATTGTCAACTCATGGAGTATATATAATGTTGCGAATGAAGAAAAGATATCACAAATAGAATTTTGTTCTTACTTAGCCATGACCCTAAGGAAATCTTAAGACTGCAAAAAAATGAATGCAATAATGAGTCTGTGAATACACAGGAGACTGAAAAATCCCATTTTGGTGGATCCCCAAACAATTCCATGCCTAAAGAAATACATTATGATGATGTAGAGATGAGGTGACCCATCACGCTACAGTGCCTGTGACTGGGCGGTTCTAGGACGTCGGTGGCAGGATTTTTCGACACTACACTGCGGTTTTTCTAACTTTGCTCCTCAAGGCCCGTCTTCACGATGCCACGAATATTCGCAACGTTCCCAGTCGTGCCGCCAGATATCGCATGATCGTCACCGTATCAAGCAGTGCCTGCGATCATACGACTTCTAGCGGCATGGCGGGAAATGCCGTGTGATATTCCATTGTGTCCATAGGGGCTTGAGGGGCAGAGTTGGAAAAATCGCACTGTAGCTACATGGGCAAAGGCAAATATTCAGCCGCTGTTTGGAGGAAAATTCTAGCGGCCAGCTGCACTAATCGGTAGTTTGGAGGTGAAGCTGACGGATAGGTCAGCGTCGGATCTCGACATCCAGCGGGGGTCAATCCATTTTAAGTGGTCCAGCACTGGTCGCTCGACCATCTCGAAAAAATTTCATATTTTGTACATAAATTTCCTTATGTTTTGGCTGTTCAAAACCGTCTTTAACTTTTTTTTATTGTCCCTGGTTTACAAATGGCGGCCATTTTTGTTTCGCGCCGTGCGCCATTTTTCCCGTTCGCAGACATTTACTCTTTCCTGAATTGCTCAGCTCTCGGTTGCTCTAGCATTCTAGAATAAAAAGCATTCGATTCAGCATACTCTGGCCTGCAAATCGAAATATTATCTACCTATTTTCTATATTTTTATTTGGGGAATATTTGCAACCAAATCTATGGAACGCGAATGAACGAAATTCGATTTTCAGAGAGTAATCTTTCAAAGAAGTAATAGAATCTAAGCCTTAATTTTTCTGTGCTTTTACACACAACAGTATAGTTGCTTTTTGTAAAATATCATTGGTATATAACGTACCCCTTGAAAATTACCTCTTGAAAATTGGAATTTTGGATTTTTTCCCAATTTTGAACTGTAATATCTCTGTTGGGGGACCAGATAAAAATCTAAAAATTGCACACATGCTTGACCGCTATCATACCAAACATCAGTAAAAATTACAACTTTTAGATTTAACTCGAAGAATTTTTTTAAAATTTTAAAACTTACGAAAAAAAAGGCTTCATTTCCCCATTGAGGATACTTTGTGCCAAGTAGTAATCACATTCTTTTGAAGCTATTTAAACTAAAATCTAGATTGATTTAAAATAATTAATTATACTGAATAATTAATATACATAAAAGCGGCCTAATATATAATTTTCAATATCACGTATACTTTACTCTAAAACAAACTTACTATTTGACATCTACGTCAA
Source organism: Acheta domesticus (assembly GCA_031308135.1). Taxonomy (NCBI): domain Eukaryota; kingdom Metazoa; phylum Arthropoda; class Insecta; order Orthoptera; family Gryllidae; genus Acheta; species Acheta domesticus. The sequence continues at coordinate 38,573,374 of JAHLJT010002630.1, forward strand.
TAATTGAAAAATTGTTATCTTGGTTTTGAAATCTGAACCGCTTAAAACAAAAATTATTTATAAAATACAACAAATAAATTCAGTCTTTTGTTTATGTTTTCGAGTTTAAATTTGCCAATCTACTTACTATTTCTGAATGTTTCTGCAGAGATACGAACAGTCGCACAGTACTCCTTAGATGCAATGATCGCAACTGAATTTTAGAATAACATGATGGACACAATCATTTTCCTGGTATAAGATTGTCCGAAAAAGGTTTTTTCTGGTTAGTTGCGCGAACGTTGTGCGAGCCAAAGTTATATTTCTCAAAGCTTTTCATTACGACTTTTTATGATTTTTGTAAGGATTTGAAAAAGTCTGGTCAAAGAGATCAAATTTTTGTTCGTATTTTATCTCTTGATACTTACAGAGATGTGATATCACAATTATTCCTTAATGAAAACAACATTATCCTCTACATCAAAGTCTTCAATTGACGTAATGTCCTTAGGAAAAATATCATAAAGTTTTATACCCAACTTCATTAGTAATATCACCGATACAGCAATCACACTCCATTTTTATATACGGTCACACAATTGTGCACAAAGTCACAGATTAACACGTTTTGACGTAAAGGGAAGACAATCCTCAAGCCACAAACTCATAGAAAACGATTCAAAAGCCTGTGTGATTTAGAAAGTGTGTTAAATCCTCGGCCCACCGCGTTGGTTCTGTCCGATACACGAATCTTCGGTTGTTGATTTTCTAAGAAATAATCAGAGATGCGAAGTCAAGTTTGGCAGTAGTTTCGACTCTGCTATCCTAAACTGCACTGGTCTAATATCTGCTGATTCTCTTGAATTTTCTGTTAATTCAGGCACGTTATTTTCACTAAGAAATACGGTGCGACCGTCCGTATTTCTGCAGAAACATTCAGAAATAGTAAGCAGAATGGCAAATTTAAACGCAAAATCATAAACAAAAAGCTGAATGTATTTATTTGTTGTATTTTATAAATATTTTTGTTTTAAGCGGTTCAGATTTCAAAATCAAGCTAATCATATTTTCAATTACGGACGTAGATGTCAAATTGTAAGTTTGTTTTAGAGTAAAGTATACGTGATATTGAAAATTATATATTAGGCCGCTTTTATGTATATTAATTATTCAGTATAATTAATTATTTTAAATCAATCTAGATTTTAGTTTAAAATAGCTTCAAAAGAATGTGATTACTACTTGGCACAAAGTATCCTCAATGGGGAAATGAAGCCTTTTTTCCGTAAGTTTTAAATTTTTTTAAAAACACTTCGAGTTAAATCTAAAAGTTGTAATTTTTACTGTGTTTGGTATGATAGCGGTCTAGCATGTGTGCAATTTTTAGATTTTTATCTGGTCCTCCAACAGAGATATTACAGTTCAAAATTGGGAAAAAATCCAAAATTCCAATTTTCAAGAGGATGTAATTTTCAAGGGGTACGTTATATACCAATGATATTTTACAAAAAGTAACTATACTGTTGTGTGTAAAAGCACAGAAAAAATTAAGGCTTAGATTCTATTACTTCTTTCAAAGATTACTCTCTGAAAATCGAATTTCGTTCATTCGCGTTCCATAGATTTGGTTGCAAATATTCCCCAAATAAAAATATAGAAAATAGGTAAATAATATTTCGATTTGCAGGCCAGAGTATGCTGAATCGAATGCGTTTTATTCTAGAATGCTAGAGCAACCGAGAACTGAGCAATTCAGGAAAGAGTAAATGTCTGCGAACGGGAAAAATGGCGCACGGCGCGAAACAAAAATGGCCGCCATTTGTAAACCAGGGACAATAAAAAAAAGTTAAAGACGGTTTTGAACAGCCAAAACATAAGGAAATTTATGTACAAAATATGAAATTTTTTCGAGATGGTCGAGCGACCAATTTATTAAATTCTGGACCACTTAAAATGGATTGACCCGCGGGGGAAGATTACCGCTACCTCCCGCTATTAAAAAAGTACTATATTAACGACCTCAAAAGTTAACGCGCCCAAAATCACAAATCAATTAATCATGATGTAGGGCACGTGATTATAGCGGAATGGAAACAACGCCAGAAGGAAGTGAAGTTTGCGCAAAAGCATTTCAATATACAAAGGTAAAAAATGCGTCGTTTTAAGGCGGCCCCAAGTTGCGTATACGCAACACTGTTGTTCATTGACTAGTACTTAGTGTTACAGAAAAAATTATGTGTTTTTTTATCCTTTCTAGTGTCCTTAAATAAATACAAAATATTACTTAAAAATATTATTATTCCAATGCTTGGGTTAATAAAAAGTGGCATTGGAAGATTCAATGAGTTCATGATTTTACTTTCATCAGAAGTGTGATGACAGATGATTATAAATTAAAAAAAATGATTGACCGCAACACTTGCTCTTTCAATGAAATGTGTTGAATTACAAAACTGAAAAGGCATTTACAATAAAAATTGAAATAATAACGTAAAAGGCTGATTAATACCTATAAACGAGTCATTCAGCAACACTCAAACCGCATGCATTCAACCGAATTCGCATAACCCGCGTACACGCGTGTCACTCATGTGTCAACGTGTGTGTTTTGTTCTGGCACGTTCTGCCACAACAGTCCTTGTGAAATTTGAAACTTCAGATTTCTAATGAGCCTTACTAAAAGTTTTGAAAGATTTAGGAAAGTAATATTAACCGTTTTACATGTAGATTTATCTCATTTTTCAAATAAATTATTTAGTTATGGATATTTATTTATTTTTTTCTTTTTGGTGCTGTGGTATCACGTAATATTTTTGTGTACGGTGATTGGTGGACAGCAGGAACACAAACTCAACCGTTTCAATTTGAAAAATTTAAATGGCAGTTTACTGGTTTGGGATTGAACGGTGACAGGACGGTCAGGACAAGCTTCAGCTTTGCTCTCTCATGTCTGGTTTGTGTATGCCCTGTGTACGTTTCTGTGGTGCTGTGATAATTTTGTCGCGTGTCAGTTGTAGTTGGTGATGTTACTTCAGTTTCAATAAGTGAACATTTAGATATATAAATTTTGTTATCGTCTACTTGTTCGTTATGAGTATTGATATCTATTAAATTATCTTGTTTGTGGAGAGTTATCATGGCTTTTTCGTCATATTTTGAGGTGAGATTTACACTTTTGATGTTTGTTACGTACAATACTAGAATATTATGTAGTATTAATGATCCAAAAACTTGTATCAGGCAACGCCTCCGAGAAGAAGGGACTCAGAAGACAGTGATGAAATACCAATTCTCAATTTTCGTCCTTTTGGAAGTGCACCCAAAGTGTTTTTTAAAAATGTTGCAATTGGAGAAAGAGTTTCAAGGACGCTTCTTTTGCGAAACCCCCAGACTGAAACACTTGAGGTAGATATTAAATGAATGTCAGAATGTCAGGATTTTTATTTTGATAAACTGAAACATCAATTTGATCTGAATTTCTTTACTTATGACAATTTATCTTAGGTTGAATTATTGAAGCTACCTCCACCTGATAGTGGTATAGAGTTTAGCTGTAAAAAATGGCAAATCAATCCTCATCAAGACACCAATCTTGAAATAATTTGGCAGCCAACAAAAGAAGGAAAATCAATACACTCGATACATCTGAAGACCAATACAAATGCTCGGTTTTTCTTTAGCGTTGTGTGTGTTAGCATATCAAAGAAGGTAAGTTATATACAAAATTTTATACTTTACCATAAATTATTTTATTAATTAATCTTCATCTTCAATTAGTGTTGGTAGTACGTGATACTACTTGTAATAATTTTCCAGGGTTAAGATTTATAGTTTGAACGAGGCTTATAATGAATTGAAGACCTTGGGGCAATAACATACTAGGCCACATTTCTGATGAAATCGAAATATTATTGTATTTGGATGTTGGGTTTTTATTTTGAAGATTCGCCGCAAGAAGGCAGTATAATTCATAAATTAATGTTCTTTATCCCATTGTGTAGAATGCAATGTCTAAACCTTTACTTGCCCCTTTCTCAAAACTTATGTATAGTTCCAGTTATTGCTCAGAGGTCTTCAATTAAAAATGTAATTACAGGGTTGGCTAAATTTTGCCCAGCCCATAAATTCCATATGGTTTATAAAAACTCATTGAAATGTTTACAATATTTCGAACAAAATCACAAAGCTTATAGAATTAGGTTTTGAAATATTAAAAATTCAGATTTAATTATAACAAAAACAAGTTATCTGGGAGCCAAAATATTGTCTGTGCAGGCACTGACAGGGAAGTCCTTGAGTCGAAAGTTGCTGAATTTTCACGTTACCTAATATATATCTAGGTCGAATTTAGCTGCTGTCTGGAGGAACAACTGCTAGTAGCTAGCTGCTCTGATTGTTGGTTTTCTGTAATTTCTCCAATTGCTATTAGGCAATGTGCCACAAACTGTGCAATCTTCTCTTCCTCATCCTAATACTCTCTGTTCCCCTTGTATTTATGGTGCTTGCAGTTTGTCAAGACTGAGACAGTGTCCCAGTGATGAGGGGAAATCTTCCTGCAAGCAAACATGTAGACTGGCACCTGATCTCAGCAGGGGAAGAATACCCACCTCCTAGGATAAAACATTCACTACTCAAATGATGGGACTTTTAACAACCATCGCCCCTCTCTCCCTCTTCCCGTCTCTCTGCCTTTGGTTTAGATTTTAGTGGTTTTATAACATACATTTATAGAGATATATACATATACTAGTTATACATGTAACTACAACTGTATTGTTTAGAAATAAGAAAACAAAAAAAATAAGTGTTTTCATTAGTGAAAAATTTCCATAATTTGTTGAAACAAATTTTTTAAAAATTTGTATATGGTTACAAAATAGTTGGTGCATATGTGCCTCCTTAGGTTTGATTTTCAACCATACTATGTGGAATTTGTAGAGGAGAAAGTGAGATCTTGGCAGGTTTTCTGTGGGTTCTCATTTCTCCATCATTTACCTCGATATCTACTTGTTAGATCTTGACTCATGGCACCAATGACTTGCAGTTGAAGGGCCCTGTAAACCACGAATTTAGAATTCTTTCTGAAGTATTACCTGAAAGTAATCGTGTTGTAACTTATCAGTTCTGTAATTTCTTGTCTTGCAGTTGAATGCTACTGTAAATTACTTGTTTGTTTTTCTTTTGCAGCCTCTGAAGAAAAAAGGCAAAATATCTCAAGTGACAAAGAGTTCAAGTCAACGAGTAATTTTGAGAAGTAATCAAAGTTTTAAAAAAGAACAATCTGTCATTAAAAAGCCATCTTTGAGTAGAGTATCAGTGTCTTCAAAAACAAAAGTCATTTCTAAAGAGAATATATATTCTAGTTCAGCAAAGACTGACATAAATTTGACTAAGGTATCCATGTCAAGTAGGACATCTGTCAAAAGTGAAGTAGTAGATACGGTACCTTGTGAAGATGATTTGAAAAATTGCAGTTCAGAGACATATGATGTGATTAGTCCTGGTCGAAATTTGTCTTTAGAGCTCAATGAAGCTGCAGCTGCAGCTACATCAGTTTCCACGTTTAGTTCTACTAAGGTCCATTGTGTGAAGAAAGAAATTAATATGTTTGCTGACATGGTTCTTAGTCCTATTCTGCCATCACAGTCATTCAAACCTCGAGAAGGTTCAGCACGTGAAACGTATGTGTTATCAACGCCTCTAGCAAGTGCGTCGGAAGTTGATAAAAAATCATTTTTGAAGCCTGGATTGAAAGTATCCACAGTAGAAATTGACCCTTTGCGAGACAATAGTTCACTCCAAGATTCTTCAATTTTCAAGGAAAGAATAGAGCACAAAATGTTGAATACACCTTTATCAGCATCTTCTCAAATACACTGTAACAGACCTAGTGTTAAAAAAGATGTCCCAGACTTCCTGAATTTTAATTTTTCTCCTGTAAAAGAGAACACTGAAATCAATATATCTGGCATTTCTGAAATGGGAGAAAGACCAAATCAGCGTATTTATAATAAGGCTACATTGGAAATATCTGTCCCACCTTTTACACCATTGCAAATAAATAAACATGGTGGTGGTTCTGCTATTGCTGAGAAGACCTTGAAGAATTTGGATACAGACGTTATTGACATATCTGGCATATCGGATATTGATGAACTATTAAATCAGCCTCCTGACAGTGCAAATACATTTGAAATATCGCTCCCACCTTTTACACCATTGCAGATAAATAAGGATGGTTGTGTTTCAGCAATTGGTGAGAAGCCATTAAAGAATTTGGATGCAGACCTTATTGACATATCTGGCATATCTGATATTGATGAACTAATAAACCAACCTCCGAATAGTACAAATACTTTTGAAGTATCTCTCCCACCTTTTACACCTTTACAAATAAGTAAACATGGTGAAATTTCCTCTAATGCTGGGAAGACTTCAAAGAATTGCAGAAATTTAAAAGCTGAATTTTCTATTGAAAGAATTAAAAAGGCAGAAATGTCAACTCCTCATATATCAGTACACAGTAAGTACAATTAGTTTTTAAAATAAAGTAGTTAATTTGCATTATTGAAAGGAATGCCATTATTGTTTCAGATTTTGAAATCACTCCATTAGTTAACAAGGAATTCTCAAGAAATGACCCTTCTAGGATTCCACATTCAGAAACCCTGCAAGAAGAGATTGAAAGAACAGACGTCTTAGTTGATAGTCATAATAAACTTGCGCGAACAAGTGTAATGGTTGACTCTATTAGTAATGAATTTATAAATTGTGATCTGTACTCTTCTTCAACAAAGAGAATTAGAGGATCAGACTGTGAGTCTCTTCTAATTTGGTTTTATTATTCCTTCTCTTTAGTGACAATAAAAACTTCAAAATTTTGTGTTTTTACAGCAACTCAAGCGATGCCTCTGAAAAAGAAATCTGAAATGCCTGTCTCCTCATTTGTTGTTCCATTTGCTCCAAGTTCCATTGAGACAAATTATCTAACGTTTTCTCCACCGCAAAGAACTCCCAGCTCCAGGAAAGAAAATATACCTCCTCAAGTTAAAAACTCAACAACTTTCAGAAAACCATTGAATGAAAACATACCATTCAGTGTGAATAAAGGTATTTGTGCATGTTGTTTCTTAGGTTACATTTATTTTTATTTTGTGTTATGCTGAATTAATTCAATTATCTTGTCAATAGCCTCTTGTGAACAAAAAACAACTCAGGTGAGGAAAGTGAAGAAAGATATTACTCATGCTATCCCGAAGCTTATCTTGAGTGCTAAAAAGAGGACTGTTGAAAAGACGGTTACTCTAATGGACACTGAGAAGATTTTAGCAGAGCATGCAAATCCATCCTATTGCATTACAGCTACAAATGTAAATCCATTCATTAATAGTGCAGTTTTCTGTGATCAACGTTGGTTTGATGAAAGGGAAAAGGAATTTGTTCGTTGGCTAAATGTGCTGCTTACACCCCCAGAGCAGCTCAATAGCTCCGATGAGTTACCAAAAGGTATTTTTAAAAGTAAATGAGTAACATTGGGTGATTTGTCATAATAAAAAATATAGTTTTGATATTCATAAATAGAAAGATGATAATATTAAAGAGGAATTTAAAAATAAACATGTCCCTGTGAACTGCTTTGCAAGGGGAATCTTATTTTGTTTTTGTGCTTTTTTTGTTTAGTATTTCAGCCATTTTGGAGAAGCTTATTAATGTTATTCTACAAAAGTATCTGACAGAGCATATCTATAAGTAAAATGATTAAGTTATTTTGAAGTGTAGTGATTGTAAATTTTCGTTCTTTTGTGTAGTGGATGTTGCTGACCTCTGGAAGAAGTCTTGTAATTCTGAGTTATCACTTGCTCCAAGTCGGGAGACTGTTTCTTCCCGCTACCTTGTTAATCACAGACTTGATTCAGTGCGTCGGAAAGCATGTGCCATGTTTCGTTTGCCTTGTGTTGCACAAGTGCTGTCAAAAGTTATTGTACAGATTGAAAAAGGAATATTAAGTGTTCGTAAAGACAGAAATATTGTTCGTGATATTAGTAAGTACTTTTTCACTAACCATTGATGCTGAATATTTGCAGTGCAAAATAATTCAAATTTTAAGATTGTCAATATAATTAATTCTATCATTTCATGGAAACTCAAATAAATATGCCAGTGTGAATTTTTTTCTCATAGGTTTGAAAACGACTGCCGTAGAGCTCTTGTTATGTTACAACCCTCTATGGCTGAGAATTGGATTGGAAGCAATAATGGGAAGAACTATTCCATTAGACTCAAATTCAGATAGAGTGGGATTAATTGGCTTTATTGCCAGAAACATTCTGTCTGATCCTTATTTAGTTGAACGTTATGCTTATGCTGGAGTAACCAACATGTTTAAACCAGGATTTGAAGAAGCTGTGAAAAAACATATCTTAAAGAAATTTTTACTCTTAGTGTTTTTTCTAGACTATGCAAAAGAAAATAAACTAATTTTCCACAACCCTTGTCTCTTCTGTAAAAATGCTCAATACAAGGTATGTGGTGTTTTACAAGAAGTATCTGAATTAGTTATTGAATTAGATTAATTAATCTGACATAATTTTTATAGGAAAGCCGCGATTTGCTTCTGGCCTTTGCAAGAGAGTTCTTATCTGGTATTGGTGATATTACTAAACATCTTCGAAATTTGGGTTACATTGTTAAACACAAGCAAACTTATCTTGATGAATTTAATTATGCTGTTAGACATCTGGGATCTGATTTACGGGATGGAGTTAGATTGACGTAAGTATTTTCACAAATAGTGTCAAAATGCTGACAATTTTTCTCTTATCTCATGAATTTGTTGTAAACATTTGTGTTAATGGATATAATACACCGTTTGATAACAGCATGAACAGGTTTTAAATTTGCAAGGGAGGAAAAATTTTTAAGGATAGGATTTATATTGTTAAATGTATCCAAAATTATTTCTTCAATATCATTTTCTCCCTTTACATATTTATTGCTGAAGTCTGGTGTTTGCAATTATGGTTGAAATTTGGCAATGTCTGTTACCCTTGTTAATGCACTAGAAATAATTCAATTATTTCTAGCATACATGCCACTTTTCGTAAAATATATTTTAAATGTACATTAAAATGAAATTTAAGCGTTTAGGTTCCAAGTGCCTAGAACTAAGCTTCTAGCAAATGAGGTAAATAGAATAGAAAAGCAGTGTTGGAGATAGACCCACCACTCTCTTGGAATTTTTTGCAATATGGCTTCGCTGGCCCATAAACCCTTTGGCAAATCATTGCCCTGTGCACAAAGATCCATTTAAAATTATCAGCTCAAAAATCATAATTTTGGCACTCGGACCCTTATGAACATTAATCATTCAATTATTAACATTAACTTTACTTCTTCGTTATTGTTTTTTCCTTTCTTTGTTTCTGAAACTTCTTATTAATTTTTAATATCCCAAAATAAAAAATATATGTTGAAATATTATTAAGACAGCTGACTTTGATGGTGTATGCATTCTGTGAACTTGGGTAAATGCATTTATTGCTCCCCAAATATATTATTTTAATTCACTCCATGAAAAAGTTTCCAACTCTAAAGAAAAGATGAATATTGCATGTGGTTGTCTTGACCAATAGTATTTAATTTGTGTTGATTATTTATATTGTACATTTTGGTGTTTTGAGAGTAAATATTTCTAGATCTTCAGATTGGAAGAGTCTTATTTTGAAATATAAGCATTTAATGTAGTTAATGTTGGACTACCTTATGGCCTTGTTTTAGATAAATACTTGAATAATAAATTTGAGTGCACATTGACAGAATTGATGTTTGTGGTCGATGCTTTCTGATGAAACTTTTTGCACTTTATGGTTGGAGCCTTTTATAAAACATCTTTTAATTTTGTTGCAGCAAGGTGACAGAAATTATTTTGCAAGAATCTCTGTCTGCATCCCTGCGCACTCCTGCAATATCTAAACTTCAGAAAATGCATAATGTTAAATTGGCCCTGACTGCTTTGAGTAAGGCAGGCCATGTTGTAGAAGGAGATATAACTGCAAAAGATATTGTAGAAGGACATAGAGAAAAGACCATGTCATTATTGTGGCAAATAATTTACAAGTTTCAGGTGAAATATGCTATTGAATAATCTTGTTTTATCTTATTCAAGCAGACAGGTTAGCAAGACAGTTGTACTAAAGTGTTTCTTCTTTTATTGCAGCTTTCACGTTTCGTTAGTGCTGCAAACACAATTCAGAATTGGTATAGATCTTTGCACATTTGCATTTCAAGAAGAATTTGGATCAGAAAAGATGCAATGAGAAGAAAAATCGTTGAAGATAGAGCTAGCACAATGATTCAGAAACATTGGCGAGGCTACATAGCTCGAAAGCAGTATAAAGGTTGCATTTCCAGTATTTACAAGATTCAGAAATGGTACAAATCTTTGAGGATGATGAAGGAACAGCGGAGAGAATATCTCAAAATGAGAAGTACTGTTATCAAAATACAGAAAAGATTCAGAGAAAAGTTCTACAAAAAGAAACTAGTGGTTGTTTTAAAGATTCAGCAATGGTATCGGGCTTGCTTAGCAATGAAAAAACAAAGATTACTTCTACACCAGCCAACGAACAGCAGCTCGAAAAATCCAAATCTTCTATAGAAGTAGAAAGATGATACAGCAACATCGAAAAGTGTTTAAAGAGAAAAGAAATGCTGTATTAAAGATTCAGCAATGGTATCGTGCTTGTAAGGCAATGAGAGTTCAAAGAATGGAATACATCAAACAACAAAGTGCTGCCCAAACAATTCAGCTGTATTTCAGAAATAGAAGGAAGATGCAGGAGCATAAGAAAGCATTTATAGAGAAAAGGAAAGCGGTTTTCAAAATTCAGCAATGGTATCGTGCTTGCTTATTGATGAGAGAACAAAGAATGATATACATCAAACAACAAAATGCTGTCCGAAAAATCCAAGTGTTCTATAGAGGTGGAAAATTGATGCAGAAACATAGAAAAGCTTTCAAGGAAAAACAAGCTGCTGTTATCAAGATACAGCAATGGTTTCGAGCTAGTGTAGCTATGAGAAAACAAAGAACTCAGTTCATCAAGCAGCGAACTGCTGCTCAAAAGATTCAAGCTTTTTATAGAAGTTCAAAACTGATGAAACAGCATTGTCAAACATTTCAGGAGAAGAGAAATGCAGTTTTGAAGATTCAGCAATGGTATCGTGCTTGTGTTGTAATGAGAAAGGTGCGGATGATGTACGTGGCACAGCAAACTGCTACCCGAAAGATTCAGTTCTTCTATAGAAGTAGAAAGCTGATTCAGGAACTTAGAAAAGATCTTAAGAAAAAGAGAGATGCAGCTTCAAAAATTCAACAATGGTATCGTGCATGTATGGCAATGAGAATCCAAAGATCACTATATGTCAAACAACGAACCGCGGTGCAAAAAATCCAGTTGTACTACAGAAATAGAAAGCTGATGCAGGAACTTAATACTGGCTTTCAAGGAGAAGAGGGATGCTGCTATAAAGATTCAACAATGGTATCGTGCTTGTTTAGCAATGAGAGAACAAAGAATTCAGTACATCAAGTACCAAATGTCTGCCCGAAAGATTCAAGCCTATTATAGGAGTATAAAGTTGATGCAACAACATAGTAAAACATTTAAGGAGAAAAGAAAAGCAATTCTAAAAATTCAGCAATGGTATCGAGCTTGTTTAGCTATGAAAAATCAAAGAATGATGTACATCAAGCAAAGAACTGCTGCCCAGAAGATCCAGATGTATTATAGAAGAAGAAAGGTGATTCAGGAACACAAAAAAGAATTTGAGAAGAAGAGAGATGCAGTTGTGAAGATTCAGATGTGGTATCTTAGTGCCATTCTTATGAAACAAGAAAGGGAACACTATTTAAAGTTGTGTAGCAGTACTATCAAGATTCAGACCTGGTTTAGAGCAACAAAGCTTATGAGGAAAGAGAGAAGTCTGTATTTGAGGCAAAGAAATGCCGTAATTATAATACAGCAGAGATATAAGGCATTATGTGTATGTCGCAAAATGCAGTTTGAATATCATTTAAAAAAGGTGTCTGCTTTAAAAATACAGAGGTGGTTCAGAAATGTTTTGATTCAACGGCAGCTAAGACTTCAGTTCTTGGAGTTGAGAAAAGAAAGGGAAACCAAGCGCATTCAGCATATTGCTGCTCTGAAGATTCAAGCATGGTATCGTACTTGTGTTATTGAAAGAAAAGAAAGAATTGAGAGCTCGAGACAAGGAGTAACTTTAAGCGGTACAAGAGAATCTTTGTATAACAATGCAGATTCACAGATTATTTCTGAACCAAGAGAAAAAGTGGCTGTCAGATTAATTGAAAAATGGTACTACTCTATTCTTCAAAAGAAGGAAGAAGCCAAGAGGCTAGAGTTTGAAAAACAACTTGAAGAGCAGCGGCAACAAGCTGTTCTCAGAAATTGTGCTATAAAAATTCAGGTAAGTTTGATATTTTTGGAATTTAGGTGGGTTTTGTAAAGAAAAATGTGTTACATGTTCCTATGCGATAATGCAACCTATTTACCATCAGTGCACTTTTTCTGGATACTTTGTTGGGAAAGGAAGGCTCAGTCTGTGACTGTTCATGGAAGTCAACTGCCTGGTGGTTCTAAGGAAATTTTCATGTTACAGTGAGCCAAGTAATTTGAAATTATAAAATATTGAATAATGGCCAGGCTTACAGCTCGAGAATCACATCTAGTATTCAGTTCAGGAATTTGCATTTCGGACTATTGTCCGAATAAGATTTCTGTTGACTTTAACAGCCAGGAGTGGGGGAGAGCAATGTTGCCACTTTCTCAGGCGGCAGACACGAGGTCTTTCTTGTGTCAGATCAGCTGTTGAGGCATACATGTCCAACTTGAATGTACAGTAGACACTAGTTTATTTGATGAACTACTGTTACAAAAATTTATCACAATCCTTTACACTAAGCCCATCAATGCAAAGAATAACGAAACATTTTTGCATATTACATGGAAAGCAGATAAAAATAAGTACAGTGAGACAAGATTTTAGAAGGAAGATGCATAGTATTATTGAAGATTTATAAGAGAGAAATATTTAACCTTGAGACATTCTTGGTTGAGTATGTAATGAGATCACACAACACTTGACCAAACAAGTAATGGCACTCATCATTCTTGAATTTTCAGCTGCTTCTCGCTATGAAATTCCAGTTTTTTCTTAGTAAACAGTCTTCAACTCCTTAGTGACAACATCACAGTGTGAATTGGATAACAGAACCTCCTCACCTCTGTCAGCCGGGAGCGTCAACAGAAGTATTATTTGCAGTTTAGTTCAGAATTCTGTGGATCCAAGGAGATTAGATTATACTACACATTCATTAATTCTCAGCTCTTTGAAGATTATTTCCACTTGTCTGTGTTCTACATATTGTGGAATCATTACCTTATTTTACATTCCATCATATTTTGCAACAATCTTCACATCATAGCTTGCATTGCAAATCTTTGTTCCCAAAAGAGAATCTTTGTTTTTTGTTGAGACTGAGACTGAGACATTTCTATTGCACACCAAATTATTATTGTCTTGCTGAATTATTTGTCAGTATAGTCTTGCAAGTGTCATTTGACTTTCTAATTCACCTCAGGAGAGCCTTTCTTTTCATAAAGACATTGCTCAATATGGCAGTCTATCAATCAATAAATAAATGACAAATGATAATACATATTTAAATGTAGTTATCCTGCTGTGTTATAAAACTTATTTGAATTACCACCGTACAAATATTTGTATTGATTTTGAAAAACTTAAGTTCATGCCTATAACTCTCAGTACAAAATTGTGATTTCCCAATTTTTTAACATATACATTCTGGAGCATCTGGCATGGCTTTTGGCCTAGGCGGTTGAGGAAAAAATCAGTACAGGCAGATTTAGTGTATGTACACAACATGGATGTTCTGATTCTTGAACTGAATTCTGGAGGTCATTCCTCACTTGTTTCAACTCTTTCCCGTTCCTGACTCTGCTTAAGATTTGAGTATGCTAGAGTTCAAAATGAGAATTGGAAAACCCTAAAGGATCAAGTGGCAGTACATTGTAGTTGTCACTTAACTGACTCTTTAAGCAATAAGTGATTGCTTAATAAGACATAAGAATGTTGTAGAACCTAAAGTAGTAAAGAGGCCAAATGAGAAACACTTTAAGGTAGCAGACTATCTTCCTTAACCCATTAGTGCATGTGATCCGATAAATCGGATGCTAAGAAAAGCGTCAACCATGCCTGACTCTGGAGACTTATCTGTTTGAGATACACACGAATCAACGCTCGCATTGTTGGAAAGTCATAAATTAAATGTATACGCTGTAACTTTCCGAAGTTCTAGATTTAGAGTGATTAGAGTGCAAGATGGCACATTACAGTCTTATTGTTTCACGTAGCTGGTAAGTTTTCATTTAATTATAATATCTAACATTGATTGTTATGAACAAATTTTACATGAAATGAATAATGAAGGTTCATGTTTTCAATTTGAATTGGTATTCTAAGAAAATAATTATAAATAACTAAACTATATCAAATTAATTTTCTAGATCCGAAATATCGGATCACATGCACAGGGGACACTTTTCACTGCAATATATTTCGTATTAGATTGGCTATGTTTTCTCTCTCTACGTTTCCAGCAACTGCATCTAAATGAAAAAGTATTGTCAGCCTATCTGTTGCTGAAATTTTGAACATGTTAGGAGAAGAACACACAAAAGGCGCTTACAATTGCGAGCAATGATTTTCGCTCGTCTGCAGAAATTATGCTTGTTAGATGGAAAGGCAATGATGTTGACTTTTGCCACAAATCGTGAAGGAAACGAAATGGAAAGTTATGCTCGGTGGTCGAAAGAGAAAAAAATGTAAAATTAATTTTCGACGGCTTGTAGTTTTTAGTTCGTATAATAAAAGAATGCGTGGGATGGATTTGATGGACCAAATGATGGCGAACTACAGAACTAGAATGCAACGAAAATAGTATTGGCTTATTTTTGCTTATTTTTTGATACTTTGGTTGTAAAAACCTGGCTTCTGATGAAAAAAATATTTCTAAATGATGAGAAATCCCACTGTTTTTCAAAATTCCGAAGAGATACTTGCCTGAGCTTGTTGAACATTCATGAAACATCACCAAGAAAAGAAAAACAGCCAAATGATCCAAATACTGACATTCGTTTTGACGGGAAAAAACACTGGATAATTCCTGTTTCTACAGAAAAGAAACTTCGCCACTGTCATGGTAAAGGCCCTACAGCTGCACTTAAGAGTACTGTATGCATGTGATCCGATTTATCGGATCACGTTTTTCTTGGAAACGGTGGAGAATAAAATTTTGATAATTCACATAGAATGTCTTTTAGATGTGTAATACATGAATATACAATCCTTTCCCCAAAAAATAAGTCAGGGAAACTTCATTCACTAATGGGTTAAACAAATGAATAATCACTCATTTGAGAATAAGGATTGTTTGTGAATAAAAATTATAGTACCAGCAGGATATAAGCATCCCTCTCACAGTTACTACATGCACTGGCAACATCTAAATGACATAATGATGAAATCTCAAAATATTAACTCTTACAAGAGGTGATCATTTCTTTGTGGTCATATGTAAAGCCTGTGTTGTGGTCAAACCTTATCTCATAGCATACCACAGCACATGATTATTGTTAGAGTATTGTCATTAGACATTTATATGCTGCCTGTACTTACCGCTTGGTGCTCTTACTGTTATTTAACTTTACTTAATCCTTTGTACTCGAGATCTATTTAGCGTGGTTTTGTCCTATTGCTCAAAAGTCATTTATGGATTGATGGAACCAATACTTGTATACTCAGAGTTCATACGAACTTGGAAAACCTGGATATGTCGGGGGGAAATTAAGTTCTGGAAAAGTCAGGGAATTTATGTAAATATCTGGAATTTTTTTCGCTCAATAAGAAATTGATGATTGTTAAATTTTTCATATATTGTGAGAAATAATTATATATAGGAATGATTGTTTAATTGTTTTTAATAAATTTTGTTATAAATATTTCATATTGAATGTATAAAATATATTCAAAGTGACGCCACCTTTTGGATTTGGATACACAAATATTACATCTTTATCTAAAACTATGAAGCTGACAAATAAATAATACTTTGTAGCTTATTTTGATAATATTCACAACAATAGAAAGTTGTAAGCACATCTAGTTATTCAAATTTATAATTACACAACTTTTAGTTGTAAAAATTGCTTATGAATGACAATTTAAACTACATAAGTGCATTCTTAATCAGTAAAAAATAGCGCTTGAAACCATTGGTATTTTCCTAAACTAAGAATAGAAGTGGCAGTCTGTTTTTCTCTTTCCATATTTTTCGTAGCAGAATGCGAGACCGTTTGTTTCTCTTAGTAGTCTGTGAGATGGGCGTTTCCATAGACACTCTTAGGCAATTTACTCAAATATTTATTTAATATTTTTTACTTTCAAAATATTGTAATGGATCGCCCAATTCCTTCGTACGATCCCAGCTCAAGAAGAGAAAAATTTAGAACCCTACTCAAACTATGCTTCGTGTATGCAAACCTATTGAAGGGCCTAATTGCAATGTCCCTTTAGACAATTGATTTAATTTTGCATAAGTTATTGTTGAACTGGTGAAGAGAAAATTAACTTGTTGGGACAGTATAAAAGGACCAAGATGGTTCCTGATGAATTCCCTGCTAGCTCATAAAGACCAGTTGGATCAACACTGTACAGATTTAGAGAACGGAGACTGTGCGGATTTAGAGGCAATTTCAGTGTTTTACAACAATTAAAAGGTTTTTCAATAATTGTTTTTTAACAATTTCAATGCTTTTTTAAAAATTTTGATCTTTTTCACCATTTTTCATTTTCATGCTTTTATAATATAAAATATGTTTTATAATACTCTAAAGAAATAGAAGAATTGATTGAAACAGGTATATAATTTATTTTACCTTTGCATCCCACATTCAACGCTCAATAACAAGTGGCAGTCTCTGAGACTAGTGTTTCTCTTTGCGTTATAAAAATCATGTTTCCATATAAGTGTTAAGGGTGACATAAAATTTTCTGACACATGGTGAAGTAGAAGAGGAAAGAACTTCTTAGTATATTTAGTTCATTGAATGAATCGATATAGAAGTTAAGTTTAACGAACTTCCTGTGCGTGTTAAAAATCTAATATCATAGACAGCACATAGAAATAGTGAAGATCTTTCCATAGAAAAATTCTGAACCTGTTAAGTTCCCTTATTAGATCTGTATGAGATAATTAAATCTGTTTTCTTTCAAACCAGTCTCTTTGTGCGAGTATGGTTTTCATCAAATATGTAGTCTACAGGATGGTGAAATTGAAAATCTGTTGATAGATAAGAGATGATCTATTATTTAGTAATTCTAAATATATTTAAAACATGACCTATTGATGAGAAAACAATACAGCTTATGGCCCCTGAAGATCGGTCTAAATGAACTGATGCATGTACCAGGTTCGCAGATTTTTCATGCAATTTAAATACGTTACAATTAAAGGAGACCGTATCTGCCATCTATTCCTTTGGAATTTTTCCAGCTATTTTTACTGACTATTTCACTTATGTCTGCCCTTATCGTAAGTAAACAATGATAAGCAAGAATACATTCAAATTAAACCAATCTCGGATGTCTATCACCATGTGATTATCACTTTGATTACCTTTTGCACTCCACTGTAATCACTGTGTACCTTTTTAAGATAATGATGATAGCAATCCTTTTCGGTCTCTAATAGCTTCTGAACATCAATATAGTATTAAATGTGCCGTTTTGGTAATTTTTAAAACTATGAAGTAGAATTTATTATTAAAGATTCAATGACAAAAGCAGCAAAAGAAATAAAGGAAGTATGTGGAAGCAATTTCAAGAATTTGAGAAAGAAAATACAAATGGATAGCACAGTACAAATGAAGAAAGTACACATATCATTGACAATTAATACATGAAAATTAGATTGTGAAGAGTACAAATAATATGCTATCAAAACTATGTAGAATGTTGCAAACAAATTATTAAGGAAAATACTTTAACGAGTACACACTTGCGTTTAATACATGGTTAAATTGACAAATCCTGGTGCCAATTCAGCTTTTCATCTTCCATTTCAAATACTTCCTCGGGATACCAAGATATGGAAAACTCAACTTTGTACAATTTAATAATTGTGTTTTTAATGAATGTATTTGTTAAGTAGCTTTGTTATAATTATTTTCTGAAAATTTTATTACGATAAAATTGAAACATATTTGAAATCGTTTTCTCCATTAAACTGTTATTCATATTTAAATTGATTATAAGTTATTCCAGGAGGCTGTGATTGATTACTCGGAGCTGAATGAAAGTTGCACGTATTCTGGTAGCAGTTTTGTGTAATATTTTTTCTTTTTTGTAATTCCTGTGATTTGATTCGTGAAAAGTGTTTATTCGTAAAATAGTCACATTAAAATCACTTGAAGTGCTTTGATATTACTTATGATAATTTGATAAAAGGTGAAAACTTGACTGAATTTAGGGTCTTGCAAGTATGTACAAGCTGCCTGAGCCAAGTATCACTTTGCAATGGCATTAAAGCTGTAGTGCATGCAACTTCAAACTACCTTTTAAATACATACCCTAAATGTTTTGTGCTGAGACAGGTTGTGAGAAAATTATCAAGAAAATGTGTGCTTCTCGTACACATCATTTCCTTCAGCTAGTGTTCTTCACATCAACCTCTTTTGGGGATTGGTAACCAATGTATTCTAAATAATTTATACATTGGGTTTACAAGATGAATTTCAAAAAACAAATGGAACTATTTACTTTCATGTGGGGTTTCTAACACTGTTAATTGGGGAAGATAATTGTGAATCAATCTTAGAATCATCAGTTTCCAGATGGCAAAAGTGTAGAATGTGTGCAGAACTGTTGTATCTTGTGTACCAATGTATACCTGGTAGTTGAGATACCAAACTTAATTCTTTTGAATATGTCGAATGCTTATAGGATAAGCAGACATTTTGCAGTCTCATTTAATTGTTTTCCTTAAAACAATGTATATGAACATCAAATATCAAATATTGGTGTAAAAATTACATATAAAATCTAATATAGTGTATAATATGTTTGAATTAACTTGTTAATTGCTCATGGCCACAAAGTTTATGATACTCAAAAAATTCGCTCGTGTTTGGGCAAAAGGGTGTAAGTCCTGTTTCATAATTTTACATGAGAGCAAAAAGAAATGCATTTAGTGTAGATATTGTTGAATAATTATTTTTCACAAACAAATATATACATAAGTAAATAGTATTAGGTTGGTTTAAAGTTACTTTGAAACTAAGTAAATAGTTTTCAAATAAAAGGAAAATTACTACACTTAACTTAATACTCAATTTTTCTGACATATACCCTTTTGCCCAAATGCGAGCAAATTAATTAAATTTTTCTAGAAAACTTTCCTAGTGAAATCATAGATTGTCAGTCCTTTGAGATGGAAGACAGGTTAAAATTTTGTCCCAAGTATGGGGAAATGTATATTTTTTTTATCTGGGGAAAAGTACATAAATTTTCTTGCAGAGGTTTGATTTGAGGTTTTGAGAGCCATTACAAATCAAGAGTACCTAAATAAAATATGTAATATAATTGTGACCAAACCTGGAATACTTGATCATTTTTGGTTCTGTGGTGGAATTGAAAGGTTTTTAAAATGTACATGGAATTTTCAGGCATGGTGGCGAGGCATAAGAATAAGGAAGAAAGTTAATATTAGCCATATTCTCCCCCACATTGAGACTTCAAAATATGTCTTGGATGAAAGATTTTCTCTGAGAGCTGTGTATTCAAAAGCTCTGTCATCATTCCAGTCGAGCTCAAATCTTTCCTACACTGCCCTTTTGAATGCTGGGCTAATAATTGGTATGTATTTATTACTTTGTTCTTATCTTAAATAAATCTTAAGACTTTTCTTTATTGTTGTAAAGAATTAAAGTTGTTTCATTGTAGTGTTCATGATTTGTTTGCGTTAATGAAATTATTAACCTTTTTGGTTTGAATTCAGATTATTTTCACCAACATGTTTAAAATCTTTATTATCTGTTTCTTTTAATAAACTTCTTTTGTGGTGAAATACTTGTTCACAGAATCTGCTGTAAGACTTTCGCCAGAAATCTGTACAGAATTTTTATCCAGTTCACATTTGGATACAGTGATTCTGTTGCTGGGAGCCATGAATCGTTCGTTGCCAGCAGAAAATCTAATATGTGTCCTGCTCAAAACACTCACACATGTTTTGCGTCACCCTTCAGGCAACCAACGTGTTCTGGAGGTAATGAAAATTATTGATATATTAACCAATATTTAAATGATTCATTTGCAATAATAAAAGTGATATTCTGTAACTAAATAATAATATATTATATAAAAGTATATTTATTCTCAAATCCACTAAAGAACCATTAGTTCCTGCAAAATGACTCAATAAAGTGATGAGATGGTCAAAATCTTGCTGCCCTTAATTTAAAGTGAATAGTAATCCTGAAGTAATATTTATAATTTTTTCTGTCGTCTCAAAATCTGTACATGCTTCTCCAGAAAAACTTCATTTTAACTTGTGGCAGTCATCCACTGGGGGTGCAAGATGGTGGGCAGGTATTACTACTTTTTTCTCAAGGAGGCAGATTGATCATGGGAAAAAATAAAACAAATTTGACTGAAAATTATATCTGGAACTATCTATTAATTATATCTGGAACTATCTATTAACTAAATTTCGAGGTTGGTACATCCTAAAAAAAATACTAATACTCTTCGAAAAAGCAATGTTCGGTTTTTCTCCAAGATTTCCAATATCTAAAATTAGTGTTATTTCTAAATTATTTGAAAGTTTAATTTCTAAACCACTTTCCACTACAATAAACTCAGCTATTGATTGGAGGAATAGCATGGATTTAGGAAAAAGAGATCAACTATCACAAATCTTCTTTTATTTAATCATTTTGTATTTCATAAGTTGGAATCGAATTCACAAGTAAATGTTATCTATGTCGATTTCTCCAAGGCCTTTGATTGAGTGAATCGTAAAATTCTAATCCGTAAACTATTCAATCTTGGTATTAGTGGGGAACTGCTAAATTGGCTTGGGGAATACATTCAAGATAGTACAAAACTTTATCTAGAGAAATTCATGTTACTTCTGGTGTTCCTCAGGAATCCCATCTGGGACCGTTGCTCTTATTATTTGTCAATGATCAGAAACGGATACTAACTAATTATAAATTCTTATTGTTAGCAGATGATTTGAAATTGTGCTCTGAAGTCACAAAATCTTTTGCAATGTGATCTGTAATCATTAATAAATTGGTGTACTCACAATATTCTTGACCTTAATATTAGGAAATGTTTATGTCATTCAGTAGATCTAAACACTTCTGTTCTGGATTTCTGTTATAATATTGATCATTCATTTGAAAGAGTTACAAAATTTAAAGATCTGGGTGTGATTTACAATCCTAAAATGAGTTTTAATTATCATTTTAACTATGGGTAACCCTATTAAATCAACACAGTTTTAATTAAAATTTTACCTCACCATTTTAGATTCAGATGAAATTTGACACATAGGTAGTATGTATGGAGAATAAGAAAACTACAAATTTTGAGTAAAATATTTCCACCCGTTTCTGAAATACAGCCATGTAAAATTTTGCAAAATTGGGTTCCCGAAAATGTTTAAGTTGATGTAGAACTTCTCCAAATTAAGATAGCAAGCTGGAGCAGGTGTCATTTTGCAGCTTTCCTTGTGGCCTTTTATATGATATACAACTCAATAGGGGTTGCGTTAAAAAGGTTTTCAAATTTGAATTTAAAATTTTGATTTTGAGTTTTTTCAAAATGCTCATCTTCAAAAAAATTGAAAAAATTCTATAATAATCCTTATATATTTCCAAACAGATGGTGCAAGTTTAAAAATGGGACTGCATTGGGTTCATATGGTAATCTTTATTTAAAATGCACAATATTTACTTACTCTAGATTTAACTGATTCAAAATGCATTTTATTTCAAATTATAAGACCTATATTATATATATAATTGGATTTGTTTTTTCACGCTCGTTGTGATAGACTGAAAAAATCTGTATAGTTCCATTTGAAGTTACCTCAAATATATCGTAAAATGCAAGTGATAAAACAGAAATGAATTCACGTATCAATTAGCCCCATTTCCTCATGCACGTCTGTGAAAACTGCATTGGAATAACTTAAAAGATAATAAAAGTTAGCTAGAAGGTGCTCAAATTATGTAACTTGCCCTGTATATCGTACATTACTAATGATGACTATTCTACATTGTTCATATGTGATTTATGTCAAATGCTTTTAAAAGCATTACTTCGTGTTTTCTAATTTTAATCAGAAAACTGTTACATTTACATTCAAAATTATTTAACAAACTTTTTAAAGCATATTTTAAAAGCATATAATATTCCCATCCCTTAGTATAGTATCTCTATATACCTCAAACAGTATCTCATTTCTTAGTTTTACAATTATGACTATTCATTTGGTACAAAACATGTCGGGCTCACCTTTGTGTAATGTTCATTATATGTTTAATCCTGTGTTCTGGCCTGCTACCATTTTCAAATGATATGATCATCTAACAGGAGGCCACTCTTCCACAGTTGCGTTGTACCTTTCACTGGTGTAGCTCGAGTCTGGTGTGTTTCTGGGAGGAGAAGGGGTTGGTGATCGATTCACAGAGCTTCTATGATATAGTGCTTTACAAGAGTTTTTATTCGTTTCCTGTCTCGGAGAATTATTGCATTATCATATTTCGATGTCATCTGGCTTGAGATCTATTGTATGTATCTGGTTGTGTTCATTGTTTTCTTTAATTTGATATTTACAGTTTCTGAAATTAATCTAGGTATCTTTCTTTTTTCTTTGTCTATAATTGTTAAGTCATCGAAATTTATTTTATGCTGTTGTTCAATCCTATGTTTCGTAATGGAGTTCTGTTTCTCCAATATTTCATTGATATTTTTCTTATGCTCATTTATTCTTTTATGTAGTTTCGGAGGAAGACTGTTCAGTTCTGTACTATTATCTGCCAAAAAAAAAATCTAAAGAAGTGTATATTAATCTACAGCAACATGTGAATTGGATAGC
Source organism: Acheta domesticus (assembly GCA_031308135.1). Classification (NCBI taxonomy): domain Eukaryota; kingdom Metazoa; phylum Arthropoda; class Insecta; order Orthoptera; family Gryllidae; genus Acheta; species Acheta domesticus. The sequence continues at coordinate 38,596,622 of JAHLJT010002630.1, forward strand.
ATATGAGCACATCATTAAACATTTCTTTATTTTTCTTTTGAGAAACAGATTTTGATCACAGCTTCCAACTTAACATAATATAAATATAAAATTACATAAGTTTGACACTAGTGTGTGAACTTGACCAGGATGTTTTGCAAAATGAGTATGCTGTGATTTACGATGGTGAAAAGATGTATCGGTGTAGGGATTCACCAAACACCTGACAAAGAAACATGCATTATGTTTAGTGAACAATTCAGTAATCAAGTAACCTGTGTGTATTTGTCCAACTGTCACATGTACATGTGCCCATCTAAGCTAATTTTCAATTGTTTCCTGATTGTCATTTCATGATCATTGTCAGAATAGAAAGAAGTCTCATTTTGTTATGCGCTTCTTCCTCCAGTACTAGTGTGTGATACAATTAAAATTGTTCAAGAATATAATATAATTAATTTTTAAGGTTACAATCCCTGAAGTTGGTAGGAGCACTGACAAAAAAATCTGTTCAGTTCTGATTTGAAAAAGAACTTATGAACAAAAGCTTTGGGTTATGCTGGTTGAGAATAGCAAAGGAATTAGTAGTCAAGAAAAAAAGGTGAAATTTCTGATTTACTAAACATTAGAAAGTTTTCTCCCACTGATTCTTTGAGCTTTGAAATATTATTTACCCATATTAATATGACTCAAGGAACTGAATTTCTCATGAATTCAAATGAGTTTTGGAATCTGAAGAAAGGCTTCCAAACACACAGATGTATTTATTTTTGTTTAAAAAATGTTCATTGTTGTATATATATTTAAGAGTTCCTTTGCCTTTCACATTTATTTAACTTTTTTTGCATTTTAGTTCCCTACTTCAACATTTATAACATACCTATTATTCAAAGAGCTGGTCTGTGTGCTGCATCTAAAACGAGCAGTAGTTGGATATCAAATATTTTGCTGAAGTCTAGCATATTCTAAGTACCATAAGACATTAGCAACATGAGCACAACTCCCAAGTGCTCTGGCTCCTGATGAGGAAGTGCAATAATAGCCATGAATGAATTCTCGGTTGAGATATTCATATCCTTACAGATTTTTGTTGTTGTAAGATATAAATATCTGGTACTTTGTGTTGTTGTGAAAACGAGAGTAAAACGTAAGTCTCAGAAAAGAGTTCTTATTCTTCATTCTGATCGTTTTGAAGCTTATCTTGAATGTACGATGAGCTAAGGTAAACGTGGTATGTACCGAATGTTGTGTTCCTTAAGTAATGAGGTGAGAGTCGAGGAAACTGGTATGTCATTATGATTCAAAGAAGACCATTGTGGGTTTCTTCTGCAGAGATTGTTGACCTCTACTCTTGCTTGTACTATGTTTGGTTTACAAGCTCTTTCTAACATTCTATTAAAGAGTTGTTGATTAGCATCGCTCATGGTCACAGGAGGGTAATACTTATTCATGATTGCAACGGCTATTAAAAGAAAATCTCCCAGATGATCAACGTGAGGCATTACAATTATCAAAAAACTTGAAAATACCCAAATAAAATTTTAATATGCCCATTTCGCGTTTTGATGACTCGTCTGGTTTTAGTGACTAATTTCGGTTTGTTTCCTTCCCCCATAGTAAACACTTAACCTGGTCTTTTAAAGCTAGGTCTTAACAATTATACCCAATTCTTCGCACATTCGTACCCCCTCCCACTCCACCTGCACTCCCACTCGTTCTTATTCTCCCTCACTACCTTATAGATACTGGAGTGAGAAGAGAGGAGATAGTGTCTTGCACTTATTAACAAAAGCTTATGCTCAAAGTGATTGGGAAAAAAGGACAACAGTTGAAATAGACATATTTGGTTTGATAAGCAAAACTGTGTCACAGGGATCCATGTAATCAAGGAATCTTGTTTTTCGTATCTCATCATTTTATCTTCAATATTAACTTTCACTATGCAATAGCAGTACATTTAAAGCCAGTTACTTCTCGGGAAATGAAATGTCATAATTCACAAATCTAAACAAGTAAGGTTGTTTCATTTGAATATACTTTGACAGCACATAGGTGCCTTTCTATCATCCAACAAGTCGACATGATCTCCATTTTAAAGTGTTACATTAGATCAAAAAGAACAACTTTTCTTGCTTAACGACCGTAACTACTTTTGATCAGTATGATCTAAAGAACAACATACTAAATTTTCAGACAATTTTACTGAAACCTCATTTCCATAAGATCTGTACAGGATTCTTTACATGGTGTGAATTTCAGAATAATTTTACAGTTGTAAATCTGCATTGCTTTTATAATTTCAGAATGAGAGGACTATCCCTTGTTTAGTAGACCTGACTGGTATTTGGTGCACTAAGAGAACAGAAGAAACGTTTTGTCATGTGTGTACAGTGTGGTGGCTGCTTGCTCAAGACTCTAATACCGCTCAGGTATGGCTTTTTTTTAACAATTAAAGGGCTCAGTGGAACAAGGGGCTATCCACCTTTTTTTTGTGAAATGGAGTTATTACCTTTATATAAAACTTGTAAATTGTATTCTTTTAGTGTAATATGTTATTTAAAAACAGTATGCACTTACATGTGAATGTATTGTGATACAAAATTTAAACTAGTGGTGCTACAGAATGGCACAGATATTCTGGTATTGGTTTTCTATTTCTTTTGGTCTCGGCTAGCTATTTGGACTTGCCATGTACTCTTGCCAGTTGCAATCTGTCACCACCCAAATTACATTTTTTTGACATTTTCTTAATTTTTGGATTTCCTAATAGAAGAATAGAAATATTATTTTAAGAATATTAAAGAACTGTAAATGGCAATTTTCTTTGTCAAATTTGGAGTTGTTTTTAAGAAAATGGTGTTTGAGTGCTACTGTAAACACGTAATTTCAAGGTCTTTTTCACAGAAAATTTTTGAATTTTCGAAAAACTTCATTAGAGGTAATTGGAAGCACTTTCTCACAAATACACTAGTGTTTACAAATTGCTGGAAATGTGCATATGAGCAATGAGAGAGATCTTTCAAAAAAATCACATTTGTGTAATTTTTGAAAAAAATTTAAAAAAATACACCATAATGAACTTTGTCATATTAAAGAGTGCAATTAGCTCTATCTGTTCAAAAAGTTTGAAGGAAAAATTTGGAGCTATTTATGAGAAAATGGAGTTTGAGCCTTTCTGAAAATGTGTAATTTTTAAGCTTATGTTCACAAAAAACTATTGAGTTTTCCAGAAACTTTGTGACATTATGTAAATCAAATGTACTCATAAATATAATAATGTGAACAAATCACCACTAATGTCAATACTAACAATATGAGAGAAAAGTTTTAAAAAAATTATTTTTTATTTTTGAAAAAACAAAAGAATACAGCAATATGGCGTTTATATCATCTTGTAGAGTACATTTAGCACTATCCCTGCCAAAAGTTTAAAGAAAAAAATTTGTAGCAGTTCTTGAGAAAATTCTGTTTTTGTAATTTTTTAAAATTGCAAATATTGCATGCAATATTAGGCGAAAACTACTAACTGCTAAAAACAGAAAGAAACATGGCTTCCCTCAATTATAAAGATGTGATTGGTTGTTTTCTGTTTCAGCAAATAATATAAATTTTTTTTTCATTTCAGATCTTGAGAGATTCCAGGATTGTATCCACACAGTTACTGAAATGTTACACAAAAATTAAATCTTGGAATGTTCATACTCCAGGGTCTTCTTCAGCAACTCCAATGAAGAGCCATCATCCCCACACTTAGACCTTGGTGGTGTTCTAAGAAAATTAATAGACCTAGAATATTTGAAAATGGAAAATTTGGTATTATTGGAGTATTGAAAAAACTTCATATAGATTTCCACTAATATTCTTTAACCTTTTATTGTGAAGTTAATTACATAAATTTAACAAATAACAAAAGCCTTTCCAATGATAGTTAATCAATATCGGGAGGGTTAAAAGGTGCATCTTTTAGCTTGATATTTCATGCAAGTTAAATGAATTGATAGGTGAAATGTGGAAGGTTTCGTGGAGATCTGTACGAAAAACTCAAATTTAACCCAAGATATGTCTCCCTCGTATGTCAAATATGTTATTGGGAGAACAATATCTCGTATTCTTTTCAGTAAGGATGTTATTTACTTCCTAATGACAAGGATCTTTTATATTCTTCAGACGTTAGAGTAAAAACTAATTCACAGCAGAATACTTAAAGGAATTCAAGTGTAGCAAAATTCTTGTATAATGAATAACACTGCATTTGATACAGTTGTAAATATTTGCATATTGTAAGTATCTTTTTGAGAATTCACTAATCCAATCGTAGGGATTCTCTTGTCTCTAATTCAAAGTTTTACATTAATGAAATAAGTTGGGTTACAAAAACTTGTGATATAACAAAAATGTGTACCATAGTGTTCGTTCATAGTGTTGTTAAATAATCTGTGTAAAATTTTTGGAATTATGAAAGCAATTGTAAATATAATAATGTATAGTAAAATATAAGCTATGAAAGGATTTGTACAACTTCGCCATACAGTTAAAAACAATAATGGAATTATAGATTGACGAGTGCCTTGTACATTTAGTCCCTACATTACGTGAAAAATCCATTTATATATTTTAACAATAAACTAAAATAGATAATTTTTTTGTGATCAATATTGTCCCTTCAAATCCTCAATATACTATCATTTCTCTAACTGGTGAACTATGTCAGGGTTGTCCTCAGGTTGTGTAAAAAAATAAAATTAGTATATTTGGGGGGGGGGGATGCATGAGCACTGTTTGATGAGCTAAACAGGTGGCACAGTCATACTAAACTTTTTTTGATGCAGTTTTCATGGAAAGGCAAATTGATTGACAAACAAGTTTACTGATCTTAATGAAATTTTTTACATGTGATGTTCAAAACAAGAGAGATGTTATGGTTTGCATGAGATTTCGTAAATATTACCCATATTCCCAGTCTCTTTCCTTAGAGCAAAATTTAAATGTGCAGGTCTCTGTTTTTTTGCGAAAAGTTTGAGGGAATGTATCAAAGAAAATTGGAAGTTTCCAAAGCCCATGAAATTTAGATTATTAATTTCCAATGCAGAAATTGAAAGAAAACTGTGCTGCCCCCGGCCAGAGGTTTTGTTTGCTCAACCCAACCCCTATGTTTAGCAACATTGAATACATGAATATTCTTAGTGAAGAAATGCTTTATCAGTTTTTGCTCTTTTTCATTCATATTTGAGAGTAATCTTGGCTCTATTCAGTTTTCAACTTGAAGATAATGTAACGTGAAGATAATGTTATCAATATTCAATTTTTAATTTAATTACAACACAATTCTTTTTACTTTCTCGCCTTACGAATACTTCATGAGAAGAGAAAGTTGTGTAATCGTGCGGCGGTAAACAGCGGATTTTTTCGTCAGAAAAACGTTTATAGCTAGGGTCTGGAAACGAAAAAGTGGATAAATTCTATTGCCAAATTTAGAAGAAAAAAATCTAACTCGTGCTGTTTTGTTGCTTCTTGATACTGAAAAATCGATTGATGGCAAGACGTCCGTCGGTCTGTGGTCAACGCTAGCGCCTAAACCGTTCAACTGATTTTCTTCAAAATTGATATTCCCCAATCGATTTGGCTAATCTCGAGGCTCGGAATTTGAAACCGATATTTTAACTTTGGGGAATACTTTACATGCAGCCTTTGGACATTTTCAAAGTTTTCAAAAAAATTGCTCCAAACTTTTTGATTAAATTTCGTTGATGAATAGTGACGTGATGAATAGTGTCGACGTTTAAGAGAATGATGCAGGTATATTTCGTTATCTCCAATTTTTCGAAAATTGCAAAAAACAATTTCAAAACTGCAAAATTGAAGATAGAGATTTTAACCCACAGTGTGTTGTACAAAATTAGTTCTTTAAAAAATGGCATGTACAATTTTCTGACTAAACGAGTAGTTTTTGCGTAATTGGCGCTTGAAATCTGCGAAAAAAAAATTCTCAAAAACCACTCCAAGTTTTTTCTTTAAATTTTCTCCACATGTGTAATACGAGACGACAAATAAATTAGTGGTGCTATAGAATGGCACAGACTTTCTCGCAGAACCTTAGTTTGCTGATCTCTGTAGTTTGAACCAGTTTTTCAGTTATGAATGATCTTCCCAGATACCTTCTTTGGGTGCCCTAAGGACATTTTGTTTCACATTCTCTGGATTTTTCGGCTTCCTAATGCTGGAAATGAAACCACCATACGCTATTACTATTATATAAGTGTAGAAGCCATCCATAGGAGAGGTAGCCGTGGTCGTTAAATGACGAGCATTGGCGCAGCTGTTCCGAGGGAAGCTTCGCTGGTTGGAGTCCTGGTCAGGGAAATATTATTTGTCAAAATTCTCTGTTGTCGCGGAAAATAATTGAAAATTTTAGAAAAATTAAAAACCATGTGGAGCCATTCGAATCACATATATTGATAATTATGATAAATGAACTGGAAGTGTGTATGTAATTTTATAATTTTCACTTTTTCAATCTTTCACATTTCTTCTAGGTACCATCTTATACATTGTTTTCCTATCATGCATTTACCATTTTATGGCTCTGTTCGGCCCATACAGTTCTAATGTGGCGTAGTGGTATAAGTGCCGGCTCGTTAACTTTTAAGGATCAGATTTCGGGTTTCGGAACGGAAAATATGTATGTTTAAGTAGTAGTGTAATAGGTCCATGTAGGACCATGTAGAAGCAATGCGAAAAAGTATGTGCTTTGGAAGCACCACTAGTTATTTATTTTACTATATATACTTGACTAACTTTTATCTTTTACTATATAACTTAAACTTTCTTTTATCATTTTAGAATATTTATTATGTAGATAAGTCTTTACATAACTTATTATTGATAATTTCCAATTTTGTGTTCGTGCAACTTTGGCATTTATGAGAGAACAAATGCAATTGGAATGTAAGTGTTGAGAAATAGATATACCGTAAAATGAGGCAACACCAACCTTATGTGGTAATACCTTTTCATCACATTTAAATACGTATTTGTGATTTGGTACATGGAAATAAATGGCAAATATGTTAAGTTGAAAGTAAACGATTGTATTGGCATTCATAATTACAACACACGTCGTATAAATCACGTTCATCAAGTGTCAGTATCAACAGCTCAGTACAAGAAATCTACATACAATACATGTACGTTACTTTACAACGCATTGCCAGATATTAAACAATTAAAGTCGGTACACAAATTTAAGCTAAAAGTAAAATCTTTTCTGCTGCATAACTGTTTCTATTCAATTAGAGACTATACTGATCGTCAAAAAGAAATATAATGTTTATTTTAACAAAACATTTATATAATGAATTAGTTTACATTTGTATTGTAGTTTGTATTTGTATTGTCCAGTTTCCCTGATCCATTGAGCAAATGCTGAGATGGCCCCTTGTTTTGCTTGTAGTGGTAGGAGTAGAACTGATGTTCGTTACTATTTTGTTAGCAGTGCAGAAAAATTAAATCAGCAGTTCATTTACTGTTGAAATTGAGTTTCTACAACTCGGGAACAAAACGTTTTCTAATTTCTATTTTTCTAAATTCTTTTTCTAGTTTTTCAAATGTTGCTAATTTCGCTTGTTTTTTTTTTATTTTGGGCCACAAGAAAATGTGCGCATATAATCTCTTCCCCCATACGTCATATACAGGTTTTGCTGCTTTTTTTTTCTGGACATAAATTAAAAAACGAATTTCATGACAATCAGTCTTGCTTAACAATACTTTTGTCGCATCGATATTGGTAAGGAGATAAAACTAGCAAGAAGAATTTGAGGTTGGAAAACTGTCGGAAAATTTCGGTTTCAGAGCGTTTCTGGTTTAGAGCAGAATGTAAGTGGCGATTGTCCTAATTAGAGATTTGTTATACATACAGTGGCCCGCTGAAGAATTCGAGCGATCCTTATCTGTGCGCAGAATGCGTGAATACTGCACAAATCGTTGTAGAAAAGAAAAACACCGCACTTTTTTACACAGGCTTTCGACGACGCGAAATACCGTGAGTAACGCTACACAGCTTTCGTAACTACGCGAAATACCGTGAGATATTCCAGAATGAAATATCTCAATGTAAAATACATGGCTTTCAGTACAAAAAGTATGGTCCTACAAAAGTATTCGACCAAACAAAATCAAAAATAAATATTACAAATAGAAACCTATTATCTAGTTGTAGTTGCATAGGCTGTATCATCTAGGAGGTTATCCGGGGCCAGCCGCGTCTCTGTCAAAGTGGATGATGTTTAGTTTCGTTACAAAGATGCAGTGATTCCCACGTCATACCGAAATTTCTCCTTCTCCTGCACTACACGATTCCAGCCACCCACTGCATTATTCGACGCACGAGCGAACAACTGATGAGATGGAGATGTCACTGAATGAAGTGGTCGACGGCATCACCCGATATTGTTGTGCTCCCCCCGCGCACTGGACAGTTGAAGGGGGTTACTAGGTACATGTTTTCTTGATATGTATAGTGATCAGTTGATTCCACGAAGTATGTATTGTATAAGAATAAACTCCTGTTCTTATTAAATGTTATTACGAGATATATATATATATATATATATATATATATATATATATATATATATATATATATATATCCTTCATCGCATTCATCATACTAGATACGAACTCGCGAGCGTTGAGCGGGAACTCTACTACCTGCACTTGAAACTCAATTCTTTGTGCCCTGAGGATTGGGACACGCTAGATAGTTTGTCCTTCAAAAACGCGGAAATGCACCCAGAGGTCAACAAATACGCAAGTTCTCCAATCTTCAGCGAGTGAATGTTTCTGGTAAAACTCATGTCCTGCACAGTACAATTATAAACCTCACTGAAGACACACTCGACACAGCCACAAACGCTGTTCTATCCTGAGGGCCGAATTTCGCTGTCATCGCTCCCAAACGCATCCCCACTCATGACGTCTTTGCTGCGGTGGAAACCGCTGTACGTAGTCTGCCCGAAGATGCAGCTGAAAACTGTGAATTAATTGTCATTGTTGTGACTTGATGTAGCCGTATGAAAAAGAGTTATGATTGTCAAAATTACATTGATATTTGCATGAAAATATTTAGTTTTCGCTGCTGCAAATGCTGTACCCTTTGTAGTGAGTAGAGTATTTTTGCATTGTTCTAGAATACTCTTCTCTAATCATGGCCCAATGAAATGGATTTCATTCTTGTCCGGGCTATCAGGCTTCTTTTTCCAATACAAGTTTAAAAAACCTTTTGTATTATATTTTTATGCAGTTGTAGAATTCACATAGTTTTGACAACACTGCGATGGAAACAGTGAGTTGTTCGCTTCTTGTTTTCTTTTTAATTTGTTGCGTCCAAGTGGACGCAGCGCGTCTCCAAGCCCCCTGGGGGGCATTGAACACTTTTGCGCATGGGAGTATTCCTCTATTAATTCGTGCGCATGGGAGTATTCCTCGATTAATTCGTGCGCATGGGAGTAATCCTCCATTAATTCGTGCACATGGGTGTAATCCTCGATTAATATCATGTCATGTCACGTGTCGTCGCGGTCAGTGCAGTCACATTTCGTCGCAGCTTGTGTTTATCTTGGCTTGGGCCATTCCTACAAACTGCAGTATTGCCCTGAAGAGAGACTAGCTATAAGACAGCTTAAACAGCGCGATGACATTGTCATGCTTCCCGCCGATAAAGGCAACGCCTCGGTGGTTATGGAGAGCTCCGACTACCACACTAAGATGACCAACGTTCTCAGTGGCGGCCATACGTACCGGAAACTGGACAAGAATCCTCTTCCGAAAGCGAGGCAAAAAGTTACGGCCGTGAATCGGTGAAACTTCATCCATTAACGAAAAAGGTGCTTTATGCTCGCCAACAACAACCGCACACCTCGTATCTACGATCTCCCTAAAATACATAAACCAAACGTACCTCTCCGCCCTATAGTCAGCGCCATTAGAGAGTTTTAGCGCCACGCGTAAGGTAACGGTGTTATGCACTAACAATCACGTGACAGACCTCGAAATCAGAACGTCTGACCTTAGGCCTAAGGTAGGACCTTATACCATCATAAATAGTGCACGCCTGTAGGAGTCTCTACGCTCACCTTACAAGCGGCAAAATGGCCGCCTAAAAACCGGAAAGTTTGCATTTTTCCAACTCTGATAAACTGATTCTCGTATGTGAGACAATTACAATTATTCCGTGCCAACTCCACAGCGCTGGCAAGAATTAACGGGAAATGTTGAAGAGGTGACAGGAAAGAAATTCACTAAAAATAAGTAGAAATCTTATCTTCGGGTTAGGTTAAGTCGTATGCTCATAACTAGGGAGCGGATTCGTATGTATTTACATATATTTTTGGAGACTAGATAACTTAATTTTTCAACTGGAACTATTTGTTTCAAGACATTCTGAGACGAATAAGACATATTTTATTTTACATATTTTTACATATTTCGGTATAACTACATATTTTTACATATTTTATCTGTTACTCCATATTTTTTAAATATTTGTAATATTTTTGTGTGGAGAAAGAACATCTTGAAGACTAGCTTGGGATGTTACAAAATGCGAACCACTGAGCTGTTTCTTGAATCGAATTCGAATGCAACTTCGGTGTGTGCTTTCAATGGAGAGATAAACTACTGTTCCTAGAAGAGAGCAAATTGACCTGCCACTTTCGTAGAAGGTCTCTTGCATGTTGCGATGTGCGAGAAACATGCGACGGAAGTGGGTATCAGTGAAATTGAGAAGAGTCTTCCCGCCGTACCTTCTCTACGACGCGTCGTATACTTGCGTCTCAGTTTCACTGATAGCATGAAGAAAGGAAACGTTCGCTCCCGTGTCATATTCTCCCTGATACCAATTAATGTTAGATTAGGATGGCAAATCAGAGAGGAAGAGAGGGCAGTTGTCAGCTCAGCATACATTTTTTTTCATCCTGCTTCAGTTCGTGGTTACTTGCCTGCCCTGCAAGACGGTGTGTTAAAAGTGTGTTAAAAGATTTTCATAAATAGTGAGAAAGAACGAATTAGTGTGAAAGAAAAACAGTGTGCAAAATGCCGAAAGCAGCGACAAAGGGAAAAGACTTGGTGGCCAGATATCTCCGCGAATTTCCAAATGAAACATTTAAAACTGATTCGAACATTTTATTTTGTTCTTGTTGCGATAAGCAGATTTCGACTTCTCAACGCTTTTTAGTGACGCAACACATTGCCACAGCGAAGCATAAAGAAAACAAGGAGAGAAAATCAAAGCTTCAACAAACCTTCATCACAACTTCAACTGCTTCTACATCAAGTGGTAAGTCAGGTTTTAATACAGACTTGTGCCGAGCTTTAGTTAGAGCTGATATTCCTCTTCATAAAATAAACAATTCAGATTTCAAAATGTTTCTGGAAAAGTATACCGAGAAAAAAATACCAGATGAAAGCACGTTGAGAAAAAACTATTTACAAGAAATTTATGTGGAAACTCTTGATAAAATTCGAGATAATTTAAAGAACAGCAACATTTGGGTATCAATCGATGAAACCACTGATGTAGAAGGCAGATATATTGCCAATGTAATTGTTGGTAAACTTTCTTCCCTATCCCCTTCGGTGCCTTATCTCTTGAACTGTGAAGTATTGGAAAAATGTAACCATGCATCTATAGCAAGATTTTTCAACGATTCAATGAGTCTGCTGTGGCCAAGTGGTGTACTAAACGAAAACGTTTTGTTATTTTTATCTGATGCTGCTCCATACATGGTGAAGGCGGGAAAGGCACTGCAGGTTTTTTATCCAAAAATGATTCATTTAACCTGCCTGGCTCATGCACTTCATAGAGTTGCGGAAACTGTGAGAAATCAATTTCCTAATGTGGATGCATTGATATCGTCCGTAAAAAAAGTTTTTTTGAAAGCTCCAAGCCGCGTGAAAAATTTTAAGGAGTGTTATCCAGATCTGTGTTTGCCACCCCAACCAGTAATTACGAGATGGGGTACTTGGTTAGAAGCAGCGCAATACTACTACGAAAATTTCGGTAAAATAAAAGATATTATTTTAAAACTTGATTCTGATTCGACTGCGGCAGTAGAAAAAGCCAAATCTCTGATTGTTAATCCCAGCTTGAAGAACGACCTGGCCTACATATCATTAAATGCAGTTTTTTTGGCTCATGCAATTACAAAATTGGAGACTCGGAACATGTCGTTAGCCGAAAGCGTTTCTATTGTTAATGATACGTTCCAAAAGCTTCAAAAAGCACCAGGAGAAAAAGGAAAGGAAATGAAGAACAAATTCAAGGTAATTTTGGAGAAAAAATCCTGGTTGGAAGGAATTGCAAATCACTTCGGACATCCATTCTGGAAACGACGATACCGGAACGTTAGAGGTTGAGTTGAGCCCCAGAGAAATAACTCTTTTCAGCAATGCTCCTATTACCTCGGTTGATGTGGAACGGTCATTCAGCCTCTACAAATCTATTTTAAGGCCTGATCGGCGTCAATTTTCCTTTCAGAATTTAAAGTTTCACTTAATAATTTCAAGTAATTGTACTCTCTAATTATTTAATAATGTAAATAAATGAAATATTATAATTTTGTTTTTTACATATTTTCTGTTTTTGATTACATATTTTTTACAAAATAAATACATATATATGTACATATTTTCATTTTTTATTACATGAAAATCCGCTCCCTACTCATAACGAACGCTGTTTTCAGATTCTTCCTACAAGAGAAGTTGATACAAAATTCCAGACTGCATACTCATCGCGGAGGGCCGCAAAATCTAAAACTCCATGCACAATGTAGATTTGTTACACTCGTGACTCGTATCGTGGTTGAATTGTCTCACCATTGCCCTACATTCTTTGATATATTATGCAACTTTGTTCAACGCTTGAAATGCTTCTTTTGTCATAATGCATAGCGCAATGTCGCTATTTGCTAAAACTCTTCTGAACATTGTTCATTACGACCGTTTAAAGTAGCCAGTCACGTGATCAATAGAGTTTAAGTCTCCTTATGCCTGGCGCTAAACACCTTCTCATCACTTACCCCGTTTCCTTGCCAACAAATTGAAACCTTTCAAAACCAACCACCTGCCATCCGCCGTTCTAAATTCAAAACATTTCATTGAACTTATTGGCTTCATTAGAACCAGTCCGCGAGATATTCTTGTAAGCTTTGATGTCACTTCTCTTTTTACGATGATCCCCATGAATGACGCACTCAGGGTCGTGGAAGACGACTTCGGAAAAAACACCAACTGCCGACGGAGTGAGCGAAACTGGTGGAGGTCTGCCTGCCTACAACCTTCTTCCTGTACAAACAAGAATTTTACGCACAGAAGGCAGACATTGCCATGGGCTCACCGCTCTCCCCGGTGGTGGCGAATCTCTTCATGGGAGCCTTTGAAGAACAGTCCCTGGAAAACGCGCCTTTAAAACCGACGCTCTGGCTCTGCTACGTCGATGACACCTTTGTCATCTGGCCCCACGGCTCCAGGCGCTACAAAATTTCCTCGCGCACCTAAACAGCATCCATTTCGCTATGGAAATAGAACTAGACGGTCAGCTGCCCTTTCTCGACGTCTTGCTTTCTAGACGCCCCGACGATATCCTCGGCCACTCCGTGTACCGAAAGCCCACCCCATACGAACCGCTGCTTAAACTTCGATTATTCTTTCTTGGCGCACGGGGGTGGAATATTTCACGGTATTTCGCGTCGTCCTCGCTTATGCCGCTAGGAGTCGCGTGATCGCGATTGTATCGAGCGGTGCTGGCGATCATGCGACTCCTGGCGGCACAATGGAGAACGACGCGAAATACCGTGAGATATTCCATTTTATTGATACACCCCCGTGCGCCAAGAAAGAAAAACCGAAGTATACCCTCTCCCACCGAACCGCCCCCATCAGCGACAGCAACAATCTAAAAAAGGAACTAGTGGTGCTACAGAATGGCCCAGGCTTTCCCGTATTTCTCGGGTAGTTATTTGGACTTGGCACATATTCTTGCCAGCTGCCATCTATCACTGCTCGAAGTACATTTTTTTTTTTTACCTTTTCTTAGTTTTTCCCTTTCCTAATAGTAGGACTGAAATATTATTTTAAGAATAATAAAGAAACAGTAAAACCTCATGCTTTACTCCGGTTTTCGTAACTTTGCCCCTGACGGGAATCAGCTGTTGACAGTTTCATTCAAACAGGAGCATGAACCAACACCGCCTAGAATACAAGGGCCTGCCGACGCCCTGAGAGTTTGTGCGTGACGTCACAACGAGAAGGCCATGATTCATTATCACATACTATAGTGCGGTAGTGTTGTTTCTGGGCCTGTGCTTAATGTTTTTTTGTTATTTAATGGTCAAATATACTTATGCTTAAACCGTGTGTGTGTGGTGTGTGTGTGTGTGTGTGTGTGTGTGTGTGTGTGTGTGTGTGTGTGTGTAGGGATATAACTGCAGAAATTAGGCCTAGTTGTGTGCCGGGGTGCCAGGCAAAATTATAAGAATGGACCTCGGTTGGGTATTTTTTCGTTCCAAAGGACGTCGAGTTAAAAAGAAAATCGATGAGAGCAATATGTATAAATGATTTTATACCCACAACATACACAAAGGTAAGCTACAATCTATCTTTAAAACGTGCGTTTCTTATCTTCGATTATATTATTCATAGATTACTTAACTTGGTGATACATACTATATTTCTATACCTAACCACCTTTCTGTCCAATTCTCTCTGGAACTGGATTCTTTAGTTTGTTGGCAATATATCTTGTTTTCTATTTCATGTGTAGGTTTGTGAACTACATTTTAAACGAACGTGATGTTGAAAGAAGTAGTTCAGCCTATGATAAGAAAACAGGGAAGCAAATTAATGCCCCATTGTCATACCCCAGGCTTGTTGATGTTGAGTTAAATAATATATTATTTGGGAACTATATATGACTTCAGAAGGAGAATAATGTAATTCAGAAAGAGACCTTAATCTTTATGCAATTATTAACAGTAAAGTACATAAGTTAATCTTGTGCATTAAAGGGTTGATTACTGTAACGTTCTGAAGGGTTGAAAGGACCGCCGTTCTTCTTGCTTACAGTTTGTTTTGTGTAGTCATGATTTTTTGTGGGGATCGTATGCATATATAGGGATTTTAGGTGTCTGTCGTCTTCAGAATTTGCTTCACTTGAGACAATCGAATGATTTTTTACGTTTTCCAGAGAGTACTTGTACAAAAAATATGTAAATGGTAATTTAACATTCTACAATGTAGGTTTGAGATAACAAAGTTAATTTCTATTTCTAGGTGCTGAACAGTCCTGTAATGCCTGGAATACCAAAGCATTTGTCACGGCCTTTGACATCTGCTCGAGAAAGCTCGGATATGCAACGTATGCGATTGGAGAACGAATCTTTAAGAAATGTCATCGAGGAAAGCATCGTTTCCTTTGAGAGACATAATGAGAAGAATTCATTTCATTACTATGAAGAATTGAAATCCAAACTGTGTGACATAAGTTTACCTGCAGATTGGACGGTATTGCTGAAAGAAAATTATGTAAATTTTGTGTTAGTGAAAGGAAACCGTCAACCAAGAATGCTTTGTGCTATTAATGTTAGTGAAGAATTTATATTATCTGCTTTCAACGAGGATGCTGAAATACACTCGATTCCATCTGGAAAACTACCAAGGGAAGATCAATAAGATACATGGGTAGATTTTAAGAACAGGGTTCGGCTCCTATTGACCGCGCACGATTCGGTTCCGAACGAGTCACCATCGCGGCGGCCGCCACAGTGTGCACACGGCCACGTGGCCAACGCATTTTCGTGTGGAATCGTGACGCTACGCTACCCGTGTCCAAGTTGAGGACGAGGCTCGGGCCTTCGGCCCTCGCGTTAACATAAAACATCCTTGAGTCTGTCCAACGCATAATTACCAACGCATTTTATGCATTTAACATTATGCATGCAACGCATTTTATGCATTTAACCATTGTAATTCTCCATTACACATTCGCGCCACACCGCACAATGCACAATGCAAGCAGTGCTCCCTGAGTGATTCATTCTCGTGGTCCGCGCGAGTGAACCATGCGCAAGTGAACCGTGCGCCGTGAGCCGAACCCTGTCCTTAAAATCAGCCGATACATGACTTGGAGAATATTGTTAGTGAAATCGATGGAGCTTTCTGCAATAATTGTCGCAATTTCTCCATAAAACATGTTATCGACTTGATCACACATTTTCTTGATCATTTGGAAACAGTAATGCCAGAGATCCACAGCCACATTGGATTTATGAAAGAACAAATATTATTACTTCCACTACCTAAAACTACTGCAAGATATTTATGACAATTACTTATATTCTGTAGTATTTTTCACTCGATATCACCTCATGGATAAAAATATCTGAAATCATCTGAGATTACCCAGTTCCTCTACTATTAGGCAAATTTGCAGCACGTTTTCCAGTAATCCCCATTTGGAGCAAGAGCCTTCTAAAGCACAGTTTCATGTGTCTGGAGCACAGTCATGTGTCTGTTAGGCAAAATTTTTGAAAGTGAAAGCAAACTGGGAATTCAGAATGCTATGTCCCTGATTTTGAAATCTCACAGTCTGAGTGAAGTTTCTGTGGATGCTTGTGAATTTGATGCGACTAATTTCATGTCTCAGGATGAAGACCTACACAACAAAGTGGTTCCAGATATTTTGAAAAGTAAATGTGCTGTAGATGAGGACGATATTGATGACATTCCAGTATCAACCTGTTCCATTTTAACATATATTGGGGGATACAATGCTTATGCCGTAACAAAAAAATCAAATGTGGCTATTGTAAATAATATTTAATTGCAGAAAAGTCTGGTAGATATGATATGTTGATTAATTCAAATAACAGAGGTAGTCTGTTTTACCCTCATAAAGATGTTGTTTGTTGTACGTCTTATTTGTACATTATTGTGCAGAAATTAATTTCAAAAGAAATAGAAAATGAATTTTTGATGGTATCAAATTATAAGAATGTAGTAATTTCTTTAGGAGTAATGAATATTCCAAACAATCTCTTTCAAGGTCATAACACTAAACACCATAACATTAAGGACATTATTCAAAAAAATATGTATGTAACTGCCAATCTACTTTTAAACAATTATTCAAAAAGAAAAACCGATAATTTCAAACAAAAAAACATTTCAGAAAGTAAAAGACGCAAGCTAAAATAGTGTTGCAACATAAGACATAAGCTGTAATAAAGTGTATTAAAATCGATACATAAGTTTAAATGCTAAGTTTGTGACGTTAAATAAATAAATAAATAAATAAATAAATAAATGTGTTTATTTTTTTACCTTTCATTTAGCCATATGCCTCAAGTTTGAATGAACTAAAACCAAAAGGAATTCTAAATACCCCGGGAGACGATGCGATATTTACAGTGACGCTATTGCCGAGCGGCCAGCGCGGCCGGCATAGAGTTAGTAAGAAGAACTAGAGTGTTCATGAGCGCTAGTGTTCCCACTGTAGATTGAATGGGTACGCCTACGCCATTTTGTTGGCAAAATTGTGAGCGTACTGTGGAAAGTAAGAAATACTGAGAAAAAATTCTGTGATCGTGAACGTTTCTCGAGTAGTAATTTGCGTGCTTTCTTTCCCAGTGTTCGTTTGATAGTGCCGCAGATAGCTTGAAATTTAGATACCTTTTGTTGCACGACAATGTCATTCAGATATCTTACATTGCATCCTAAATATTGGAAGTTTGAAACTTGTTCGATAGTAATGTTGTTTATTACTATTTTTGTTCTTATGGGATGTTTACTTCTGAAAGCCATAGCCTTATTTTTGTTGATCGATATATTACAATTACATTACATTGCCCTCCTTTGTAATTTAAAGGTTAACTTCTGGAGGTCATCTTCACAGTTAGTGACCAAAACTATGCATGTTGCATAGTTTTAGAGCTATCAAATCAACAAGAGCATGTTGATTTTAGTATTCTTTCCTACTGAAATTCCTTCATTGTGTATATCATTCTTCCATTCGAAGAGAAGTGCGTTGATATACATTGAACAACGTAGATGATAGTGGACACCCTCGTCTAACCCCTTGATTTATTTTAAAATACTCTCTTCTCTTTGTATTCGAAAGACTCACATATATGAGAGTTTCTTCATACATGCTTTTTATTACCTCTATTAGCTTTCTGGGTATTACTTTCTTTTCCATGCTTGTTCAGAGTGTATGCATGGAGGAATATAGAACAGGAGTGGAAACTCGTGTGGCACCATCTACAATAAGGTACAGGAGTTAAATCGACAACACTGCACTCTGTGGCCAGAATGGATACTTCTTGATCGCTGAACCAGCTGGCTCAGGTGCACGGTACTCGTCTTCTTTTTGGGCATACAATGTAAATAATAACCTCCATAACAGCACGTACTACGATATTGGCGCGCTGTATAAAAAATACAAAATTTGAGCAAGGGAAGAATAAATTGACAACTAATAAAAACAAACTTTTTTCTGTATAGTATTCATAAAATTTATTCTGAAAACGATCTTACATGATCACATAAGTACAATACAAATACAGATGAAGAATCTGGTATTGTAGACACCATCAAATTACTATTTAAATAGATTTTGACATACAAATATAGTATCTGTGTTAATAAAATTATAATTGTATCTCCATCATATTTTCATATTATAACACAAAAGTAATCAATTTTATTATTGGCAGAAATGCTTTCATATCAACATAACATTATTTACATCTTAGATCAGGTGTAGTTTATTTTAGTATCAATTTATGTCATGACTACGACACTTAATACACCACATAATCATAGAAATAAATTGTCACAAATGAAATATTTGGTACCTCTTGGATCCGAGTTCATGACTTCTCTTACGCAGACATCTCTATCAATTGAGTTAAGAATCAAACACTGCATTCATGACACTTTTCTTGCAAAGAAAATACAATCTACCAGCATATTTGCGTGTATTACCTGTATTTTTGTGATAATTCATGTTCAATATTTAAAAATAGTTTAATTGAACCTAACATTCACGTAAGAACCTTAAAACAATTACATTAGAAATTCGTATAAGTTCTGTAACAGCAACAGTAACATATTTATACATTTTATTAATGCTGATTAAATGGTGATTTTTAAATGTGAAGTTATTGAATTACATACACAATCAACTATTTTGACAACACCATTACAATTATTACAAACCTACAGAAATTCTTTCCACTAGATTGTAGATAGAAGATATTCTTATATACATAGTTACACATCCAGAAACATGTCATTCAGACCTCCTGATCTTTTAACCTCTTCCAGATCTGCAGTATAGTTTGAAGAAGCTACATATCCTAATATGAATATTATTAGTTTAAAACCCATGTTCTTTCTTGTAATTCATCACATTTTCATTCAAACCGTGTAATTGGAGGGTAATACACTGGTAAGATTTAAAAGCTTAAATTCAACACAAAGGACTGCAAAGGAGTATCCATTTGTTGTGCAAAGCTAGTGAAAAAATTTGTATAAATAAAAACTTATTTATTGAGGTTGGAATACTACCGTTGCTTTGTCTATTTATTTATGAATCAGTGGTATTCAAGTGAAATACTCAAGGATATTTTCATGCGATTCAGATCTCTTTTTTTCTTACTTCTCCCGCTGATCGGATTCTATGCTTCAGGTTAACAGACTCGGTGCCTCAGAGTGACCTGTAATGAAAGCATACATTTGAAATATGTAATGCAGGAACACCATACCCGAAATTCTCAAGCATCAAGGTGGTACACTATTAAAATTTAGGCCTATAAAATAATGACATTAAACTCTTAAGGTATCTGAAATGTTCGGAACGATACATGAAATTGCACAACACTAGACGGAAATACCGTTCAATTACAGTAACTCATCATAACTCAAAATATTTCACTCACCTTCCCATTTCGGAAGAAAACCTGAAGAAACTTCATTTCCTTTATCCTGCCGAACATCATTGGCACATCCTTGGGCCCAACATTTAGTCATTGTCATCTGCAACACTTGACATACACCACCAAAAAAGCTCGCAAACGAAATGTCACAAACAAACACGTTGCCATGAGCATCGCCGTCTCTTCAGCAAAAAAATAAATTAGTGGATGAAATGAATGGTAGAAGGTTCATAAGCTCGCACCGCTACCTGACGAGCAAATTACCGAAGCAGCGTTTGAAATTACGCATGTACCTTAAAATAGATGTCGCCACATGGAAACGACGCTAGCGAATCCTCTAGTCCATACTCTCAAACAGTGAGAGTTACCCCTCCTGTTGTATATTCCTCCATGGTGTATGCCTTATTACTCTGAGCTTTCTTTCTGGAGGAAATGAAAAGAAAGAAAGCTCTGAAGTTGAATGATAAAAATAGGGGATGGAGTTAGACAAAAATCTGTTGTTTTTTCTCTCGATATTTTAACTACTATTAAAATAACACCTCTAGTTGTACGTGGAGAAATGTATAACACTAAAAAGAAAATAGAATAATTGGAAAACAAATCAGCTAAATTGAAATTACCATAATTTCACCCATTTTTCCTATATGCCGAAGTGTGCAGTTACTTTTAAGTGTTGAATTTTAAAGTACTTGTATTATTTGAAATTACTTGCATTTAATTGCTGACTATTAATGCTGAATATTAAATGATTAGTATATGATAAAGCTGGATGGATAGCTGTTACAGATTTCCTAAAAAACTCGTGGTATTTTTATTAAGATATTAATATTCCTGTCCTATAAGAAAAAAGTTTTCACTATTAAATCTGTTGCTTGGTGCAAGAAGGGCCAGTGACAGCCTTTAGTGATGTTTAGTGTGTATGTCCAATATGTGCTTTAAAGTTCCTTCTTTCAGTGTGAGAAAAGCCAAATTCAAAAGTCGATCCTATCTCCTAATTTCACTACCAATCTTTACAATAGCCTAAGATTGTTTTGTCATTGTGACAGTGTAAGAAGGGCCAAGAGGATGTTTGTTTCAATAGAGATGTTAGGAAAATGAAAATATGAATGTGAATTATTAGATAAAAAGCAACCGATTTGATTTCAAAATGTTATTTCATAAACAATTTCTATTTAAATGGAATAGAAAGAATAAATAAGTTATTATAGCATTTTGTATTTTAAGATATTATACTAATTTTTTTAAACTGAAAACTACAGTTTTTGTGCAAATAGATTTATCTTGAAAATAATGAATAAAATGTTGGTATTTGATATATAATTAACAGCATGAAATTATTATAAAAAGGCTTCACAGAAATAGTATTAAAATGTGGGCCCATGAATAGCTACCAGTGTTGATCCTTGTAGGTCCTTGGATAGCAATTTCTTGTCTGTGACTGATCTACCATTCACACATCCAACCAACAGAAGCATTTAAGCATTTCTAAACAACATTAATGAAGGGGAAAAACTAATGAAAGTGACATTAAGTTGAATATCGAACGTGAATCATTTTAGTAATTTCTGTCTTTGCAATGTTTATAATTCTGCTCCTACATGTAATTTCTCTTGTCTTTATTATTAAGTAATATTGTATTCTAAATACATGACAAATAGGTTTTCACTTAATAAAAACAAAACAAGTATTCAAATGACAGTTTCACACAGCCCAACAGTTCTCTACTATTCTTGCACAAAAATTACTATTCTTGCTGGTCCAAACCATTGTCATTGCTTATGCAACTTTATTTATTGAATGAAAATAAAGAACGGATAAAACTTACGACCTATTTAATTTTAACCCGTTATACATTGAATAAATGGGCAATATACTTGAAATACTCTAATCCTCCCCTTCATACAGCTAAGTGGGGCTTATGTCAAGTGAAAGGTCTATGTTTGGAATTGTCAAAAAGGGCCAATGTCATTAAAAAAAGGTTTAAACAAATTAGATTTAATACAACTGTACTGGCCAAATTATGAGTAATATTACGAAGTTTTAAAACTTATTACGTTACTAGAAATAGTGAAATATACAGAAATTGTGATGTTCTGCCAAAAGAGAAAACCACCCATTCTGTCAAACTTAGAATATTGACATTGATCCTTGTTGCACCATTCCACATGCGGTTCTGTGTTAAATCTTGAATATATGAAACGGGAGAAAATTTAGACGAAAAAATTTCATTCGAATCCGTACTACAATTCGAATTCCCGCCTTCAGTTGCCAACAAAATGGCGACTGAAGGTGGCCTTCTATTTGCCACAGTTTCCGATACCTATACTGCGATTTTTGTAGGAAGAGCTCTCAAGATAACTCAAATCCCATCTTCGCGATGGAATATGTCACGGCATTTCGTATCATTCACAGTCGTTCCGCTAGAATTCGCACGATCGCGACCGTATGAAGCAGTGCTAGCGATCATGCGACTTCTACCGGCAAGACCGAGAAAAGACGCGAAATGCCGTGACATATTCCATCGCGAAGATGGGATTTGAGTTATCTTCAGAGCTCTTCCTAGAAAAATCGCAGTATACAGTCATGCGCGTAGCAGGGGCCTGGCGGCCGGCGATTCCCGGCCTTCCTATGTGACGTCACGGAATACGTCGGCAGGCCTTGTATTCCAGGCGGTGTTGCATGAACATCACCATAGTGACGTCATTGTGGCGACATGCGAACTCCCGATTGGATGGCAGCGAAACAGCTGATACCTGTCAGGGCACAGTTAACAAAAACGCAGTATAAATAGCAATTTTCATTGAAAAGCCGTTTAGGAGGAGGAGGTTTCATTGAGGAGCCGTTTTAAAAAAAATGGCGTTTCAGCGCTAGTGTAAATTCGAAATTTGAAGCTCTTTTTCACAGAAACTTTTTGATTTTTCGAAAAACATCATAAGAAGTCATTTGAAATACATCAACTAACAAATTCAATAGTGTTTACAAATTGCTGATAATGTGCATATTCACGGAGTAAGAGATCTTTCAAAAAATTACTTTTGTGTAATTTTTAAAAAAACAAAAAATACCCCAAAATGAAGTTTTCGTCATATTAGACTGCAATTTGCACTATTCGAAAAGTTTACAAAAATTTCGACCCATTTTTGACAAAATGGCGTTTGAGCGTTTCTGCAAATGCGGAATTTTGACCTAGTTTTCACAGAAAATGATTGTTTTCGAGAAACTACTTGACATTATTTTAAGCACATGTACTCATAAATATAATAAAGTGAACAAATCGGCAGTAGTGTGAATATTGACGTGACAGACAAAAAAGATTATAGTTAGTGGATAGTGCAATATAGCGTTAATATCATCTCATAGAGTACATTAGGCTCTATCCTTTCCAAAAGTTTAAAGAAATTTTTTAAATTGCAGGCAATATTACGCGAAAACTACTAAAATTTTCAAAAAGAGGTACATGACCATTATAAAAGAACACCTTTAATTTTGTAATAGGAAGAGACCGAAGAAAATTTAAACTTTTGCAATTTTCGAAAATTCAGACTTAACCGTGAAATTAGAACCTATGCCACGTTTATAAGTGTATTTTACTATATTCTTAGAAGAAATTTAAAGAAAAAATTTGGAGCCGTTTTTTGGCAGATAAAATACTCCACGGCTGTTAATGAAAGTTTTCTTTATTGTTTTTACACTTCAATTTTATTGTGTCCTTGTTCGCATTTTAAGCCCAAAGACCTCCAAAACCCTTTTCACAAGAATTCACTTTTTCTATTGGAAACATTTTTTTTCTACGACGGGGAATTTCATTTGGTGACGATGCCAAATAAAGCCTTAGACTTTACCATTAGTGCCATCAGATGGCATGATACACAAAAATTACGAACATGTGAGAAATAGTTAAAAAGCTAAAGGTAAGCTTAAATGGTAGTCCACAGCTATTTTATATAGACTAAACAGCTGATTTAGCAAACGAGGAAAAAGGAGGCCGTCATTTATAACAAAGATATTAAGTTTTAATTACATTTTTATTACAATGCAACTGAAAACGTTATCCCTTAAATTAGCAACGTCATAAGTATTTGAAAGGTTGGGCTGAAAAACATGTTAACCAAAATGATTCTACTTTCGAGCAAAAGTCATCATAATATTTCCACAACATATTCTAAAATTATTCAAAATTTGTTATCATAGGAATAATTACAGAAAAACTCACATTATTTTAGATCCGTGATGACACATATTTCACCTTACACACCAAGAGCTACAGGAAACTATACATACTTTCCCGCGTTATTAGAAACAGCTACGTAGTATTGAAATATTGCACTTTCTGTGCTACTAACATCTTAGCTATTATTTGAAAACGTCCAATTCAAGGGTCATCTCGTGGCTCAGAGCAAAGTCGATCGATTCCCATCGATCCCATGTGAATTTTTTTTAAACAAAACGAGTTTGGCTGCTTCAGAAGGGCTAGTCCAACCCCTGTGAAGTGTCCTAAACCCCTACCCATTTCCTAATTCCTTCCAAATTCTGGCCGAGGAGCGCGGTGTGAGGTGCGTACCTGGAGATGCTACCTGGCGGTCCTCTTGACAACTGACTGCGACGACACATGACATGACATGATATTAATGGAGGATTACTCCAATGCGCAAAAGCGTTCAACGCCTCCCCAGGGGGTTTGGAGACGCGTTGCGTCTACTTAGACGCAACAAATAAAAAAATAAAATAAAAAAACAAGAAGCGAACAACTCACTGTTTCCATCGCAGTGTTGTCAAAACTATGTGAATTCTACAACTGCATAAAAATATAATACAAAAGGTTTGTAAACTTGTATTGGAAAAAGAAGCCTGATAACCCGGACAATTTAGAAATCCATTTCATTGGGCCATGATTAGAGAAGAGTATTCTAGAACAATGCAAAAATACTCTACTCACTACAAAGGGTACAGCATTTGCAGCAGCGAAAACTAAATATTTTCATACAAATATCAATGTAATTTTGACAATTATAACTCTTTTTCATACAGCTACATCAAGTCACAACAAAGACACGTAATTCACAGAAATTCGCGAGTGCGAAACGGAATTTCATTTTGGCAGACCCTGCATTGTCGATATTCTGAGAGCTAGTATTTTTTTTTTCAAATATTTCAAAATAAATCATTTCTAAAAGATTAATGTGTAAATGTATAACAAAAGGTCGAATGTAAGAATCGAACAAAGAAATTATATACAAAATTGCAAATTCTAACTTACGACGCATCCAGCGTAAAATAGCCCGCTGCTAATTTACTGCGCTTCAGACAGCCGGATTCGTCGTAAATTAGAATTTGCAATTTTGTATATTATTTCTTTGTTCGTTTTTACATTCAACCTTTTGTTATACATTTACACATTAATCTTTAAAGAAATTATTTACATTCAAATGTTTGAAATAACTAGTGGTGCTACAGAATGGCACAGACTTTCCCGTATTAGTTTTCTATTTCCTTGGGTCTTCGCCAGCTATTCGGAATTGCCACAAACTCTTCCTTACCAGCTGTCATCTATCACCGCCAAAAGTACATTTTTTAATTTCCCGTATACGTAAGTATACACGGAGTGATATACGTAGTATAGGGAAAGTTATGTAATGCTGCGCGAAAAAATGGCCAATTTTCGGCGGAAAAAAATTAATTGCCGGGTCGTGAAAACGAATAAGTGGATAAAACCAGTTGCTAAATTAAGAAAAAAAATCCCCTAACACGTGGTGTAGCCAGAAACCCTGTTTTTAGGTCCTTGATACCGAAAACCCAATTGAAAGGAAAACGTCCGTCTGTCCGTCCGTCTGTGAACACTGCTACCGCCTAAACCATACGTACGATTTCTTCCAAAGTGGATATTCCCCGGTCGATCTGCTTCTAGTCAAAGCTTTGAGATTTTGAAAAAGATTCTTCAAAATTTGGGAGTACTTTATATGAAGCCCCCGGGGATTTTCAACATTTTCTCAAAAACGGCTGCAAATTTTTTCTTTAAATTTCTTGTATGAATAGAGTAAAATACACTTTTTAACATGGCATAGGTCCGATTTTCACGTACAGCTCAGAATTTTCGAAAATTGTGAAAGTTTGAATTTTTTTCGGTATCTTTCTCCAACTACAAAATTGAAGATAGAGATTGTTTCTTCAAATGAAATTTGTTCTGCATATTGAGTTCTTTAATAAAGGTCATGTAAATGTTTTTCAAAATTTTGGTAGTTTTCGTGCAATATTGCGTTGAATATGTGCAATTTTAAAAAATTACAAAAACAAAATTTTCTCAAAAACGGCTCCAAATTTTTTCTTTAAACTTTTGGTAGGGATAGTGGTAAATGTACTCTATCAATGACATAAAAGCAATTTTGGTCTATCGGTTGGTTTTTTCAAAAATTACAAAAATGTAAATTTTTTTTTACTTGTCTCTCACGTCGTTAATATTTACATTATCGGCGATTTTTTTCACATTATTATATTTACGAGTATATATGCTTTAAATAATGTCAAGTAAAGTTTCTCGGAAACACTACCGTTTTCTGTATTGTATCTCTCCTCTATGGTTTGCCTATGGTTAAGTCGGGGCGGCCATTTTTCTACAAGCGGTCAAATATGGAATTCAGTTAAATTATTGTTAATTTTTGAAATTCATTTGTATTTAAATACGTAATTTTCATTTTGGCGCGAAGTAACATTCTATTAATTGCATTTTTTAAAACAATTGTATTTTTATAAAATCAAAATCAAAAACCTCAAAGACAATTTCACCTATAATTAAATTTTTAACATTTCAGTTTTTAGGATTTGATCTTATGTGACAATTGCGATCTACTTTTTTCTCTTTTACTAAAGATAGTATTATTTATTGCTTTATGTTAATACATTATATTTTTAAATCTAGGTCTACTTAACAAATAATACATGAATTAAAAATTAACGTAGAAAATGTTCCTATAAAAATATTTAGTCGGTTCAATTTTAAAAGCTGATGTTACAATAAAACTGTACAAAAAATTTACATTACATATGAGGTTTACCTTCTTACAAGATATTGATGAAACATTTGGCTTCTTGAGGCATTGAGGGTATAATATGTGCCATAGTGGTTATAAAAGTTATCAAATGTATGTATCTCGATTTATATTATGTTAACTGTTGCTGTTTCTATTGCAAACTGTGAAAAATTATTCAGTAAGTTAAAATTCTGGTCTACAGAAAAATTGTAATGTTATCGCATTAATGAGTTTCACAGTGTTATATATTTAAGTAATAAGAATTCTTATTCATAGCTGTCATTTTAGTTTATGTAGTAGGCCTAATTTATGTTAATTTATTATTGTAAATGAACATTAAGTACTAGTAATTAATAAAATATTTTAAAAATTGTAATAGTTTTGTCATTACATTCTTAACACAAATGTAAATAAATATTAATTACATAAATGATTAATCTTTCCTTATTATCTCAATTACTAAAATAAAGATGGAAATTAAAAACTGTCCAATTTTTGCGACATAAATTGTTTGTTGAAACTTTTTGAAAATAATCACGATCTTATTCATACTAGGGTACACCCACTGAAACAAATAACAACAGCCCTAATTTGAAGTATTCTGACAGGGGCGCAAATTCTATGCTTGCCATGGGCGCCTGTATTACCTAGATACGCCTCTGCAATCAACAAATTGTTGATATCCATTTGGATTCTGTATTCGCCATTCTCCAAGTCGTGGGCGTACCTGGACCATTGTTTACGAGTGCGAACGCATTACAGCGGCAATAGCAAGTGAGCTGCAAAATCTAGTTCAAATGGTTCAAAAAATAAATGTTTGATTTATTCTCTTTCTCTCTCTGATTAATTCACTTAAAACTGCTGTAAAATAAATTCGTCTTCAATTACGATATTTCAAATGTTTCGTACGAAAAGTATGCTATATTTCGATGGTGTATTGTCTTTCTCTTGATATGATCTTCATATGCGATATTGGTTTGTTGCTTTTTTTCGTGCAGATCAGTTTGTTCTCTAGAAGTCTCATCTAGTCGTCCCACGTCGATAAAGAACTTCCTTCAAATATGAATGTCATTCGCGCAAACGTTTCTGATCGTAACAGAGAATGTGTTTCTCCAATTGCTGCAGAACCAGGTTGTTTGATTTATCTTATTTTGAAAATTAGGTAATTTTTTGTAAATTAAAAATAAAAACAAAGTATTAACCAAACATGTCTTCCTATTTTCATTTACAGTCGGTATAATGCCAAGAAATTATTCTGTCCTTCATTTAGCCACCGCCAAAAGACCTGTTTCCACCGATTACTCTACTGAGGTATCCTCTGGTCCATTTTCAATGCCCTCCAACGCAATTTTATCAAAAATAAGTGGCAGAGATAGAAATACGTCATGCGCTCGTCAGATGCAAAATGTTCGCAATAGTTCATCTGTAATACCCGGTAGTAGCTCCGGAGATTCTAGGGATTTTTGGACATATTTTGCTGATCAGATTTCATCAAATAAGCCCACTACTAGTACCTCCAAGTCTAGTTCTTCCCTCAATGAAGCTTACCCACATTTGTTCAGGTCAGCTTAGACAAGTGAAATATATTTTTCCAATAATTTCTGAACTGTGAACTTGGTTATAAGAAAAACGGTGCACAAATTTTACAGAAATATGAATAAAATTACTCCATCATCGAAAACTCCAAAAGAAACTCCCAGAAAAACTCCAAAGGCAAGTACTCGAACATCTTCAAGAACACCAAAAACTTTAAAAACAACCACATCAGATTCGTTTGAGGACTCACATACTCTTGTGGGTAAGGGGGTATTTTGTTGGAAGAATGACTTTATGGTTTGGACATACCTAATAATAATTATCTGAATGTCTCTACAGCAATATCAGAAGGAAGAGGACAGGCAAGGGGTGAGATAGGCATTGCTGCTCTTGATGTGACATATCCTCATTTGATATTATGTCAAATTAGTGATACACAGACTTACAGTAACACTTTGATTAAAATCAATGTTCTGAATCCAGTGGAGGTTTGTACTATTTTCTCATCTTACATAAGGAAAGCAAGGATTATACAGATTCCTATAAGTTGAGGGTGAAATAAGATTATAATTGCAAAGTTGAGTAGTTTGACTTATTGAAGCCTTTTTCTTCTAAGTGAGTTAACCATTGATAACATGTGGAAAATATACTTTAAAAAAATGATCCCATAATTTATTCCAGGTTGTTCTACCCCATACTTTTTGTGAAGGCACTAATGTCAGTAAATTGTATGCAAGCATTCAAGAGACATTTCCATCTGTTTCACTCACCTTGGTTCATCGGCGTCATTTCAATGATGGCAAGGGTATACAAATAATAAAAAATGTCTGTGCTAATGAATATGCATCTGTTGAATTGCTTGTGTCACATAAGTAAGTTAATTATTATCATTACAATTTAGCAATAGTAAATTTGGAATATATAATTTGTCATTTCTATTTGAATTTTTTTTTCTCATTTTTTTTGCAGATTTTACGCACTATGTGCTGCAGCAGCTTTGATAAGATATGTTGAATACAAGAAATCAACAATATTTCTTCCCAAATCTCTGAAAATTGAATACCAAGGTCCTCATAATTCCACTGTAATTGGTAAGGCAAAAACTCAAAGAGAGCTGTTATTAACGTATTAAGTAATGTTTAAAAGCACTTTTCATTTAGTCTATTGTAACACGAAGAAACACAAGTCTATTTAATGATATTTTAATGTCGTTCTACACTTATAATCAGTGGTGGGAAAGTCTTCTAAACTTACCTCAGGTTCTGGCTACAAGAATCCCCATGGATCTACTGCCCCAGGTCTCTTGTCTTCTCTGTGGATATCCCTGCTTACACTACACCTACAATTTTGATTGAAAGGAATATCAATTTCGTAGTTTTCTCCAAGGAGTAGGATTTTTTTCATGAGATTGAACTCATAATTGACTGACCGTTTCATTAGCATAAGTAATTCTTGAACATAAAAATTGTACTTCATATTCATTTTTATTTAATAAGGTGTCATTGAAGGCATGAAAGTCTGTCTTTTGATGTGTTTTTTGTAAAAGACGTACTGAAAAATTAAGATGAACATTTTGTTCTAATAGTTTTCATTTGTAATAAAACATGATGATATCTAAAATTTAACTCACCTTTCAATCCTTTACATTTTAAAAATTGTAATGTTTTAAGCTTATTACTAATAGTAATTTTGAAGTATTTTAATTTTATTACTAATGGTAATACTGGAACTATTCAGAAACACATAAATTTTGTTTAGTAATGTTTCCTATTTATTTCTGTTGTAATTAATTTTATTTGTTCTTTTCAGTATTTCAAAATAATTCACTGAAAATCAAAATTTTCCAGTCAAGTTCATCTACTAACTTACAAAATTGGCAAATAAATTCAAGATTTCAGTTGATCATTTAGTTTTCTTTACATAGTTTATTCAAGTGCATTGATGTCCCTTAAGAACTATATTTGCAGAAACATAATAAGAATTCACATTCATTCTAGAGTTGCTAGATCTCTGGCATCACTTGGGGCCCACTTTGTAATATAAGTACCTGTGCAATATAGATAATTAAAAATTTAATATATAAATGAATTAGTTTTAATTGAGTATAAGCCAATTAGTTCTGTCACTCAACTAACTGACTCATAAATATCATTCAAATAATCCAACAGATGGCAGTTGTAAAAAATTCAGATTTATCTGCAAATATTTTTAATAATTATTAATTCAATATTTTGACTTTTTAATGCTCTAATAGAACTTAATCTTTCTCAAAATGCTGAATTTTTGCTGGAGACAATGTGAACAATATTTTAGGTGACTGCTTTGTTGTCCGGGAGAGACGCGTATGCATTTCGCTCTGAGGTAAGTCGCAAAATGGCGACCGAAAACTTTGGCACCTGTGCCTACTGATGTGGCATCTCCTGGACAGCCAAGCAGCTATGCTGTAAATTAGAAGTGGTGAAAAAACAGACTCAGTTTTTGGACCTTAGTAATTGTATAACTAATTTTTAAAAACCTTGGCGTGAATCAATTTAAAACTAACAGGACTTTATTTTCTATTTCGCAGAACTTTTTTCCACTTTTTAGGAGAATAATGGATTTACACCATTGAATTAATAATATTTTTTCTGCCAAAAAGATAAAATATTGTTAAAACAAAAAAAGAGGTTTCTTTGTTCTACATGTCAAAGGTTGCAGTAAAGTGTAGGTGAAAATTACTTCCTTTTTTTTTAACAGGTTTATCAGCCCAGAAAACCACAAGCACTCCAGGACCATTTTCACTTTCTTTCCCTGCTATCCCCTTCAATGTTATTAAGAACTTATCATTAAGAAGGTATTGAAACAATAGTCAAGTAATGTGCAAAGAGCAATTTGCTTTTGATAATATATGAACTTGAACTACAATAATAAACAAATTGTTTAATTTCAAAAGCATTATTTTTAATCTTAATTTTTGTTATTGTAAGGCCTTTTGTGGACCCATTTTAATACAAGTGAAGCTTTGGAAGTGGGTAGAAAATGCTACAAAAGGCAATAATGTGGGAATTTTATCCTCCATCTGGCTGTAATAATTATTTACCTATAGTAAAAAAAGGGATATCTCTAAACTCGGTTGGGCAGTATTTAAATACTTGTATTTGAAATACATATTTTAAATACATTTAGTATTTAAAAAAGTGTATTTTTGAGTTTTTTGGAAATGTATTTTAGAGTTGTATTTAAATACATAAAATAGGTGTATTAAAAAAAGAAATACTTCAAATACTTTAAATACAGATGAAGCAGAAAACTTAAGATACAGATGAAGTTTCTTTTTGTTTGATTCTCCTAGTGAGTGGACTTCATTGAAACAAATTTAAAAGCTCCTTTCAGATGTTCAAGTAGAATTTCGACATTTTTAAATGATGAATCTACATCGTTAAAAATGCTGGACAACTATCCGGCAATAAAAGTGTTTTTTCTTTACACTAGTTTCAGCGCCAGTTCAACAACTGTTTTCCTTTGCGGGTTTTATACATCCACCAACTAGGGGTTTATTGTCTGATATGTTTGAAAAACTAGTTGTTTTAAAAGGAAATTCCATTTATTTGAGTTAGACATATTTGTGATAGCATTTTATATTAAAAAGTGTTTTATATTTGAAATTTTTTAGTTTTGTTAAGGAATATGACAATGAATTTATTATTTATTGTTATAAAATTACAATATATTGTGAGTATTTGAAGTATTTTAAATATGTGTGTGTTTAGCATTTTGAAACCTAATGTATTTTGGAGAAGTATTTAAATACTATATGTAAAGTATTTTGCCCAACCCTGTCTGTAAATTATGTAATGCAAATTTGGAGTATTTTGTATACTCTCTCTCTTTTACCTAGAATGCATCCATAAATAATTACATAATGCTTGTGACGAAACCCTCCAATAAGTAAAAATTAATTATAAACCAGTACAAATAATTTGTATTAATTGTATTTGGGTTATATATTAACATTTAACAAATAAAGTCAGATTAGTTGGCAATGTGTATTCCATCTAACTATTAGATTGGGAACAATAGGAACTTTTGAAAGGATGCACAGGCAAGAAAATTTCAGACAACATGCACATTCCATTATGGATGCTTGGGTGAGAGTCTGCTGTGCCAGTTTAAATTTATTCAAGAATATAGGTCTGTTTTCAATATTTTTTTTTGTAATCTAACAGATTTAATCAGTGTGTAAATGATGAAAAGGTATCTCTATTAATTTTAACAACTTACTTCGTAACTTTTAATTTTAGCCTTATAAAAAAATTATTAATATTTTAATGTTTTAACATGACTGAATAAAAGGAATTATATAAAAAAATGTTGGGAGAGAGAGAGAGAGAAAAAAAAATTATCAGCACTATGTAACAGTAATCTAACACCTCCCTTTGTGAGGGGTGAGTGGGTTGCAGCCTCAAACCCACTCACCCCTCTTTAGCGTTATGTAATTTATGGATGACCCCAAAGTACAAAGAAAGAAAGAAAGAAATAAAAGGAAAAAGGATAAAAAGAAACAACCATTAGAACTTATCATTTTCATTCTATTGGAAAAGTTCCTATCTTACCTGTCAGTATGCTCAATGTTCTAAAGATTATTATCAAATGATTCTCATATTTCCAAGGTTCCTGTATTTTGATTTATTGAATCATTCAAATTTTCACAGGAAATTTCTAATTATTTTTCTATTAACACATTTGTATTTAGATGTTGATTCTGCTCACCGACTAGAACTTGTGAAAAGTTGCACTGGTACTGTAGCTCAACATTGTCTTTTTGGAGTTTTAAACCGGTGTCGTACAAATGGAGGAACAAGACTGCTTCGAGCTAATATCTTGGAACCTCCTTGTTCATTAAAGACAATAACGTATCGTCTTGAATGTGTACAAGAACTTATTTCAAAACCAGAAATATTACATTCTGTACAGGTAAATTATTAATGATATCTTACAATAAATCCTGGATCAAAAAAGAAAGTTTCAAATAAAAATAAAAAATATTAGAATTACTAAAAATCATCCCTCATCCACAGGAATGCAATTATAAAACTGGAGAGGATCTAGCACAAAAACATCAGATTACTGATATTAAAATCTGGCCATGCTTTTCCTCTTCTTTCTTACTATTTAAATTCAAAAATCAGAAGTAGAGACATAATTTTTATGATATTCTATTTCCATTCAAATGTTTGAACAATGATGTGAATTGCTACAGACTATTATTTCAGATTGATTTTAAAATTTTCAGCAAATATGTAAGAAAATTTTTCTGAGAGCAAAATTTGTAGAATTAGAAGTTTATTGATATTGGGTAGTCAGTTGACACTTTTAATGCGACCATGGCACATCAACCAAATTGATGTAAAAAAAATTCAAAATCAAATTGGTGTCACTGTTTTGATTTATGTGATGAAATTATTATTGTATCTACTGATGATCAAATCTTGTATTTTAAGCTTATATTCATGTTTTTGTATGTAGATTTTTCACTGTGCACTGGATTGCTTATTTCTATTCCTAGTTGTTGTTTTTTCACTTTAAATCTTTTATTTTACACTGTTTCTTAAACAATATTTTTTTCTGAATGTAATTGTTCCAAACTTTAATTATAATTACTAACTGAAACACATTGTGAAGCAAAGGACTCCATGTTTGATAATAGACTAATAAATAAATTTACATTAACAGACAGTGTAATCAGAGGAGACAATACCTCTATGACTTTGTGACACTTTCTTTTTATTCCTCATTTACGTTCATACTGGAAATCAGTGTTATACTATGGATTCTCTTTACTCTCATGTACAATTAACTACAATGTTGTTATTTCTGCACTTTTGTGCCTTTGTTCCCCTTGTTGTCAAAGTATTTGCATGTTGTGTTTTACTTATTTTAGTCAAGAAATGTCAATGAAAATATTTATTTCAATTTAGAATAATGTAATAGACCAGACAATTTTCAAAGAAAAGGGCATGTTCATTTGGCAAAAAAAAATGGTTTGGATCTTGAAATTGAGTGAACTAATCAAAATAATGTTATTATTCATTTGGTTATCTGTCTATAGTAGCTTCATTTAGAAGATGGAATGTTTACTGGTTAAAAATGTTAGAACATTGTCTGTGCAGAAGTGAAAGATTAAAACACTTGTACACACATATTATAACACTTCTTACTTAAATATGATATAAAAATAGTTGGACATAAAAATGTTATTAAGCTTTTTTTTAACATACTCTAATTTTTCTAATTACAGAATATCTTAGCAAAAGTAAGTTATGCAGACCGCTTATTGACACTCTGCATGCATGCACCCCAGCAAGATACATTGAGAGCTGCTGAACAACAAATGAGTTATGTTTTGCTGTTAAAAACAACTTTAGAGCAAATTCCCATTCTTTCTGTAGCTCTGGAAAATGCAGAATCTGAATTTCTTTGCACAGTTCGGGAGGTAATATATATTGAAGATTGTGTTTCTGTTGATTTTGTTTGTTTTATGTAATATCGGGTTGTTGAGGGAGGCAATCTGTTCATTCTGAGGTGCTAGTTGAGCCATTGACATAGGCAATCATATTTGCTACTAGCAATTATGATTGCCTATATTGCCTTGCAATTGCTAACATGAGAACACGTACAGTTACCTTTGTATTGGTTTTTATAGGAGATATAAAAATCATACTTGTTACGTATCCACCTTTTTCGTTGCAAGGCTAAAACAAAAAATAGCAATTAACTTAATATATTTTCGAATTTTTCATACAAAA
Organism: Acheta domesticus; assembly: GCA_031308135.1. Lineage (NCBI taxonomy): Eukaryota > Metazoa > Arthropoda > Insecta > Orthoptera > Gryllidae > Acheta > Acheta domesticus. Next base: position 38,631,938 of record JAHLJT010002630.1, read on the forward strand.
TTCAGTTGTGATTTACTACCCTTTCATCACAAAATTTAAATTCACTTGCAACCACCACCATTCAGATCTTTTTACATCATTACATTACCACTCCAAACTCCCAACAAATCACTCACGTTTTCTGTCTCCTTCACACTTCTCTTAAATTTATTATGTCCTCAACTTTATAATTTATCAGTTATCACTATCTTTAAAATTCATAACACATTTTCTTTTCACATTTTATTTCCTGATATTTTTCAAATTTACTATTTCTGTATATTCTTTTTATCTTACTACTTATCTTCTTTCTGTCTAATACAATAATAAACCTCGTGTTTTTGTTCTCATTTTCTCCAAATTTTTCAATTAATTTTCTTCTACGTATGTGTGTATCTATGTATAGCCTGTATCTGGTGTTTTAGCTTACTCTCATGTAAGTAGGTATAAATCTTCTGGAAATTTTCTACCTCTCATTACTCTATCTCTTGTTTGGGGCATTTTGCAATTTCCTCCTTTCTCCCTCATATATCCATGTTTCATTACCAATTTCATCTTCATTACCAATTTCATCCAGGTTTTATTCCTTTTCATTTACTTTTCCACATTCTTTCTTTCTTCTTCATTTATTTCATTAACATTTTCCTGACTTTTTTGTAAATAACTTACCTCCCCTTTCATTTTCACTGCCTTGAGGAAGAGAATGTATTGTGTAATTTTTGTTAGACATTAGCATCTAACAAATATGTACACAATAATTCCTGCAAGTATCTAAATTTATTTTAACTTCTCTGTCTGTCTTTTCTCTCTCTCATTGTTTATCACCTTCCATGCCTGTTTTTATTTTCTAATCCCCTCCACTTCTTTCAGCCATTTCTGATTTTCCTCTTCTATTTTTTATTTAGTGTACCTCTTTATATTTCTTTCATCATCTTTCTTTCTCTGTTATACCAATTTTTCTTCTTCTTCTTTCATTTTTAATCTTACATTCTCAGTTCTACCATTTTGACCCTCTCTATCTTCTTTACCATTTTTGTACCTCTTTAATCACTACATTCTCTGCAATATCTTTCTCTTGACTAATTATTTATTCTACCATTCCCTTCCACATTTTAACCTTAAATCCCTTTTGTACTCTTATCTTTTCTCTGGCCAGTGCTCTCTAATTATTATCTCATCCTCTTGTACAATCTTCTTACTCCCCCCACCTTACCCTTATATCACCAAAGGCCTATGGCTGTCATATGTCTCTTACTTTTATACTTTCAATTCCATCCCAGACACTAAATGGTTTATTGATAAAATATACTTAAACATAAAAGATAGTTGAAAATGCTTGGGATTCTGTGTAAGAAGACCAGAAATTCAAAAAGCTCCCACTCTAGGGGATTTGTTAAATGGTATCAAATAAAAATAAAAGGATGTTTGGAATGTTGCATTTATGATCACTGATTCTCTATTTGCATGAAATACCTTAACAGTCACATACTGGAATGGATGGGGAGGGGTCAACAATGGGTCCCACGAGTGTTGTTGTCCTCTATCATTATTCAGAAGTCACCATTTCATCTTTAAGGTTGCTTATTATTAGCCTTTGCTCAAAACCTGACAATTTTCATCACTAACCTACAGAAAATGATTGAAATGTATGTATCATTAGTTCTTAAATATATACAATTTTCCTTCAGTTTTATTGAAATTCGTTCTGAGGTCTATTGATGACACCTCCACTGGTGTTCTAGATACCAGAATGGCATTGATATGCAACTGTTAAATGAAGTATTGTAAATCTTTTCCAAATTTGTGTCAGGTAATCTATATTATTTAATATTCTAAACAAAATATTTACAAGGTAGTTTATTGATTCCTCTGAAATGTCTTGCTTTGCAGCTACAAATAAGAAGAGAGAACTACATTTTGTTCACTGTTAAATCTTTATTTTACTTGACCTGTTTCTAAGAATTTCTCTCTTCTTTTCATTTTGTCACTGAGAGTTGTGAATTTTATTATTTCTTTACTATTATTGGAAGGATCTCTTTTACACAGGATCTGCAGAATGTATATTTTGATTCAATCAGGAAACGCATATCAGAAACCATCCAAGATGATGCTCATATGGCTAAAAACTATATTACTGCACAGTATCAACGCTGTTTTGCTGTTAAGCCAGGAATAAATGGTTTATTGGATGTTGCAAGAAAAACATATAGTGAACTTATTGAGGATATGATTGGTAATTTGTTAATAATTTCTTGAGATTGTCTTGTAATTATTTCTGAAACCAATTTCAATTGACCTTAACATACAAAACGTAGTAAGAGAAAAATATTATACTTGTTAACTACTTTTCAATTTAAAATTAATTATTAATGAAAAGCAATAATATTTTTATTTTTCCAATAATTAATTAAAGAAATTAATTTGATATCTGATGTGGTTATTTGAAAAATATATACATTTCTAATGTAGCATATGCAAATGTGTAGTTTCACTTCCTCCAAAGAACATTTTTCCAATTCTGAATTTTATGTTGTAAGAAAATCTTCAGTAATCACTTTTGCATAAAATAATTTACCATTGGACAATAATATTTATTTGTTGGGTGATTAATAATTTCAGAAATGGTACATAAAACTGGTGAATCATGTGGCTTGCCTCTCATTCTTAAATTTAATGCTCTTAGAGGATTCCACATGCAGCTGATATCTTCCAATAAAAGGCTATACAAGGAAAGTGATTTACCATCAAAATTCATTCAGGTAAGGAGTCAGTATTTTTTTATTACTGTTATTGTACTGTAGCTTTCTCTACTTCGCATGATTATGATGATCATCAGCAGCATCTGACCATTAGGCATGAGTTTTTTTTTTTCAGTGTGTAGTTCAGTTTCACAGTAGATTTGGTGGTATGAATATGTTTCCAAGCTAGTTAGTGACTCATTTCTTCTGTTTTCTCCTTATACTTTTTGTTGTAGCACTACTTTCAGAAGTCTTCTTTTCTTTGAATTGTTAGGGGGCTGTTTATCACCTCTAACATTGTTTTATCTCATCTGTTGTATTCTTTATGTTTCTTTTTTTCTGATAGCCTTATATCCTTTGTTGGTTTAGTCTTATATACAAGAAAGTAAAATTGAAAGTATTTTGATATGCATGTGTACAAGTTTGTTCCATTATAATTTTTTAACGAGTAATTGATCTCAAATTTTCCACAAACACTTGAGAAAAAAAGAGGATTGGTGATCTCAAAATGTCACCCTAAATTTGGCTGCACCTCAAAATGTTATCAATTAGAAATGATGCAGTCTAGGAGGCATTGTTGTTTGGCATAGTGTGCAGGAGGAGGGGCCGTGTGGGCGAGAGAAGGGGGTTGGCCTACCAGGCTCTGTAAAAGATTATTTTAATAAATGCCCAATCATCAGCTAGTTATCGGTTAACTTGTAATTAGAAATTTCACTCATTTCTCAATATTGTTTTTAACACTTGACATTTCATACCTAATTTCACAATCAACACAGTTAACATTTCTCAATATTATTGTTAAATAATTGTACAGGTTCAGAAACGAAGAAATTCTCTTACTTTTACAACTCAAGAATTGATACATGCTGATGAAAGATGCAGTGATGTAAGGAATGAAATTCAGATGATGAGTAATGTGTAAGTTTCTGTGTTTCAGTTGTTATTATTTTTATTGTATGTTAAATTTTATAAGTTCAGTTTAAACATTTTTACAGAGTGATATTTAAACTGTTGGTTGATATACGTGACCATATTGGATGTCTTTACAAACTGTGTGAGAATATAGCTTATCTGGACATGTTGGTGTCTTTTGCAAGAGCTAGTGCACTACCAAATTTTGTTATGCCTAAATTTGGTGACATATTAGATGTGAAAGGATCACATCATCCTATACTAGAATTTATCAACCCTTCCGAACCTGTTGCAAATGATATTGTGAGTATTAAAATAAGGAAGAAAAAATTGAAATAAAATTTACTAAATTACTTTTATATGTTCACAGTTTTCTTCTGTCGATTCAAATGTCCATATTATTACTGGTCCTAACATGAGCGGAAAGAGTATTTATATTAGGCAGGTTGTTCTTCTGCAAATTATGGCACAGGTATGGGAAATAGCAATTATTTTTATCAGTGAATTTTCACTTTTAAGTATTTTTTCCATTACTTTTGATATATTTCTTTTAGATTTATACAAAGTAATGATTAGAACAAGTTCAACCAAACATAGCTGGATTCAGGTGTTTGAGTAGCTATGAATTATTTGGTAGAAAAGGGGAGAAATATTTTCTTAAGGGGGTAGCTACAGTTAAAACATACTATATATCACAAATTTCAAATTTTATTTGCTCTAAAACTGTGACTCCTTTCTTAACCAAACTTTGCAAGTACAAAGATTCACATACTGTAATTCCAAACATTGATCTATCAAACAAAAATTCAGTTTTTAAATATGTTAATTTGCCACACAAAATGGCGGCTGCAAAATGTGAAGGCACTTACTGTTTTAATGATTAATAACATTATTTTCAAAATTTTACTCAAATTCTTATTTACATCTGTAGAAATATACTTGGGCTGCAACTTGTAATAAAAATAACAATGATTGTAAATGAATTTGAGTTGTTTCATTTGTTTTACTTCTGAGAGACAGAATTTTATACATTTTTCTCCTATAATTAATTGATTATTTGTGAAATGTGAAGAGTCACTATGTTGAAAATAGTTGAATCTGTAGCTATGGGTAGCTGTAACAGATCTTGAAAATTTGAGAGAGATAACACCATTAGAAAAACGTTATTTGTAAAACCAATATAAAAATGTACTTTTCCAGATAATTAAGTTTGAAGATTTAGTAACATGTGTTGCATGAATGTGCAGTGCATAAGTTAAACCCTCATAACTTCTAAACTAAAATAGGTATAAATATACTTTTTCCCCCTAAAATTAAGATCAAAATATACCCTTTTCAAACAAATAAAAAACAAAAATTCAATTTTTTGAACCCAGAAAACTGTAGCTACCCCCTTAAGAGCACTCCTGAATATTATATGCATGTAGTGAGGAAAGATTCTTAAAATAAAGATTAATTTAGACAGATTAATTAATGAACAGTGATTTTTTCAAATTTTTACACACACCACATTTGAATATTTATGAATGTGCTTAATACTGCACAGTGACTATGTATTGCTCTTAAAAAGATGAGGGAATTATTTCATTTTATTGGGTGCATACTCTTTTAAAAAATCTTTCCATAGTTCAGTCTTACCCTAGTAATTCAGTTATATATTTCAATACTGAAATGAACTAGATTATTTATTTATGATCGATTTAAGACTATCATTAAAGGCAAGACTGTGGATACTTGAAATGTAATTGATTTAGTTTTGATGTTATTTATTGATTTAATTTACCTGAAGATGTGGCCAAACCTAGGCCTCAAAATGTTGTATGTTAATTTATTTGAAATAAACAAATTATATATCAATTATCTGAAGTCTTTCATCTTCACTGATAGTCTTAAATAACAGGAACTAGCATTAATAATAAATAATGCAGAAAATCACCTTTTTCTTGTAATGTACAGTATTTATTCAATTCCTGAGCTCTGATTTCCTCTCAGTACAGAGAATGTTTCTTCTCAGTACGGTGTGGTTCCAAAAACATTTGAAATGCTTCTGAACATTGTACACAGACGAATTTAGTCTTCAAAATAAGACGGTAGCATCCACTGTGATGATAGCTTTTTATTCATCTGTAAGCAGACTTGAACATACAAGTCATCAGTTGTCTTTAACCCTATTTTGTTGAAATTTGTTTATTGAATAATTTTGTTTAACTATAAATTAATTTATTCAGCCTCTTTCATTTCATTCCTATGTATTAGATTGACTGAAATGTGATTCCATATGGTCAAGGTATTGTGTTTCATGACAAATATTTACTGTCACTTACACTGAATACCTATTGGTAGCACTGGAAAGTACCAATTGGTAGCAGATTTTGTTACCTACTTTTAACTTTTATACACATGATTTTAGATTGGTTGTTATGTACCTGCGGTAGATGCAACATTCCGAATTTCTGACCATATTTTCACAAGAATTGGTTTTGATGACAGCATTGAGTGCAATGCTTCAACTTTTGTTCTTGAGGTAAATTTTCATTTTTATTTTATGAACATGAAACTTTACAATAATCATTAGGAATAAGCAGAAAGGGGTTTCAGATAATACCTATGAGCTTAAGTGGAAAACTTAATTGTTCTTGAATCACACAAACTCTTTCATACTTATGGTGGTAGCATTGACCACAACAAAATGGAGATAGTGAATTCACATGTGGATATATTTGAACAGTCAAATTAGTACAATGCTTATGAAGTCCCTAGCTTAATCCTCTTCTTATGTCTAATAAGCCCAGTAATCAATGTTTTATTTTTTATGTGATTTCTAAGATACGTGAAGTACAATACATACTACAGACTATGACTCCCTCATCACTCATTATTATGGATGAATTGTGTCGGGGCACATCTAGTGAAGAAGGCACAGCTGTAGCATGGACACTGTGTGAAAGCCTATTACAGAGTGATGCTTTTATTTTCCTTACAACTCATTTTACGTTGCTCACGAAGTTAGAAAGCATTTACACAAATGTCAAGAAGTAAGAAATTTTCTGCTGCATACCTTGTTGGAACTCAGTAAAAATGTAGTGTTGTATAAACTGAAACTACATCTAAGGAAATTTTTTCCCTTTCTTTCTTTATTGTTACAAAATTTTCTCACTTCAACAAAAAAGTTGTATTGGTTTAAAATTTTCATACTTTCACTTCCAGCCACCACTTTGAAATATTGGAGCAAGAGGATAATCCTAATCAATTTTTTTACTCTCACCGTCTTTTGCCTGGTCCTTCTCAATCAAATAATTACGGAATACACTTGGCAGAAATATTAGGAATGCCAGAATCTATTGCAAAGCAGGCAAGAGAACTGTCAGGAAATATTTTCAGTCAAGAACAGGTACAGTGCCTTAATCATCTTTGTATATTGATGACTACAACTGGAATCAATGATGTCCAAACCTAAAGATATTTTAACTTAGGTTTTGATGTGCTGTTCTAATGAAACTGTCGAGTAAAGATTTGATATTAATTCCTGAAATTAAAATTATGATTTTGGTTTCGCTTCTCAGCAAGCTTTCCCAGAAAACAATTTTCTTAGAACAGATTAAGACAGATTAATATTATTTTAATAAGATGCAAGGAAGAATGCATTATTATATTCTGTATTGATGGCACATTTTCATATTACTGTGTGTGCTGGAAATTGAATTCTGTTATTCTGTGGAAAGGAAGAAAAAATATAGTCGGTTCAGAATGTGGAAAGAGAAATTCAGTTGGTTCAGAATAAATGTTACAGATTTTTAGGACATGCAGAGAGGCCAAAACTGATCACTATTTACCAGTGTTGTCCAGGCTATCCGGGATGAGCCATGTCGTTGATTTGATGGCTGACGTTTCGGCCAACATATTGTGGCCTTCCTCGGAGCGTACTGCGCAGTACGCTCCGAGGAAGGCCACAATATATTGGCCTGAAACGTCAGCCACCAAATTGACGACACGGTTCATCCCAGATAGCCTGGACAATATGATTTTTGGCCGCGGAAGCCTACGCAATCACTATTTACCTGTGACAATGTGGTGGGATTTTTCAAATAATGAAGTTACACTTGTGACATTTGCCCTTGATTGGTAGAGGTAAATACCCTGCACTGGTGTTTGGCAGGTACCCGATCTGAAATTGAAGAGACTCATTTGCCTGCCAGACATGTTACATGTGTAACTTTATTTTTTCGAGACTTTCCTACTACTTGATTACTGGTAAAAGTTATTCTCAACTGTGCCCTCCTAGATATTTATTTATTCTAACATTATACAATTTAGATATCATTTACCTAAAACTAGAAAAATTGTTTATTTCTAGAATTATTGTTCTTGGTGTATTTACTTTTGCATTAATGAGAGTCTTTGAACTCTGCATGCTGGAGACAACTTTTTAGTTGTTTTGCTAGCTTCGTAAGATCATCTTTACTACAACAAGTAGCAAAAGTTGGTATTCTCAAAGAAGGGTTTGTTTGTTTTTGTTAAAAATAAAAACGAATTTTATTTTAATGATGGTTAATAACCATACATTTGAAACAGCTTTCAAATTTTAAATTTGTTTTAATATAGAGCATTTTTGTTAATAGACTGCAATTTTTCTAGGGGCCAAATTAGGTAAAATTGTGACTCACAATAACTTTGTTTTTTTAGCCAACTATAGAAACTAACGGTAACATCAATGATGACAGATTGTATCTGGAACTTCACTGTGAATTGTTGAAAATTTTGAAGCAAGGACCACTTAGCAAGAAAGCGTGTTTGGATTTAAAATACAGATTATTTCCTTCTGTGACAACATCTGATGAATTAATAGAAATTGGTGAAATAATACCCTGCTCATCAAATGGAAAAGATCTTCCTATTTCACCTATTATTTCACAAAATAATATTCCAATAGATGATACGACTGCACAAGACATATTACCCTCTTTACTTTGTAACACATTAAGGGAAGAAAATGTTGAAGTGAGGAAAGAAAAATCTTGTAAAAGTTTAAGTGAGAATGAATATCATTTTTCACATGCAAGTTTTCAATACGGAAATATGGAAAAGGATGGTGGAGGCACACTCAGAAATGTTGGAGAGAACAACAAAGAATTGAATACAGATAATGAATACAATTTTTTAAAAGGTTTTCGATATGATAATTCAGAGGTCACTGAAGAGTCTTTCAGAGAAGAAAATATCGAAGAGATGACTGAAGGATCAAATAGTGACAATGAGTATAATTTTACAACAGCACAAATTGAATTCGATAACATGAAAGATTTGGGAGCACACATTGAAAATGATGATTTTTTCAAATTCTCTTTAGAAGACAGAAGTGATGGTAATGAGAGAACTATCCTCGATGTTCTGAATGATTTGACAGAAGAAAATTAAGATAAAATTCATATAATTTTTTCTCCTTCCCATTAATTATTATAAATAATTTTTTAATACATTTATTGTGAATTCCTAGAAAATAATTTAATATTAATATTGGGTACATTGTTTGAATTGTTTCAAAACTTCCTTTAGTTAAGATTGTTACATTTATTTCCAACAAAAAGTTTAGGTAATTATATTTCAATGTAGATTTTTCTTTGAGTTTATTAAATGGCTATGTAGTTCTGAGAAAAGAAAATGAGAGCATTTGTTTTGTAGCTAAGAAAACATTAATTGTGAAAACACAAAATATCAGAAATATAAGAAAATATAAAGAAAGTGTGGTTTTCAAAAAATTCCTTTTAAACCTATTGCAATTTTTTTTTAATTACATCTTGAAAAATAAATATGATGGAATATACTCAGAGATACAAGCAATAAGTCAACACTTGTCATTTAGTTCATTGTCTACATGTCACTGTACAAGATAAAAAATAATAATTGCATGTTGATATTAACTTTGTGATAATATTCATATAATTTGTTAATATTTTATGAAAAGTTATAGCTTCACCAGTGTAATTTTCCAAGGCTAAGTTTAATAATGTTTGATTTTCAGAAATCAACTTCTAATTGAAATTGTGTTGGACTTCCTGAATAATTTTAAAAAAATCATATTTTCAATCGTATTTACAGTTTTGAAATTTCAGTATGTATGTAATATAAAGTCATTGGTGCACAAAGTGAAATATCTAAAACATTGCCTTTTTGCTTCAGATCTGATTTACAATCTGAATTAAAAATATACTGTTTTCAAATTCCATTCTTAGAAAGACTCATTTAAAACAAAAAATTATACATACATACTTGCCCCTCCCTCCCTCTCTAAGGTTGCTATTCCACTATTATATACATCTTAGTCCACAGGTTTCGGATTGCAGGATTTGGTTAGATAGGCTGTAAAAAAAATTAAGTAAAAAATTCTAATGTGCTGAAGTTTTGAAATATATATAATTTCATCTTTAGGGCTAACAAAAAATAACACTATGTTAATACTGATTCAGAACATTAATACAACACTGATATAATACTGTACAATACTTAAATTTGATCAAAGGTATCAATTATAATGCAAAAAACTGTTTATATATTACAGGAGGTGCACCAATCATACTTGCACTAGAGGCATAACACATTAACACTGTGTTATTCCTTTAATATAACATTCTAATCTGTTGAAAGCGAAGTGATCTAGTTAAGAGGGAGCTCACTGTACATCTTGTTCATTGGATGTAAACAAAATAAGGAGGTAGGAAAAACACAAATGAAGGGCTTGGGGTAATTACTAGACAAAACATGCTATCCTTGCTAACATAAATATGTTAACATCTCAATTGTGGTGAAAGTGTGTCTTATCTTCTTTGTATATATGTCTTGTTCATATTTATGAAGGGCTTGGGGCAGTAATGATTACACATTTGGATCAAAATCAAGATAAATTTATTATTATATCAAGAGACATTTATTAACAGCAGAAAGCATGTCGTGACATATAGCTTATCATGTCCCCTCCCAAATTCTTCAAATGGTTTATTTTCAATTAAAAGAACCAGTCTTCCATTAGTCACCCTTTATTATTTTTTCTTAATTTACTTTCCTATTTGAATATTAGGTTTTCTGTATGCTTTACATGCCAATGCTTATCTCCCCTTCAATGTATGCAAATGTGTGTTAATTCCACACTTTTTCAAATATTGTATAGAAATTGTGTTAAAATGCAGTTTTTCACTGTAGTGTACTACTTTTGCTTACAGACTGGAGCCTGTATTATAATTCTTATACTTCGGTTTTTATTTCTTGGCGCGTGAGGGTGTGTCATTAAATGGAATCTCTCACCGTATGTCGCGTCGTTCTCGGTTGTGCCGCTAGGAGTCGCATGATCGCGACTATATCGAGCAGTGCTGGCGATCATGCGACTCTTAGTGTCACACCCGAGAACGCGAAATACCGTGAGATATTCCATTTCGAGAACACCCCCGTGCGCCAAGAAAGAAAAACCGAAGTATGGTAACAGTTCTTCCAATACTAACATTATTTCAACTACTACCAAATACACTTCAATGTGTCACTTGTATTCAAATTATGATGTATTTTATCATAATCTTGCAGCTTTGTTGGCCCTCTGTTTCGTATTAATAACTGTTGTTCTTGAAAATAAATGCACATTTGTCACAGGACACATGTCGGGGTGGGCATTTGTTACAAGACACATGTAGAGAAATGCATATTTTTTGACATTTCGTTGTTATATTTTCAGTCTCCTGGGAACATTAAAGTAATCGCAACTATATTAAAATTTAATACAAGAAGCGTTAATAATTACTAGTGAATAATTAAAAGCAATTAAAATTAAAAACAAGAAATGTATTGTACCTTCCTGCAAACTTGTTGGAATACGAATGTTCAAATTGAAACCGATAGGCGTCTTCCATCTGCATAACACTTTCGCGCTCCCATTTGGTTATTAACAATCCCAGCCATATTGAAAAGTGACAGTTCGAGACACTTGGAGCGGTTCAATATCTGAGCGGCGGTTGACGTTCGTTGATTAACATTTAATAAGTTGGCCAACCTGCGTTAATGGTGGCCAGCCTGTCTCACGACCGTCGTCAAGTCGGCCCGTTTTTACATGTGCATATGTCATACCATATTCCACGAGAAGTGAAAGCACGTTGTAAGGTACCGTTCTGAGTTTTGAGTTTGAGATCACAGTTTGAGTTTTCTCTTCCTTTCTAAAGATGATGAAATATTTGTAATAATATATAGGTAAAATAGTGTAGGAAATATTGATATATTTTTGAAACCAGACAGAAAAACTAAAACAACACGTACAATGTACTCCACTGAGGTGCATATTTTCTTCAATTCTCCCGTGAAGTACGCTAGGTTACATTATCTTTTCACAAAAGTATATCTTTTCGTTCGTTTCTTTGTGCTTCTGCTGAATATTAGCAAGAAAGGTTCATAAAGGAAATTAAATACTGTTCATTTTAATTGCATGTTCTATAATTTTTAAGTCATAATTGTGCATTTTTAGCAGCATATTTCCAGATTTTTTGAGGGCGTACAAATCCCCTCCCTAATTATAAAGAATATGAGACTTGACTTCAGGTGAATTTTGTAAATTCACAACAGTGAAACATGAATTAGTTTGAGGTATGAAGGAGCAAATATTATTGATTGGGAAATCATTGAAAAGTATAATGCTTACATACAAAAAACTGTCTGGCAAGTTACTAAAATTTTAACAATTACATTTATATTATGACCAATGGAGAGCTGTTGTTTTTATTTACATACATTTCACCATCTTTACATTTTAATTCGATTTGAAAATAATTCGCCAGGTATTTGATCTTCAAAAAACTTTTCTTCTATACAAAAATTACGCCTATTGAGGTTACGCAAGTAAAAAATTATATTCATCTCGTCTGAAAATCTGCAAAAAATATTTTAATTTTGAAGGTAAATGACATTGCGCATATTTGAAGATGAAAATTCAACAGAGATTTTCTCACAATCAAAGACGCTAGGAACAAATCTCAATTAATTCGCAAGCCACTGTTTCACTCCAACCCAATCCAGAAACAAAACATTATCTATTCACATCTGTATGCTAATTGGATGGTCTGTGAGGACTACGTTATGATTAAAATTGTGGAATACGTTTCCTCCGAGGCAAGTGGTTGTTAACGTTACTCACAACTTCTATTGAAGCAAAGGCATAGCCACAGGTTAAAGTTAATTAGGCCAGACACATGAAATCTACAGCAAGCCGCATTCCGCCCAACCCGCCCAGTTCCGCCCAGTGGCGTAGCGTGTCTCGTGCGTTTGGGGATGCTCAACAATACTGCGAACTGAAGACATTATGATTCTTAATGTTCTCTAGAATCTAGGTTATTGAAACCAGTGTTACACTACTTCAATAGATTTATGTCAGGAGACTCCTTGAAATCAAATTATGAAATAGCTCTGCTTTAGTTCTCACGCGCGATTGACAATGAGATCACTTGTGAATTGATATATTTCGAACCAAAATAAAATTTAATATATTTAAGTCAGAATTAAACTTCTTAGATGTTAATTGAGAATTAGTAGGCAAGCACTATACATCTACTGTTTGTGCTCATGACCAAGCACGGAATCACGGGTGAGAAGAAAAATATTTCTCTGACAACCTCAAGTGTGCTGCGCTCTCGTGCACAAACGAGCAACTTGCTCTCATAACCCTTTTTCACCAGTCGTATGCTGCCCGTATGCTATACTGCGATTTTTCTAAGAGCGACCCTCAAGGCCACTCAAATCCCATCTTCGCGATGGAATATGTCACGGCATTTCGCGTCTTTCTCAGTCGTTCCGCTAGATTTCGCACGATCGCGACCGTATGAAGCAGTGCTTGCGATCATACGACTTCTACCGGCAAGACCGAGAAAAGACGCGAAATACCGTGACATATTCCATCGCGAAGATGGGATTTGAGTGGCCTTGAGGGTCGCTCCTAGAAAAATCGCAGTATAGCTTTTCGGGACTCGAGAATCCATGGGCAGGGATGAAGAGGGGAAGAGAGAACCTAGCCGCCTGCGCATGCGTCATTGCTCGTCGCAATCTCGCAGCAGATGCTAGAAGCAGTTTAGCATCCAAAGCAATCAGAGGCCAGTTTGTATAAACGCGCGGAATTCAATCATAGTAAATCACTTTCAAATTAATACAAAACGTGTTTCGCTGAATGTGTTTCACTCACTTGGAAGATTATCAATACGATATTTAGGCTTCTTTGATTAATATTTCACGTGGGGATGCTCAGCATCTTAGCGTCCCCTGATGCTACGCCACTTCCGCCCAAGCGCCCTATTTCGGCCCCGAGATCGCACCTGGCCCACCCCGGGTCCTGCTTGGAGCACGTGAAGTTGCTTTTGCGATAGCCGGGACACCTTGCGGAAGAATTTGTAAGCATATCAGTCTGCTTGCGTGCACGATAGCTCCTATCCTACGAGAGGAATCAAGCAGAGCTTGATAAAAAGTCGCGATCACGGCGCCGCCTAGCGGGATCACTGGCCACCACAACAGATTTAGTGACATAAGTCACTATGTAAATGGGCTTATGAGGACGTGCCGGAGCGCAGGTGGCGAAACGGGGTACATAGCAGGTGTCTGGTGAGCAGCGAGTGGTGAAGTTGAAGCGGAAATCTTGCAGTTTCTTTCTAGACAAGTAAACATATT
>JAHLJT010002630.1:38646346-38714757 GCA_031308135.1 Acheta domesticus
GGTTGGAGGCGCGCGCAGCGTGAGGGCATGGCATGGCATGGCATGGCGTGGCGTGGCGTGGCGTGTCGTGGCGTGGCATGTCGTGTCGGGCAGCGTGGGCGCGTCTACGCCGCGTGCTCGTCGTGCCCCGTCGTGCCCGTCCCGTGTCCCGCGTGCATCGTGCTAACTGCGCACGCGCCCCGCTTAACGAGCGCCCCCCCCTCCGCTCCACCGCGCCGAGCGTGTCGCTCCCCCCCCCCCCAAGTAGAGTCCCTAGATATAGAGTTTTTTTTAATTTATTTCTTTCTCGTTCGGCATTTCTGTCTCTCGAGGGGTTTGACAACAGTACATTTTTATTATAACGTTTTGGATGAGGCCATCCATAGCAGTGAGTATTCATTCCTACTCGTGAAAACATGGTCTAAGGTTCGATGATTTGATTCAGGCTTCAAGGATCAGGTATAGAGAGTAAATCATTCCGTTGTTTCACCGATCCCGAAAAATGAAAACTGTCGCATTCTGTATGTTGAGAACTATGAATCTACCCCAAACCAATATTAATATTCTTGAAAATCATCATAATGTCGCCATTATTTTAATTTCCCTTCGGTTACTGTTCGGTGCCTGACGGGTTTATCGGGTGAGTGGATATCAAATGGCGTCGGTTGCGCTACTCTCTGTATCTAGGGACTCTACCCCTAAGCCCAGCCATCGCTCCAGGGAAGCGTTCTCCAAATTACGATCATCTCCAGAGTTGATATTTTAAAACAATTTTAAAGTGAGAAATTACTTTTTAAATAGTAACGTTGCTTCAACGGTTTTTGTCACCATTTTTATTTGATCCATATTGTTGATTTCTTGCATTTTGTTGGCGAAATCATAAAGCTGACTAATGACTAAAATGAGGGAGGAAACTAGAATGGACCAAAGAAAATTGGGGAAATGTATTCCGAGGAAGGGTTCACACTATTAGTCTGTGCAATCCCGCAACCGAAGTTTGGAAGGGATGTCCCATGTTAGTCCTCGCAATGACGGATTTACGACCCAGCGAAGTGGTTGTGATGGTTGGCGCGCAATGTGCGTGGGAATTCTAGAGCCCCTCGTTTTCGTATTTTTATCCGATCAATTGGAGGCTGATTGTGGAGTACAGTTCTTGCGCCCCACGGTTTGCTAGTGTTTTCTTTGCATTGTTTTGTAATATTGGTATTGGATTACAAACATTTATGGAAAATAAATGGGTTTTTGATTTCTTTCACTCGTGGAAGGTTATTACAGAAAGTATTCGTACTTTGAAAATTCGTAGATTAATTTCCAAATTACTCTTATTACTTGTCTTCTAGTTTCGAATTACTCTTCTAGATTCGAATTTTAATAAGCAATATACTGATGGGCTGATTTCTGAGAGTTTTGTGATGCTTGATTTGCAGAATATTATCTATATTCTAATACTTTAGTTTTCTTTAATTTGTGCATACATTGTAAATTGATTCAGTGCGAGAAGAAATAAGTTGAATTGAAGGAAGCGGTGACTTCAACGCTCGAACGAAACAGAACCATTACTCCGCGAAATGTTCAACAGCTGCACAAAGAGCACCCATCGTGTAGTCAGAGCGTGGACTAAAACGTCTCAAAGAAACGATTAATAATGTGAATTCTTGAAAGCTCCTGACATCACCAGTAGTTTTTTTTGTTTATACATATATCATTCCCATTCATCTTGAGGTATCTTTTCGTAATCTACGAAAAAACAAGTCAAAATTCCCAAATGACTAGGGGAAATTGGCCTTTGTAAGATAACTGTAAAAAACCTTTTGATGAAAAATACAATATTTGTATTTTTGTTTTATTTTATGCTTTGAATTGAATAATTAACCTCTTTTGTGAACCTGTTTTGGAAGCGGTGACGCAAGTTTCTAAAGGTTGTTTGACCAACACGTCCTCATAATTCTGAAGATCCCAATAATGGCGTTTGTGAATAGCCAGAAGCATGCTGTTAAACTCGCGAGTTATTTTTTTGTGATAAGGAATGTGAGTTGGAAAACTATTTGGTGCGGGATGTGCTTAAATTTCACAAAAAGTGTAAATAAGATTGATTGTGGTACGGGTAAAGGATTAAGTACGTACTGAATGCGCGTAAATGTCGAAATCAAATAATAGTACGTAATATTTTGTTGACAAATGTACATCGGAATGAAAAACCCTGATAGAGTCGATTTCTGTGGACAAGCACATGCTATTGCATGTGTACATACTCTTGTTCCCGTAAATCGCAATAGTTCGGTTCATCATGTTCTTTCGTGGTCCGAAGGCTCGTATCACTTCATCACCCGTCCGAGAGATGTGCAAAATATGTTGCACTTCATTAAGTCATGAGCTATTTACTCCCAAGAATCATAATCCATTAATATATCGCACATAATTAAGTTTTGTTTTTTCTTTCGGAGGTTGAACACCCCTGACTGGCTACATTTCGTAGAAAGATCATGACTGTAGTCCAACCCGTTGCGTGGTAGCTCCCAAATTACCCAGCGGTTTTGAGTCAGATGCCCCCTTGTGTCCCCCTTAAGCAACATGAACATTGCTACTCACGTAGACGCGAGAAGTCTGAACTCCGCTTTCCGCAGCCGCTGTTTTCCCAGAGGTTGCGACGCGGACTGTCACCTGCAGGAGTCCGGAACCGCTCGCCAAACAAAGCGCCCACGGTAGGACATTCGCGACATCGTTTCGGAGGACCGGGAACATGCGTTGAAGTGCTTTAGCTTCGTGATGACAGGCCACTAGCTGTCCGGAAGCGTTGTTTGGGAGGTATTTTTTTTGTCCACGCGTGGGAGAAGAGATATGCGCGCCCAGGGGAATTTAAGACTTTCCCTGTCGTAAGTAAGTAGATGTCATTGGTCCTTGTAGGAAACCTTTCGGGTTTTGTACGGAAGAAAATGGATTTGCTTAAAATTACTGTGAACGTTAATGCCGTTAGCGCGAGAATGTAACCATTCGTGGAATTGTGATTCACGAGACGCGATATTGTTTACTGCTACGCTAATAGTACTGCTTGCAGTTATTTATTCCATGTATTTGCGATAGCTCGCAAGATTGCTACTTGAAATCAATTTGTAATGTTTTGGTAAACACCTAAACACTCAGTCACTGGTGTTCTTTTTTTGGTATTTGTTTAGCGTTTTGTTTACTTTTAAAAACAGATGTGCTTATTTTTAATTATTCGGTGAAAAATAATCACAGCTTCAGAAAGTCCATTGAAATTCAATATTTACATTATTACTTGTTGATATTGCTACTCAATAAACACAACACATATATTGTGGTGTTGATTGAGTCACAATCAAAGAGGGCTCGCTATTGGTTTCAATGTACTCAGAGTGCTAAGAGCCTAAGAGGGCACAACGAAAAACCTGTGGCGGAGAAATCGGTATATTAAGAAATTTCCAGGTACTTTCGAAGCTTAAATAGAGCTTTCGTTTGGGAACGTATATGGTATAGAACGAGACATCTTATTTTGTTCTAGAAATCAAAAGTTTTTAAAGTATGTATTCTTGAGAATGTGTGCGGTAATTGCGATAATTCAAAGGAAACGCAAATTTCACGATCGTCGAAGCTTAAACTGCTAATGCCGGTATACAATGGCCTAGGACTGAGAAAGCAGGGTGACAACAAAACTCCACGAAGGTTCTTGAAACATTTCGCGTCTTTTTTTTCACAAATGTTTTTTGTTTATATGATCAATTTCTCCCAGCGCTTGTGTTTGTGCTAAGTCACGAACCACGTGAACGTTTTCTTTTGGTGTGTCCATTTGTCAGTGACAGTTTTGTGACAAGTATGGATTAATACCCCCTGTCCACTCACGTTAAAACCGCAGTTTCTCATTGTGCACAAAAGTACGCAACGCAAGTATGGGTAGTTAGTGTGTGAAACTGTTCTGATGACACGGACGTGTCAAAACGTATCACTTGTTTAAAAAGAAAATGGAGCCACTTCAATATTTGAGTCTTCCAATATCAAATGACTGGTTCAAATCAATTTTGCCTGGAATATTTGTACAAAAGGTCATACGTCCGAGATACTTTTACGCTTTGTCTGCGCACCTACAATTCTAATTGACAAGATCGCGTCCTACTTCATCCATACACGAGGGGTTTCATGCAGGAGAATCATCAGAGCTAGTTTTTTATATTATTTATTTATTTATTTATTTATTTATTTATTATTTTTGCATGCCGTAACGTGGCGCGCTACAATGCATAATTAGTCACTCCGTATTATACTTAGCTTTGCGGTACCGCGTTTGGGACTATTGTCTCTCTCGTAGATAAAACTGTTTTAATAACTTGTATAAATGACTTATTTTATCTTCTCTCTACACTAACTTACACCTGTTAAAATGTCTTCGTTGTGGGTAGTATAGTTCCATCAATCGATTCATTTGTTGGCACAGTTCACTTGAAAATTATTCAGTCTCGCTGCATCTTAACCACACTTACTGGAGTGTTTGAGGTGAGATCCAAATCCTTGACCGTTTTCGCTATGTTCTTTTAGCCTCTTGAACAAACGCTCTGAAATGCCATGAGTCTGCAAGCCTTCTTGCTGGTTAATTCAAGCAACACGGCTTCATGTGCGCGTTTTAAGTGGTGTATTCCTGGATACATTGTAAAGTCATTACCGACGGTTTGCCCTCGTATTTTGATGATTTGCCGTGTATATTCTGGGTCAGATTTCTACCTTGAATGGCATGGGAACTCGCACACCGCAGTTCTTCTTAAATGATCGAAATGACCTGCTCGAGTGGCTCAGGGAGATGCATCATCTGGCGCAAGCATTCCCCTG
The DNA here is from genome assembly GCA_031308135.1 of Acheta domesticus. Classification (NCBI taxonomy): domain Eukaryota; kingdom Metazoa; phylum Arthropoda; class Insecta; order Orthoptera; family Gryllidae; genus Acheta; species Acheta domesticus. The sequence goes on from JAHLJT010002630.1 coordinate 38,651,162, forward strand.
GAGCGGGCGCCCGCCCGGACGGGCAGCGCGGCCGAACAATAGTCGGAAGCGGGCGGCGCGGCGCGGTGCGGCGCGGGGCGATGGAGCAAGACGAAGGGCAGCGGGCGGCGCCGCGGGCGAGCAAGAGGCCACCGCCTTCGGAGCCGCGACGCACAGTGAGCGCAGTGCCAACGAGTGGGTTCGGATTTATTGAGGACTAGGAAAACCCGGTAGACGTTGTTCTGCCCTTTATCTCCCATCTTTCCCCTCCCATCACCCTCTCACGATCTCTCCCTCCCGTCCCTCACCTATCACTGTGTCTATAGCGCTCTCTGTGCCTCTCATTCACATTTTTAATGGCAGATTCTGCACGCCTTTGAGCAGGTGAGGTAATGTCGGGAAGCGGCGGACCAGCAAAAATGTAATAGAATGTTCAAGGCTTCATCTTGTACATTACGATGTCACAAACTTTTCTTTTTAAGACCATAGAATGTATCGTTTAGGAGTTATTTAACGATATATATTAAACATCTTACCGAACGTGTTCAGGGTGCATTTGACGTAAATATTTAGTTTTGTTCAATGAAGTGAAAAAATGTTAGTTTGTTGTTTGAATGTTGCGTCTCCCGTCCTCAATTGATGCACCCTACTGCGTGCATATCAATTACACGAAATGTAATACGTTCGTCAAATTTCCATAGTCAAAGTTCAAAAAATCTTCAATAAATTTTTTTCGTCAAAGATGTCAAACATTTTCTACAATGTACCCGCCTTAGTAATTGTAAAGAATGCTATTAAAGGCAGGCCAACAAGAGCAGCTTCAGAAAAGTTCAGTGCCATGTAGTTATCGGGGCCTATGAATGACAAGACTGCATCTCGCATGTTTTTGCAAAAATAATGTTTGAACATGTTGGATATTGCCCGCACATGTGTTGACACTATTGCTATTGTGAGATCTACATTATATTTCTTCATTAGTTCTTGAATGCGACTTTTCGAAAACATACGAAGAAAGTGACACGATATTTTGCGCTTCATTATTAGGTAACTAACATGCGTCAAAATACTCTGCCGTCAAATTTCCTCTTAATTCGGATAGAAACTAGTCATTCTGAGGCGACAAAAAATATTTCAACGAACGAGCTAGTGATTTGCAGTATTTACATCAACACGCTCCACTTAAAATTTATGGCAATTTTGGCGATTTTCTTTTCAAGTAAAACATGCAAATAAAACTGTTTTTTTATCTTTTTTTATCTTTAAATCAAAATAAATTTATAAAAGTTTCTAAAAATATCTAAGACAAACACTTAGTGAATGCTCCGTCAATGAAAAGTTGACGGTTGCTAATTTTAATTTATCTAATTGTCTCTTAACCGGACCCGGAAAGTATGGATGAGTGTGTTAATGGAGCGTGAGCATGGTATTGTGTCAAAAAAAAAAAAATTCAGAAAGTCATTCTAAGTAGATACTCCCTTTTCTGAGTTGTCTTTGTCGATTATTTTTTCCAATAATATTTGAATATCTGCCCACTGCGACCGGATCAGGAGCGCGCTCTTTGTTCGCGGCCTCCAATGATACATGGGATCGCGCCGACAAAAGGACTCGAAGCAGAACACGCTGCAAGAAGCTTCGGATATGAAGAGCGAGGAGAATGAGATCGCGAATATCGCAGGATGAAAAGTAACAGTAATTTAAGACATTAAGCTGCTTTTTTAAATTTATTTATTGCGTTTATTTGCTATAGAAACATGGTTGAATGTCAAAAGGGAAGATGCCGAGTCATTAGTTCTTAGTTGCTTTTCAATATGTACTTACGTTATTATAGCATCCTGTATACATGTTATGCCGGTTTCGGTAAGATGCTGTGTACAGGTCCATTGAGCGCAGTCGTGTGGGAAATTCACAATTTATCTTAAAGAATTCTTCTCGATCGTCTTGAAGGATCTGATGTACAATAGCCACAAGAAGTTTTTAGTGAGTGCTGTTTAAACAAAACCAATGGCTTGTAGAAGCATTAGCTGCGAATCTATTGTTGCATATTAAAAACGCTAAAAAAATTCTTTGTTATTTCCGATCACGTTGCGGTCCACATTGGCATTGACCAACATTGAAGTACTCAAAGTACTCTCATCTTCAGAAGGGCAGGCTTTATTGGAAAGGAGAATCAGCTCGACACCAACAACAGATCCAGAGGACGGAGAGTGAGATCAAATTTGAGAAGGAACGATTACGCTAGATCCATTGCCGGTTCTGCCGAAGCATTCGAATGGAATTGACATGTGTACTGAATTGCATTATTACGTTGTAGAGTAAATATCACTGTCAGCGCTTAACAGATAAATTATTTCAAGAGATATGAAAATTTCATTAGACTGAGGTGTAACATTGAAATTTTATTTTCATGATATCTTGAGTTAATGAATTTAAAGAGACTTTCGCAGCTTCTAAGTTCTCACAATTTAATCCTATTTCACTGCAAAATACTACGGTTCTCAATCGCTGTCTTCACTTAAGCAGATTACACAGGATCCCAACTTCGCAGGACGAATTAGTGAACGCATCGGGACAGGGCACGGAAAATTTTTTTTAACGCAATAGGAAAGAAAATGACCATACTTCAGTGTTTGATTGAAGTAGCTAGACTGTGTTTTATTTTTTTCTGTTTCATGTCGCACACAACTTCATTCTAAAACATTTTTTGCATTATTTACTAAAATAACCCTAAACTCAGACCTTCAGAAACAAGTTTGTGGTGTGTGCATAGAGACGCATACAAGAAGCAGAAGAGACTCAGTAGAGGTCATTCTTTGCCATGCAAACTGCAAAGCAATGAAATTTTGCAGGTGTATTTGTTAATGTAAAAAATGTATTAAAAGTATCTAAGTTTAATTTCCTTAAGACTTTCCGAAGTATATTCATAAATATATATGAAGAGAATTTTTTGACTTGTTCCTTGAGTATCAATCATGTTGAAGTGAACTTGGATGTCTGAAAGCGATAGGATGTGTTCAGAATGGAATTTATATTCCATTCTTTAGTGAAACTGGCAGATAGGCCAACGTGCCATCCATTGAAAGGAATATCAGAGGAATTTTAATGGTCGCTTATCAATGTCCTTCTTCCTACACAAGGCATTCTATTTTTTATCTTTAGAAATGTCACTAATTGAAAAACAACGCAAAGGGATGTGACGAAATCTGTGACCGAAGTAGGTGAAGGATAAATATTCAAAAGCGTGATCTCAAAAGAGGTTTAGAAATAGTCTATTGGTACGATGCATGTGCATGTGTGTGTGTGTGTATGTGACGAGCTCCGTACGCCACACTTACAATGATTTCGTTTGACCCCATTCAAGAGATGGTTCGAGTTTGGGCCGACTAGTACCTCCATCGCAATATAAAATCTCGTCAATGAAATAGATATTCGAAAAATGTGGAAGTATGTTTGTGCAGATTTTCTTGTATATTATATAATTTAAACAAAAATTGGCGAATAATTTCCAAAACTTTCACTAAATGAGAGATTAAGGAGTCATTAAAATTTGGATTCCGCCCTTGCAGTGTCTAAAGCTTTTCCTGCGAATCCACAACTACATTATCGTCACCTCAGTATGACAACGTTCAGACTTAGGCGAAAATGTTTGGACATGCTCTGTTGTCAGACCTACTACAAATCAAGTTTTCAAAGTCTACAGACAGTTTTCAATTAAGACACATGGAAAACATTCTATGACATAATTCCATTAGCATTTCAAAGTTAAACGCCTCCAAATATTCAAAAAATATCCGGTAAAATTGGCTCGAAGTCAGAGAAGCTTGGCATCCATCGCGAAATGCTGGCGCATCCGTTGGGACACCGTTTTCCGGAGAGGTGAACGCAAGAGGTGGGAAGGCGCATGTCAGAGAAACCTCAGCGGGGGCTGCTGCTGCTGCGAGCGTTGGAGTGCGTGCCGTAAAGTACTTAGTTGCGATGCCAACCGCCCCAGGCGCAATCTGCAACTTGGCGTGCTTCCGCATGATGCCTCCGGAGTATCGCCTACGCTCGCCTTCAGTGAGACGGGAAACATATTCGCCTCGTCAGAGTTGGTTCAAATCCGTTGGTTTATTTTACATCTTATTCGAGAACACACTTGGCTTAGTATTTACATGCTAGTTTAGTGTGGCTTCTTCGTTTGCTTCATGCATCTTTAAAAGTATTTTCATATTTATTATAGTTTTTTAAATTGTGTAGCAAAAATTGGCAAGCTCCCGACGAGTTGAGACGCACCACAAGCAGAATGAGCGTAAACGTGAGGAGGCGGTCAGATGGACAGTGACAGGTTACTGGAGTACTATATTAATAGAATTAAAATAAACTTTCATAACCACGTGTGACACAAGGTTTAGTACTTGGTACAGTCTTGTTAGCTACTCTGTCAAGGAAACATTTGAATCTGCGTGTTCACTTGATTTTCTGAGGCTTCTCCAAGATCTGACGGAGAATAAGTCAACGGATTTAAAAAATAACACAAAATATTTGACTAGATATCGTTTTTCAGAACTTCGTCAACAAAGGAGGGTTTAAGATATTTCTAGTTTTATTTCGATATCAACTGGCCAACGTTGGCATGTAGCTTATCAGCTAGGTCGAATTCAGTCGCTGCCTGGAGGGTGAATTTAGCAAGAAGAAAGCATGAAGAAAGATCAGAAGTAAAGCCTTAAGTTTCCCTGATGTGGCTGTAGATGGAAGCAGAACAGGTGGCTAACATTACGTTCCGGTCGCTGTGACCCGTGGGATATGGCCGATGGTTATTGAACTAGCATGAACAGCTGGGTGAGCTTGGAGATTGTTGTAAAAGGTGTGCGAGTATTTTTATGATTCCACGCGGTGTTCTTTTCCACCTGGAACCTGGGTGAGATCGGGCGCCTACCTACTTGTTGGCTTGCGAACTTCCTCTTCCAGGAATATCCCCAACGGGTCATCGCCTCAGCTGAAACACACTGTAAGCTCCCAATTGCTCTCCCAAATATGTGGAAATTAAGTGCGTTTAAGTGTCAGAATGTGTGTAAGCAAGGGGGTAGGAAGAGGAAGGAAAGATAGCGCGCGGTCGGGGGCCCTTTTGATACGGTTGTGCTCCGGCCATCGCCTGGTATTGATCGGAGAAACTATGGAAAACTATGGATCAGAGCAGCCAGGCCAGCTAAGTCTCCTCAAGCAGGGATTGAGTTCGACCTAACTAAATGGCTAGTACTGAAAATCTCCCACCGTCGGGTCCAGGTCAATAATACCTCAGAAGCAACGGTGTTGCCGCCCAGCGATTGATTGTTGGTGATTCCGTGCGCGTAAACTACTAGGGTCATTAGTTCTGTAAGTGTAGCGCATGTTTTTTCATTGGGAGGTGGCGGTGAACTTTCGGCAGATGGCGAGATTCGGCGCCGCCCTACCGTCGGCTTGCGGGGTACTCCCAAACTAGATATCTCCCATCAGCGGGGCACCGCCCCAGCCGGGACAAGCTCTACGCTCCTGACCGGTCTCCCGCCATGTGTAGTAGTAATAGTGGTGTGTGTGTGTGTGTGTGTGTGTAAGTGGAGAGGATGGGGCAAGGAAGAGGTAGGAAAGATCGCGGGCTGTCGTGGCCCGTTTGTTAGGGTACTGCTCCAGCATTCGCATGGTGTTACCGGAGAAACCACGGAAAAGTACCAATCAGAGCAGCGGGCCGCTAAATTCGCCCTCCAGGCAGCGACTGAATTCGACCTAGCTGATAAGCTACATGCCATCGCCGGGACTCGAATCTAGGACCTCCCGATCAGAGGGACTGCAGTAACATCAGTCGATGCCCAGAGTCATCTCTCCCGGTCTCAGCGATTGCACCCGGTCCAACCGCACAAGGGAATGAAATAAATCAGAAGCGCGGGGCGTTCTCCGAAGGACCAACCCCCGTCTCCGGGTCGTGGTGGGGTGGGGTGAGGCGGGAAGGGCTGCGTGAGAGCCAGGCGCGAAATGGGCTTTTAATGGCCGCCTCGCTGCGCGTCCGAGCACGCTTCCCGTCGTCGCCCGTCGACGCGGGGCGGCGGCGGCGGCGCGCGGGCGAAAACGAACAGGCGAACGCAGCGGCTCTTACAGGGCCCCTGCGGTGAGGCCCTCGCCCTGCCCCCGTCCCCCGCGGGCCTCGCCGCCGCCGCCGGCCCACCCGCGCGGGGCCGCGCCGCGGGAAGTGCGTTTTAATTTCGCCTTTGAAGCGGCCGTGTGCCGACCTCCCGCCCACGGAGCCCCGGCGGCTGCGGCGCGGCCACTGCTGGCCCACGCGGGACGGACGGTTGTGGGTGGGAATCCGCGAAAAGCGTGGATGGTTTCTATGGTTTATAACTGTAGTGATTTGTTTAGTCGGATCCGCTCCGAACTCTGCTGGCTAATTCTCCTGACGATGACGTGAAAATTGGACGATTGATACTAGCAGGGGCGGATCCAGCCGATCATTTTGGAGGGAGGCATCATTGATTTTTTTAAAATAATAAATGTTTGTTATTATATTTAATATTCTTTTTGTAGTGTACATATGATACTATACAATAATGTTTCAATAATTACATTACTCTAATATATTTAAATCGGTTATGCCAAATAAAAGAATTTAACAAATGAAAACTCTAGGCCTTTTAGTCGAAGCATGCCCCTCATGGCCCCCATGTGGATCCGCCACAGGATACTAGCTAGTTAAGCGATAGATATTATAGTGTGCAAGCAAATGGCGGCGACGTGAGGGTGAGTGTTGGCGGGGAGGGGGTCTAAAAAGAAAAGAAAGAAAAAATATTGATCCACCAAGATTTGATGCTAGTAAGAGTATGTCAGGTGTTAGGCTCAACTCGTTCAAACTTGCTGGGAGGCAAAAAGTATTCAAAAGGCTGAAGGGCAGTGTGTCCGCGGACCTAAAGGGCGTGTCTTGTCTCCTGACACGAAAATGAAGAGTCCACCTCTCCGTGCTGACCAGTCGTAGAAAGGCGTTGGGGAATAGCTTTATGGGGGCTACGAAAACCGACAGCTAAAGGAACGCGATTGGCGCCCCTTGCGTTCGACGCAATCGTCCTCAAAAGAATCAACTCACGGATACTGAACGCGTGACGTTAGCAAGTTCCTAAGTTACCAATAGATGTTTAAGACACGGGTTGTGAAAGAAGTTTGTTTGCGGTTCATCTAAAGCTTTGCAGACATCAGTGACGGACACGTCTGCAACGGTAAGCGTTCTGCGTTAGGATTCTGGTTCGAACCCTTAAGGCTCGGAAGCCCCTTTCTTGTAATTTTTGTTGCGCGAGATGGAAATGACAACCACTTCGTATTCCGTGTAATAAACCAAACCCTCACTGATAACGTAATTGCCCCGTCGAGGCAGTCATCTTGTTTGGGATATGACATTAAGACGAAGACACAAGGAAAAGACAAGCCACAAATCGTATATGATGATTTAAAACAATCGTTATTTGATAATTGTCCGTGAAAACCGAGTATCATTTCCCTGTAGTTTTTCACCAACATCTCATTATGACAGTAGAAGAAAACGAGGAATGTCCTTTCGCTTGGTTTGCAGCGGGCAGCCTCCACAAAAGCGCGTCACACTTAAAGTGCTGCTTATCCGAAGCTGCTTCTAACGATGACTCGACGGAATCGGAGGACTTATTTTACCCCATTTACTGGCAAATAGATTCTGCTTCTGTCACAATAAGTTGAACATCAGAAGAATATATATGGGGATTTAAAATCAAATTTCTAGTAATTAGTAAGATTTCTTTGAAAAAAAATATATAACATATATGTAATCTTACCAATCTCTTAAGAAACTTATTTATTCGTATTTCTGAAGAAAACCTAAAAGAATAAAATATCAAAATGTTCACGCCTATTGATTTCGCCGTAACTCGTTCTTTAAAACGAAGTAATATTATTTTGTAAATTATATGGTTCTCTCTGTCGAAAGACTTATCATTGCAAACTAATATGACTACGTTGATTTTACAACATCGCATTTGCGACTAATTTTTATTTTAAAATACGTAAATGTCCCAATCAGCGAGACTTATTTATACGCACAGCCGTTCCAAAGCTCCAGTGAAGAGACATTTTATCTTATTTTATTTCCCAGACTCTTCAAGCTGTTTGTAATACCTACTTAAAGCATTTCTCTCCGATCACTCAAAAAAAATATCCTCAATTAAGTAATTAATTCGTCCTATTGTGCAGTCCAGAAGTAACATGTGATCAAGATCCAGAACGATCAAACCGTTCCGAAACTCTCCCTGACAAATCCATTATTTTAATTCTAACGAAACACTCTAAAATGTTTGATTTAAAATGGTTCTTTCTCCAATTCTAAAGAACGTAGCTAGTTCTGTTTCCGGAATAACAGACGAAGAACAAAGAGTATGCAGCTGGCAGGGAGTTAGTGAGCAGAATCTGATTAGTATGGAGGAGGTTATGCAGCCACCATAAGCATTCCCGTCACGTGCAACTTCTATGCGTTGCCTTGCCCCTCAGGTAACGCTCACGTTGAAGAAGTGAGTGTCTGACCATAATCATAGTTCTTTCAGAACAGCACAACCACACATTGTTCCTTTATGAAATGGAATATTACGAAAGATTATCTGTTTTGTACAGTGCCTATATTTTGATTTTTTTAAATTTGACTTTACCGTTTATTTCTATTGTTTGAAATGTGTTCTTCAGTGTTATATATACTTATTTTCTTTGTTAGAAATATATTGGACGTAGTTTTCAAGCCCCTCAAAAATTAACAACTTCCTTATCCTCTCCTGGAAATTCGGCGAACGTCGCTAACAGTACTGCCACAATGCTTGATGTAACAAACTAAGTTCGTTAAAGATTTTGTCGACAAGTATTCTGTTCTGTTCTTTTCTTGTTAAAATTTAAAACTGTCAGATCTCATTTTATTCGGATTTTCTTTTCTGTTGTGAATTTAGAGTGCCTTCGCCTCCTCCTCAACTAGACACACATTCACCGTATTTAACAGGTTCATTAACACGTCGTCAATTTTTTTACATTCTTGAGATCATTTAAGGAACATTATTTTATTATTTTAAAGCGAATATTCTAATTGTCATTTAGAACTGAGACATCATTGTCGATGCTTTCAAAACCTCGGTGTTTTAAGCATCGATGTATTGAAGCTGATGTTTTTTTAACATCGATGTTTTATGCTCGATGATTTTATGATTACTATATTTTGTTCGTGGATGATCAATTTCCATAATCTTAATTTTGTAAAAGTTAATATTTGAAATTATAACTGATAGTGTCACTGTTTTCCAACCACACGAACGTGATATGTATACTATCCTCATTGAAGAGACTGGTATTTCTCGCCCGAGATTATCATAGTGCCCTGATATTTCCTTCGTCTTTCCCGGATTTCGCACATGTAGAGGCGTTTAAAATTAATTTTTAGTTAAATTTAATTATAAAGAAAGAATAAGTCGGGTAACACAGATTACAGTGGCCAGTGTTTATCTTTACTGGTTTGAAGTTGCGGTGCTTCAACCGCCTAACTTTCTCGTATTATTTGTAATGGTTACGTATTGTCTTACTTCTAGTAATCGGGTAACCTGAATGTTTCTTCCGTTACCACGGTAAGAGATCTTCCGGTCCACCAGTCGGCACAAGTGAAGTGTCGCGTCTCGGTTTCCTGGTAGGGAAAGGTATTCTCAGATCCTTCCAGAACTTAATAATATAATTTTCGGAAGAACTTAATGCTAATTCTTAAATATAATTAACGGCAGCGGCAGTGTGAAAACTCAAAATTTATGGAGCGGAGTAGTAAGACCCAGATGAATATACTGTGCGTTAAAAACAGTTATGATTGGTTGATATACTTATCAGCAGAGGAAGGGTGGCTCAGGGGGCTTCACTCTACCCGATAAAAGCCAAAGATACATATTCAAAAAATAGCTCTTCTTAATTTTCTATACTAACACACGTTTCTGTATTTCAAATGCTAAAGTTGTAAATGTTAACAATAATATAACAAAGAAAATGCTATTTTCAGCATAAACGAAAAATTATAAGTTGACATGAAATCTGCTGCGTACCTGTAAGCGCACAGAGAAACACAGGTGCCCTGGGTTGACCTATGTTTATAAGGATTATTTTAGTGCATATTTTCGAAGTTTTTACTCCATAAATGCCTAAAAATTTCATAGATTGTTAATGCATGTTAATCCGGTCCCTAGTCATTACAAGATTTTCGACGTTTTCTGCTGGTTGTATCTGATACGTCTCATGCCGGAAGTACTTCGGTAGCACGCAGTTTGGCGCGTCTAACAACGCTACAGGCTCTCCCCTCGTGAACATCTGAGCATACAAAGTGCGCTGCACCGGCGCGTCGCAACGATCGTTGCTTGCGCGGCCGCCGTCGCGTATTCGCGTCGCCCTTCCCGTCACGTGCGTCAGTGCAGCAGCGATCCGATGCCGCCGCGCGCATACGCGGAGCTTCGTCCTGCAATGGAACGCGACCTCCAAACGCGGCGCCGCCAAGGTCGCCGGGTCGCCTGCGTGTGAAGGGCGGCCTGGCGCGCGAGCCCACGGCGCAGGGGCGGGTAAGGTTGCGCTCTCCTGTCTACGGTGTACCCGTGAGGGACAGTGTAATTTGTTTACCATGGGTATTATAGTCATCGACTAGTCATTATGTGTCCGAAGTGTCCGATGTTTTGCAAATAAATGTCACAGATTACTCCAATTTAAAAAAAAAATATTTGCATGATTTTTTTGCTAGTGTTGTACCAGTTTCGTAATAACTCCTAGACCAGTGGTGTCAAGGTCTTCTTCTGGTGGCAGTGGCACGCGTTATGGCACCTTAGCATGCCATAACCTTCTCTGCACAATTAGCGTAGGGAAAGAAAACCCCGCCGTTTTACAATAGGGATGGCGTTGTCTCTGGTGGCGGGTAAAATGAACTGCGTGGAGGGGCGATTTCGTCGTGGCACTCGTGCCATGGACTCCCGCTCGTGGCATCGACCTTGCCAACACTGGTCTAGACATTCACTAGTACGTTCTTTACACCGGCACTGTAATTATGGTTCTTAATCACTAATTCAATTAATACACTCTTATATAATTGTTTTTTCATAAATCAATTAATAAATGACACTCCAGCTTTGGAAATTCCTCTTCTGACGTATTGGTCCTCAAATTATCGGAAATGTTCAGACAATAGTGATATTGTCTTCAAATATTGTTGTACTGATTCTCTCCAGTCCTCTGGGGGAGGAATCGACTATTTTTGATATCCCTCGTTCCCTCCAAAGAAGTTCGTCATCCCTCCAAAGACGAACAACATAATCCGGTTTTGTGCGTACAATTGTAAATTGGATAAAAACCGGTTTCTAAATCACTTGATTGCACCTTGCTTTTCAAAAATCCACATTTCGGGTGAGGTCTAATTGTTTGGGAGAGGGGAAGGGTCAGACGGAGAGAGAGAGAGAGAGAGGGAGGGAGGGAGAGAGAGGGAGAGAGGAACTCAAATGTACACTTGGTACATCATAACAGCCACCAATAGATTTTGCAGTGATGAGATTTCGACAAATGTGCGGGGTAATTCCAGATAAGTTTCAAAAGAACTAGCGATAATATACTGATGAAGCTTAAATAAATACTACTGGATTTGGTACACAAATTCGAGGTTTTAGCTGGATGGTTAGTAAAAAGACTATCTCAATAAATGTGTGGAATATTATTTATTAAATTAAAGGTCACTGGTGGGTAGGCAATTAAAATGTTTAACTTAATCACTCACAGTTCAATCAATTTTCACATGATCACAAATTGCACATGAATATGACTGTATGCACTACAGCTGTGGTATTAACCTGAAGGTCGGCATGACGTGGGGGCACCTCAGATCAGATTGGAAGACGCGAGTTTACCTCGTAGAAGTGCATGTTTCAAAATGGAACTATTTCTTAAGCTGGATTTATTTTAGGGATGATAAACCAAACGCGGAAGGCGCCAGACAATTGTATGGAACTCTAGGTCGAAGAATGAAGAAAGTGTGTAGCTAGCCAAATCGGGATTTCCGTTGTTAACGGCGGCGCGGGTTTTGCAAGAAGTTTTCTCAAGATCGTTCCACAGTCCTTTTCTGTTTTGTAGACGTCAACTAGCAATCTGTGCATGCGCTGTACAGTTGACCCTTCAGTCCGAGCCCGTATCCGTACGAGATTTTTTTTTAAATACACACCTACTGAGTGCTTTGCTTTCAAATTGTGCGTACGGTGTAATAAGCTAGACCATATGTGAGGGGAAGATTTAGTTTCACAGAAGATAGCTGTCGGGAACACTACTAAAAACTGTGCTTAGAAGAATGAAATGTGTAGTTCTACTTTGAAATTGCGAAAGTAGTATTGAAAACTCTTTAGTCCGGTAGATGTAACGTGTATTTCCACTTCCTCGTGTAAAGGAAGAGAGTTGTTGAACGCCTCCGAGAAAGCGTTCGTGCGGAGACAGCAGAGCGGGGGCGGAGCTGCGGTGGAGGATGGTTGTGCTTCTTCGGTCCTTCACACGCAGCCTTAGCACTTCCGGTTGTTTCCGATGTTTTCGCAGATTCTCATCTTTTCACAAGTAATTCTTTTCGTACTTCTCCTTGCTCTTCGCAATTTCCATCATCTCTCGGTTTTTATTTCGTTTCCTCTTAGCCTGATTCTCGAGGTTTCATTGTGACCCTAACCCCTGTCAACGAGAAATTACAGTGGAGAAAGCTTCTCACTAAAAGGTGTTTGAGAAACTTGATACGAGGAAATGATACGTCATTGAAATGAATGTCCTTTGTTACAACCTGAAACAATATCCTTTCTTCTATAAGCTAGTGAAATTTCTTGTCCACCTATTCTGTAGTATGGTCGTTGCTTATGCATCCATTATAGTCTACTTTAATTCTGTTCATAGGAGCAGGAGCCCTAGTTTGCGGCATCTGTAACGGATGTTCGGACTCTGAAATTCAGGTCGAGCGAAGCTTATTGAAAGCATTCTAAAGCCGGACTAGTAATTAGTGACCCAAGGATTCTTGATCGAAAAACCCAAAGTACTATTCCCTCTCACATTATTTTACTTTTTTTTTCTCGTCTTGCAGCTTCTTTGCTTCATTTGCATTATCCTCTCCGGGAAATAAAATGTATCATGTTAGACAGTTGTTTTCTTGGTTCTAACAATTATTGACAAATTCAAGAAATGGTGTTTTCAATTATATTGCAGGGCAAGAAAAATTGCGTCTGTTTTCCACGATAAACATCTAAAAACGCGAGTCTTCTGCAGAATTCCACCCCACAATTCTTGTTTATCCACGTGGTTGTAAGATGTGGTTGCTAGTGCAACTCAAGGCTCGCTTCGATTGGCGTAGTGTGAAGGGTGATTCATCCCAATGCAGATAGCTGCTAAGGAAAATTCTCCAAGCGAGGGTTGCAGGTAGAGTAGTCCTGCTTATCCGAAATAATTGGGACATGACTTTTTCGGATTAAACGGAAGTATTCTATTATTACATCTAAATACATTATTAATTATTAAATATAAATATTGTCTAAACGTAGCAATAATTTAGAACATAGTGACTTTATTATTATCCTCTTCATCAAAAAAAAGTAACTCACTTTTTCAAATTTCTGTAATACTCGAATGTTCTCATTAACTGACTGGAATAGACCCTGCAGTTTCCAAAAAGATACAGAACAGTATAGTAATAGTTTTTCATGTAACAAACGTTCTAGAGTTTACATTGCCCGAAAAATTCAGATTTCGTTTAAGCGGACTTTCAGATTAGAAAAGTTCAGATTCCCGAGGCTACTGTACGATGTTTGTGAAAGCAATGGATGTTTTTGTTTTGTGATCATCGCATGGAAGACGGAGACAAACCATTAATTTTTATAATAATCTAAATCATGTTTAATCATTTCTTAATTGTCCACGAAAGCTAAGTAACACTTGGTTGGTCTTCTTATTCTAAAATCCGTCACATTCCTGCGAGAAGATATACTGTTCAAATAGGCGCTAAACCAGAATGTGGAAGGTACACATTGCGGTTTCTATAAATGTTGATTCCACCTTGAATTGAAATAGAGCATGTCACGCAAGTATAAGGACTCGGATACTTCGACTCAAACGTCCCATTTGACAGTAGGAGGCAGCTTGTTTTGGAACCAGATACCAGTTGTTCTAAAAAAAAAACTTAAGTCACTCGTATGTGTCATGTCTTTGCCAGCTACTACAAGAAGTGTACACCGCAATTAAGCGCAATTACGGCATTTTTTGAAGCCGTTTTTGGTGCAGAAGCTCATGGCATGTTCCGCAAGCGTGGACACGACCTCCCGGGCGCGATCGCTCGCCGAGATGGCGCCGAGGCCTCTTGCGTCCGCAGGGCGCTGGACGTCCCCGCGGCGGCGGCCTTGTGGGGGCGTCGGCCGGAGCGCTGGGCTGCAGAAAAAGCGGCCTCCTGGGCGAGGTGCTCTACTGTTCCTTCCGCTGTTCGTGTCTGCTCCTTGGAGCTTAATGACCGTCGCCCCACACGAAGGATGCTGTTAAAAAAACACGAAGGGGACGCAATTTTACTTCGGCTTAATGTGGTTATTGGGCCGTAATGCAATAGCTTACTGAAAATGTGTGGTTTGATGGCTGTTTTGGTTCCATTACGAGGATTATTTTTACCCAACTTATTTCCGTTATTTGCTTTCTAATTCTCTCCACTATTGCCCTCAAGAATAGCAGCTGGAAACGGGAGGTATTCTACGGGCAAGTAATTGCTAACAATTGTTAAAAAGACATTAAGGATAACATTTTTTGTAATTAAACCGCTCGGAGATGACCAGAAACTGTCCCATCACGTTGTCAAGCAAGTAGATCTCTTCCAAATTACCTTAATATTTCCGGAGGTTCACGTAAGTTGTAAGCCTGAACATCATACAGAATGGTTATCAGGCACAAATCATATGAAAAAGTTTTTGATTGAAATTAGTTATTTACCTTTCGAAAGTGGTATGGAAATTCATTGAAAGCTAGAAAGCCAGTGATCGGTTTGTAAATCTCGGTGTAATTTTTTATATGAACCTTGATAATCGATCGACCTGAAATGTAACAGTAAAACACAATCCTATGGTCAAGAGGTAAGTTCTTACACTTAACGAATATTTCGAGCTGTCGAATTTGTACATGGGTCTAGATTCTGAGGAATCTCGAAACCATTAAAAAATTAGTTAAAACAAATTAGCGAGCTCACAGCAGAATATCTTGGATATTCGGCTTTATTCTACCTTTCATTGACGAAATGCCTTAATATCAAAATATAATAATTAGTTTTATCATTACCGCTAAAATTCTGAGTTTTGGGTACGATGAGATGTTAGGAAAAAAATGGAATTGTAATTGTAACCACAGTATAATAAGTCTTGGTATGTTAATCATCTTAAGTCCCGCTAAAGAGGTGGCACAGTTACAATTAATAGTTGTTCTGCCAGCTGCACCTTGGTCTGGTCATGCCCAGCTGCCACAACGGAAGGAGCCAGTCAGTAGTCCAGACGGTGACATAGTCGGACTCGGCCAGTTGGAAAAAGGGATGAAGAGCTTCTCTGTTGCCTTTAAAGCATCTGAAGGTGCAGACAGTTTGTCATGTCCGCATACCACTCCATTTCACCACAAGCTGCTCAGTGGATTTCCTCAATAGAACTCTAGCGAATGCCACTACCTTCAGTGGCGGACCACGGACCGCGCGTCTTCCAGTCCATGTGGCCGGACGGGACAGTTGGATGCTCATGCCTAAACGTACGGTGAGGGTGGATCTGTATTAGATCGAATTCTCGCTTGGTCGGTTTGGCCGAACACGACTGACATTCAACAACTTGTAATCTATCAAACATAGCTCTTGGCGAGCATATTTTCGCTTCCATTATTTGTCGCCGGATCTAAAGTCGAAAGTCTGTCGTCGTCGAATGCACTATGACCTCTCTAGTTTGGGAGAAGTAGTCGAATGTTGGTACCCGAATTGTTCGTCGTACGAAGACAATGTCCTACGGCCGTACTCGAATGTTTCTGAAAGAATATTCGTAGTAGTGTAACGAACCCAATGAATCTGGTAAAGGCTTCAATTGAACTGCATGGTGTTGGGAAGAAGAAAAAGGCAGCGAAATCTCCCAATCTTGAAATAACCCTCACTTTACGCCCCTAGTCTTCCCCCACCCAGAGGTGTATACTATGGGCTCCCGGCGGATGCCGAGAAAATTAAGAGAACAAAAATATGTCAAGATAAAAGATATTAATTTTTTGATACGTTCGGAGACAGTGGGCAGTGAACGGACAGAGTAAATAAGATGTGCGTTTTTGTGAAAGACATACAAGTTGTGGTGAGTGTACATGTACATAATAGATTATATTAATCATGTTTTAAGTATTAAAATTGCAAAATATTAATGTGAAAGTTAACTATTGTCAATTTGGTAAGATATTTCCAAAAAGCAAACAACAAACTTATATACATATGTTATAATATTTATGTATATACACATAAATAAAATTGTATAATAAAAATAGTACAAACTAGATTGAGTGATTGATTCGTGATTCCCGGCGCGTCAACTACAGAGGTCATTAGTCCCGTTAGTGTAGTGTGTGGTGTTTCCTCGCGATGTGACGGTGATCTTTTTTCCCGCTGGATGGCGAGAACCGGAGCCGACCTACCGTAGACTTGCGGGGTTTCCCCTCAACCAGGTATCTCCCACCAGCGGGGCACCGCCCCAGCCGGGACAAGCTCTAATAAGCTCCCGACCGGTCTCCCGGCAGGTGTGATAGTGTAGTGCATGTTAGTGTGAGGGTGAGGATAGGACAAGGAAGAGGAAGGAAAGAACGCGCGCGGTCCGTGGCCCGTTTGTTAGGGTACTGCTCCGGCATTCGCCTGCTGTTGATCGGAGAAACCACGGAAAACTACAAACTATAAAAACTACACAGTCTAAGATTATGTATAGTTACATTGTCAAAGATTATTTCTAAAGTTGGCGGTAGTCCAGGGCATGAAAGCAGTATATACCACTGCCCCCATCAAGGAGGGGTGCGTTACAGCGTAACGCCAGGGCACGCGTGCTGAAGTACCCCCCCTCCCGCGCCATGGAGTGCGAGGCCGTTAGTGCACCGAGGCGCAGAGCCGCGGAGCGCAGTCACTTTCTGCGGAGTGCGCGGCGGGAGGAGGAAAGCGCGACCTGCGCCACGGCCGTGGGTTTCATGGCTCAGAGTTGGATCTCGGAAGGTTTCTCTGGGCGGATTCATTGAGGTGTTCAAGCGGAACGGATTGTAACTCGGACGGTTGTGGGATGGTGTTGATGTTTTGGACCGGCCGAGGTGGCTCAGGGCATCAACTGATGTCGCTGCAGTTGTCTGGGAACTCTAGAATATGGGTCCGAACAATACGGCGGCGATCGTGTAGCGGTTAGCGTAACGGACTGCTATACCCAAGTTTCGCGGGTTCAAATCCGATCGAAGCCATGGATTTTTTGGGGGCAAAAAAGTCCTTCGTACGCCTTCCTTCAGAGGGGAAGTAAAGCCGGCTGTCCCATGTTAGTAGATTTACTTTCATGTAAAAGGTCCTCAAGCCTAAATGAAGCCTCTGAGCTAAATTCAAAATCACCGGTTTCGTCGCTTCAGTAATACCTTCTTTCCGCTAGTGGGTGAAAGGAGTGTAGCAAAATTTGCGTGGTAAGACGGAAGAGCAAGCCTCATGGGCTGAGTCTCGCCACGTAAAATAAGGCAATTCAATTCAAAAATTCAATCAACGATTGCAGCTAGCATTTTCGACAAAAGCTAGGTCGAATTCAGCCGGAATTTAGTCGCCCTCTAGAGACAAATTGTATCGGACCGCTGCTCTGATCCGTAGTTTCTTCGATCAACACCAGGCGAATGCCGAAGTAATACAGCGTGCGATCTTTCCTTCCTCTTCCTTGCCCTACATTTACACTTAGTTGCTTACTTGCAGTACATTACCACTCATCGAGAGATCAGTCGGGTGCTCAGAACTTGTCCCAGTTGGGGGGGGGGCGGTGCCCAACTTGAGGAAATACCTGGATGGGGAAAACAGCAAGCCGTCATGCAAGTCGGCACCGGATCTCGTCATCCACCAGTGGAAGAACACCGCCATCTCCCGTGATAAAAAACAAGTTATACACTAACGGGAGTAATAGACAAAGTCAATGCGCCCGGAAACACAAAATCAATCAAAATTTACGTTTTGGAGGATATGGAAGGAGGTGAAACGGGAGTGCTGCGAGGGGGACTGTTGCGATTCTCGCCGTGTCATCCTTGTGTGATATCCTTCGTGAAGTGGAGTACGTAATAGAAAACTGATACCTGCGAAGATATCAAACGTCCAACGATAGAATGCGAAGCGATTTTGGTAGATGCGAAGAACGTCGAACGATAGATTCTGGGCTGACTGGGAGATACCGCGGCCTAGGTGTGACGTTTTTTCATCACTGGCCCGCAGACCAGTGTGTTATATTTATTTACCTTGTATATTGGCTGAGGCCTCCCCCAAAAAGATGAAAATCTCTCATTGGTTAATAAATTAGGTAAGCACCGTTAATAGCTATCACCCGTCAGTTGTTTTATTAAGCAAACTACTTTACGTTTGGGAGAAGGACGAAGGGGAGGGAAGAGATGAAGAAGGAGGTTAAAGGACCGTTGACAAATCATAATTCTGTGTTCGTTCTTCAGCATAATGTGTTATGCAAAATCAAATTTCTTGCATATGATGCCCTTTTTTCAACTTTCTCCCCGCCAGTAGCTCTGGCGAGGCGGTCGTTTATTACATGTGTCTCGCAGCTCTATGGCTTGTGCGAGAAAGAAGGGGGCAGCTTATTAACTAACTTGACCTATGGATGAGGCCGGCAACCTAAGATTTATGCTCTTGTTGAAAATTCTTTCATCTTTGCGTTCTTGTTTCTGCTGATTATCTTGTATTGATTTTTTGATCGTTCACACACACATTCATACTAAGATTTATTTACAGTTCACACACTTGACACACGCACACACGACACTATGTACACTACGACGCCCCAGTAGTGCGAATGGCCTCTGTCGGCGCCAGGGCTTTCTCGTGGCCCTGGAGCAAGGGCGCCGGCCGGCGCTGGACGTGGCGTGGCGAGGCCCTGCGCGCTCCGCTGCCCACCGCGCCGCCGGCCGCCGCCGCCACGCTTTCCCTCCTCCGCCACGCCGCGTCATTCACAACACCGCACCACGCCGACGCCGTGTCGGGGCTCTGGCCTTCCCTGCCCCCCCCCCCCCCCCGGCTTTCTAGCTAGCCGGCCTAGAGCGGCGGGTCGCCAACCACCAGACCTTTTCTTATTCCTATACTTCGGTTTTTCTTTCTTGGCGCGTGGGGATCGAGTCATCAAAGTGGAATATCTCAGGGTATTTCGCGTCGTTCTCGGTTGTACCGCTAGGAGTCGCATGATCGCCAGCACTGCTCGATACAGTCGCGACCATGCGACTCCCAGTGGCATGTTCGAGAACGATGAGAAATACCGTGAGATATTCCATTTTGATGACACACCCCCACGCGTCAAGAAAGAAACACCGAAATATAGGGGTAGAGTTTTCCTCGATTCGGCAGCGGCCCGTGTCTGACCTCACACGTACGTATTTGCAGTACTGTCACTGCCCGAGTCTTCTGAGATCAGGGAGAATCACCCGTCTCGGTCGATAACAGTGGGAGTAAGGCAGGATGGGAACGTAAGAATCGCGCTTATTACGTACATGGCCCGATAATCAAGATACTGCTCCGGCGACGACTGGAATTGGACGATGGAAAACTTGGAAACTATCAGTGCAACTGGCCTCCAGAATTCTCATCCAGACAGCTCGATCTAAGTTAGTGTGATGTATTCCCACTGTTGACACCTGCTTCAAGGACCTCCTGACGAACGAATCTTTTGTTTCGGTCTCGTAACTACGTACGCGAACTCATTCGATAACTCCAGGTCTCTGAGCCATTATACTTGCTCAGAGCTTCTGATGCTCTTAGGTTAGAATCAATGAAATGAATGAAAAATGCTTTACAAATGACGGGAAAAATGTAAAAACAATGACTTTAAGTCAAAATAGACGAAAAATGCAAGCAAATAAAGTGTCAAAATGAGTAACTTCCTTTTGTCGTAACACAAAATGAATGACTATTCTAAAATGCATTGTTCGAAAAAAGTAAAGAAAGAAAATGATATTTCTTTAAAATATACCACTTTTATTATGTTAATATGTTGCGAAATATCATACGGATAGATACGAATACTGAGTCCAGAAGTGGAAGGTGAAAAGGTGAACTGGAGTGCCTCTGACCCAGAGGTCGTAAGGTTCAAGTACCGACGATGTCAGGATTATCGACACTAGCTACACAGCTAGGCAGAATTCGGCCGCTGTCTGGAGGCGAATTCTACCGGTCGATTGCTCTGATCGGTTGTTTTCCGATATTTCTGCGATCAATACCAGGGGAATGCTAGAGCAGTACCCAACAAACGGACCGCGTGCCGTATTTCCTTCGTCTTTCTAGTCCTATCCTCACCCTTTACTTACACTTATATGCATAACACTAGAACAGTCGGGTGCGTACAGCGTGTCTCAGCTGGGGCGGAGGACCGGCGGTGATGTATATCTGGATGGGGGGGGGGGAATCCCGCAATCCGACATGTAGGTCAGCGCTGGATATCACCCCCTAGCTGGGGAAGACCACCGCCTCCTCCCGTGACAAAAGCGTGCACTAAACTTACGGGACTAATTAACATAGCATTTAACACGCCTAGAAACACAAAATAACCAATCAATATACATCACGGTCCGCCTCCTTAAGCAAAGAATATTGAAGGCCTGTGACGGGTGTTCCTTTCTTGTGCCAGCCGTTTTCTGTTGATCCAAGGCGGCCGCTGTCGCTTTTGTGTCCGCCCCGCGCCGGCAAAGCTTTCCTCCAGCGCCGCTTTTTGGCGTCGGCCGTCGCTTCGCGTTTGTTTTTGGACGCGTTTTCTTCTTCCCCCGCCCCGCCCCGCCCCGCCCCACGGCGCACGCCGCTCCAACGCTCCAGGGGCTAAAAGGGGCGCGCGGGAGGGCGCTTTCTCGCGCGAAAGTGAGACGGACGCGCCTGCCACCTCCGCCCCCGCGCCCTCTGGCCCCGGCCCGCGAGGCGCGAGGAGCAGCGTTGACCAGGAGGTCCTAGGGTTCGAGTCCCGACCGTGGTGTTTTTGGCCCTGGTCTGCTTGTTAGCTACAGTGCGATTTTTCTAACCGTGCCCCTGGCAGGTATTAGCTCTTGACGGTTTCATCCAATCTGGAGCTTGAACGTCTCCATAGTGTCGTCACTATGATGACGTTTTAAGCTCTCGATTGGATGAAACCGTCACAGTTGATACCTGTCAGGGGCACGGTTAAAAAATCTCAGTATAGTTAGAATTCAACCACTGCAGGAAACTTCTGGTGGCAGTCTGCTTTGATCGGTAGTTTTTAAGTGATTTGTTCGTTCGTTATTACAAAAGGTCCCCGGGGGAAAGCGTGCGATCTTCCCTTCCACATTCCTCTCTCCTCCTCTTCACTTACAAGCACACGTCGGGGGACTTGTCAGGAGCTTAGTTAGTCCCAGATTGGGCGGTGGCAAAATGGGTGATTTACGTGGGGGAGGGAGGACGAATACCGTCTTGTAGGTCGGCCCCGGATTTCACTCCAGCGGGAGAGAGCAACACTGCCACCTCCCGGGACCGCCACTTCCGACACTAATAGGAGTTTGCGCGGCCGGAATCAATAAAAAAAACTCATTCCCTCGCCATCCATCAGAACGTAAACGACGTGTAGAACCCTGTCATAAAGCGCGCCCTAGCGGACGAGGTCTGCCGGGCTTTCCCTGCGCGTACGGAGAGGCCGGGGCGATGCGATGCGATGGGTCGCGGAGCGAAGCGGCGGAGGCGGCGGCGGCGGCGGCGGCGGGCGGGAAAGTGCCGCGGGCGGAGTGCGCGCCTCGCTCGGCCGCTTCCTCTTCCGCTTCGGCCGGCGCACTCAGCGGCACACAACACACACGCGGTCGCGCGGGTTCGTCAAGGCCTCCGGGGCACGCGGACCGGCGAGCCCCCCGACACGTGCTTGGACGCGGCAGAGGGACTGTCGAACGCCGCTCGTCCGGTGACGCTAGATCGGGGCAAAAAGCTGGCACAGGCTGGGGTCAGGGGCGGATCCAGAGGTCCATGCCCTCCTCCCCCAGGCCTAGAGGATTTTTTGTTACCTTCCTTTATTTGACAAAATTGATTTCGATTTTTATATTAGAATTATGTAATTATTTAAACAATAGTATTGTATACTACCATATTTAGGCTACAAAAACAATATACAATATAATAACAAATGTGTATTAATTAACAAAAATCTTTGATCCCCCCTCCCCCAATGATCGACTGGATTCGTCCCTGCTGGGGATAATGTGTGATTTACTCGGTTCATTTTGCCCGTCCTGGTAAGCGCGTTTTAGCCACAGCTTCGTGGGTATTTCTGTTGTCACAGCACACAAATCGGAGGAATGTAAGAATTGTAAGGAATGTCATGTATTCGATTGGGATATTAAACGACTTTTGTTACTAAATAAAATTAGTAGAAATTGTATTTGGGATCAAATCATCAGTATCATGGGCTTGAGGTTTTCGCCCCCGCCCCCAAATACACAAACATACACTTCTGCGCACCACTGGTGATGGGTAATTTAGGGAATCTTTTTGTGATGTGGGTTAGAGGGGGGAGCGACCCGTGATAGTTTTTCGCAGAGAACCCTCGTCAACTAAGAGATTTTGTTGTCGGCTTAACTGTCAGCTTGTTTTCATGGCAACAAAATCGCTCACGGTTCACTGCCGATAAAATATTTTTTTTAATCTCCTGAATTGTGTCCTGTTAAACTGTCACGAAGTAATAGACCACGTTTTCTTCCGGGCTGGAGGGCCGTGGTCCATTGGAAAACATATTTCCAGACGTTTCGTCCGCAACTGCGGCAGACATCCTCAGTGGTGATGTGGTCTCGGACGAAGAATCCTCTTTGATGCTTCACCGATGACTGACTGACCACATCGCCACTGAGGATGTCTGCCGCAGTTGCTGACGAAACGTCTGGAAATATGTTTTCCAATGAACCACGGCCCTCCAGCCCGGAAGAAAACATTGAATACAACTCCGGCTGTGAAAGCCTACAGTGTTTTATTTGTCACGAAGTAAATCAGTTGGCTACTCATATTCTCGAGAGTACTTGTTCGTGATTGCCCGCAACCTGCGAAGCTGTTTCGGATACAGTCAACTACCAGGCATGTAGTGAGGCGCCCTCGCCCACACAGTACAGTCGGTGCGAAAACAAACTTGGTAGGTTGATGGGCACGTCAGTTGCTATATATCAGTCCCATTAGTGTAGTGAATGTTTTAATCTCTGGAGGTGGCGGTGTTCCTCACTGGATGGTGAGATTCGGCGCTGACGTGCATGTAGGTTTGCGGTTCCCCCTTCAGGTGTATAAGCATCGCCGCAGCCGAGATAAGCTCGATGCTCACTACTGGTCTCCCGACATGTGTAGAGGAATGAGTGTACATATGGATACGCTTGTAAGCTATAAGAGAATAGGAAAGGACAAGGAAGAGGAAAGAAAGATCGTGCGCAGTCCGTGGCCCGTTCATTAGGGTATTGCTCTGGTGTCCGCCTATTGTTGATCGGAAAAAACACGGAAAACTCTCGATCAGAGCAGCCGGCCGTTAGAATTCTCCTCCAGAAGATGGTGAATTCGACCTTGCTGTGTAGCTAGTGTCGAAATTCCTGCCACGGTCGGGACTCTTAACCCTAGAATCTCGTGGTCAGACATTCAACAGCAATGGTGGTTCTGAGCAAACTCGGCCTGTACGAAAGTTCATGAATGGTGTGTATGGTTGGGATCAGTCAGACGGCCGCTGAGGTGATGTCATGCGAAACGGTAAAACCGGACGGGCAAAAGTGGCCGCCTCCGGACGCCTTTGAGACACATAAGCAAGTGGGGCGCACACTCGGATGGGTAAAAAAAGGCTTGCGCGTCTACAGGCCCTTTAAATTTTATATCGTTTAGAAGTCCAAAGTATTATAATCAGCAATCACGGTTCATATGCCGCGAGTGTGTCCCGAGGAACACGGAGCCCCCCATTACTCCACCAACATTGATTGCAGTATAATGCACGTTGTTTTGTTTGGGTTTTTAAGAAAATTCAAAGTTGCTAATTCACGTCATGATGCTTGATCACTAACTACTCCATCCCCGGACTGCTCTTCGCCGTATGTGTTCCGTTCATTTCAAGCCGCCATTTTACTCGCATAACCGACTTGTTCTGTCCATCTGATCCTGCATCGTACTAGAATTGTTCTCTCCATAAATGAGCATGTAATTTAGAGAAGCTGTACTTGGAATAACGGATTGTTCTGATAACCTAATCTTGAAACCCAGTTATGGTTTTAATTTAAACCTTTCTGTATTCAAATAAGGTGTGGTTACTCGTACAATGCTTTCAAGCTCAACAAAATATAATTGTTAATCGCATAGATACTACTTCGTGAAGCAATGGCCACTTTTCTTTGACACAGTGCCCTCTCACCTTTTTTTCCTCAAGAAAACGCGCACTTTTATCAAGGATGCGGTGAGATATGATGAGAGGAGGTAAACTGTAACACGACGACGTTGAGAAATATCGCGAGTACGCATGCTCACACGGGCTTTTGTTCCTAAGAAAAGGTGTTATTTCTAGAGTAAAACGTTACAAATTTTCTTATTAGTGTACCTTTTATACTTGAAAGACCTGTGTTCACATTTTTAAAGGAACAAAGCCTGTAAGTTACAAAGAAAAGTTTACAGTCCGCTTGAGTTGTTTTTGTGTGAAGAATAGGATTTTGGGGCAGTCACAATTATGTTGCCACATGCTCTGGTTAACTGTTACCAAAAACGCATTCACGTGATAGATGATTCCGCTGGTTTTCATAATTCCCCTTGTTCTCATTCCGCTTGTAGCAGAACCCGATCCATGTGGTGCCACGATAGGCAACAGAACCTGTGCTACAATGGTACTACAAACCGGAGTCCGCCCTTCCGTTCAAATACTATTACGCTAGAATTCAAAATGTTAAGTGAATTCTTCGCGAACATAAATTTCGTGAATATTTAAAATCCCTTTTGCTTCTTTTTAATGCGCGTACAAATTGAAAGAAAACAATGCAGCCTTCGACCATATAAGTTGTCTGTGGTTTCATTAGATATCATCCAGGAGCTTAGGGATCCCGCTTATCCTCAAACTGCGTGTATCGACTGAATTTTCGTAATTAGTGCGTAACTCTACGATACAGCTGACATCATGCGACAGGTAGGAAGACTCCAAGGAAAGACCGCCCTTCATCAAATGGTTCTATTTCTTTGTTAAGTTATGAAAGAGTTTGATACTCGTATGTAAGAACTGTTCTGTATATACGCTATACTGTTACTACAGTACTCGTGAAGGCCCTTTTTGTTAATTGTTTAATTTATTGCATGTTACACTAGTGTCCTTATTCTTTATCAGTGTGCGTGCTAGTTTTTAGAAAACACTTTTTGTGTGGTTTCGTTGAGAACTTTTGATGCTGTAGCACATTAGTTATAATTTTTCAGCACACAAGGAAAATTATTATGTATGTGATACTATGAATGAATGAAGTGAATGGGCAGTTCTGTTTAGGTCTTCCTTTTCTCTTTTAAGAAAGGTGATTGTTTAATGTTAGGATACATTGTTCGCGTATTTTCTTCTGAAATTAAATTTCTGGAAAAAAAATTATTGTATTGTCCCGTTGTCGCCAATTTATTAAGGCTGTGTTGGCCAATTTGCTCCCGTTGTGAGAGAATGAACGCGATTTTCTGGGATTTGCTTTAAGGCGTAAGGCAGCTAGCGGCGAAACAAAGCAATTACAGGCTGCAAGTTGGCCTGTGTAGGTCACCCCGTGCCAGCTGAGTATTTACTCAGCGGCTTTTCCCGAGAACCACTTTCTCGTTCAGTGTTCATGGTTTTCTGATACGCTTTCTTTCCACCTCTAACATCCAAGCGGGGACCTTCTTAAGAAGCAGGGCGCGTTGGTTCCCTCCGTTCGCATTGTTTGGCACCGCGCCACGTGACCGTCGTGCGAAAACATTAGCGCATCCACTTCGGCAACGCAATATCGCGACATATCAAGCGCACGTCGCAAGAACCAACGCACTGTCACCAAAAGGCATTATCCTCGCACACTCGTATTCCCTGTCTTTGCGTAGGGACAGCGTTACCGTTCTCTGAAGCGATCGTGACCGACAGGTACTTGGGTTTCAGTCCTGACAGTGTCGGATTTTCCACACTAGCTAGGGCGAATTCAGCCGCTGTTTGGTGGGGAATTCTAGCGGCCAGCTGTTCTAAGCGGCAGTTTTCAATACCAGCCTAATTCCGGAGAAATGTGCAACTAAACCCACCACGGACCGCACACCTTCAGTTCTTCACCTCATCCTTGTCCCTTACGCACATCTCTTCACTCTACACTATAGTGCGATTGTAACTTTGCCCCTTAAGGCCCGTCTTCACGATGTCACGGTATTTCGCGTCTTTGTCAGTCTTGCCGCTAGATATCGCATGATTGCGACCGTATCAAGCAGTTTGCGATCATGCGATATCAACCTGCACAAGCGAGAAAGACGCGAAATGCCGTGTGATATTCTATTGTGGCCGTAGGGGCTTGAGGGGCAAAGTTACAAAAATCGAACTATACCCCTTATTTCGGGAGACCCCATCGCGAGCGTGGAGCTTGTCCCCGCAGTCCCGCGATGGGGGAGAGGGGTATTCCTGAAGCGGAGAACCCCCTTACAGGGCGACTTGTTGGGGCAACGCCTGATCTTACGTTCCACAAGAAACACTACCTGTAGTAATACACAACATTCTTATCTGTTAAATTACCGTATTAGTTGACTCGGTCACTCTTCATGCACGTTCAATGAGGATAGTAGCCGTGTGAAGATGACGTGAGGTGAGAGTGAAACGCGGGTGTGAATCACGCGTATCTTCGGTCCCCCGTCCCCCTTTCTTGTTTTTCTTGGCATTCCAGCGGCCGCGGCGTTACGTTAGTCACCGGGTGGGCATGCAATGTACCCCTAGCGCATGGCATCCAGCCAGAACCGGCACATTGGGATGACTTCAGATGCACTGGGGTTCTGACGCTTCTATTAGAGACGTTCGTTTGGAAATTCTGGTACTTGTATTTTGAACAAAATCGAGGGTATTGGCTTTTATGGAGGAGAGAGAATAGCTCTCACGGTATTAAAAGTGGATTCAAGAACAACCAATCTATTAAAAAAAAGCTCGTACGTTGTATAAAGATTGATTTGATTTATTTAAAGTGGCATCAACTACATAGAGTGATTAGCGACTAGTTATATAAATAGAAGTTGGTTTCGTGTAAACCAGGGATTCCCAAACTTTTCTTTGTATCTCTCCTTTTTAAAATAATTGTTTCATCGACCCTCTCACATTTTGTATCTACATAGTTACAGTATACACTATCAAAGCACAAAGAAATGTTCTCAGACTTAATGATGAGTTCGAGTTCCAATATTTTCGTCAAAAATAGTTTCCGCTTCTTGTAGCTGAGTTTC
Source organism: Acheta domesticus (assembly GCA_031308135.1). Classification (NCBI taxonomy): domain Eukaryota; kingdom Metazoa; phylum Arthropoda; class Insecta; order Orthoptera; family Gryllidae; genus Acheta; species Acheta domesticus. Next base: position 38,678,799 of record JAHLJT010002630.1, read on the forward strand.
TAAGCTTCATTGTTGTGCCATGGTTACTAAATGTAATCATTTTTTAAACAAGCCTAAACATTTCTACAGTGTGTATTGCGAATAATATTTTCTTGTGCGTTAGTTGTAAATACATAGTTTCTTGAATTTTGTAAACATCCTTCGAATGAACGACGGATACTACAAAACAGTTGACTATAAAGTTCATTAAATTTCTTTTTATAATAATTGACCTTGATTATTCTGATCAGTCGCTAGTTCATATTCGTCTATTCACCCTCAGCTCATCCCTTGATCATTGATCGCTTTAAAATTGTATCTTCCCGCAGGGGGTAAATACTGACCCCCTTGGGAATTCCTGGTGTAAACAGTGGGATCAGTGGATTTCTCTACGAAACGTGAAAGGTCACACCATTATTGAACCGAATGCTCGTTTAACGAATAAGGTAAGCGAAACCTGTCACACATGGTAAAGATTGTATTTGTACAACGTCCGTTATAATTAGTACTTACTGCAACGGGTGTACAAACAGCAACATTCGGTACAGCAAACGGGTGTAAAGGCAACGTCGGACAGCGGGAATGTAGAACACGGAATGTTACACGGCCGCTCCTTGTGTACTTACCTGAAATAAAGAAAAATACTGATTAATGTTACAGTTTAGCACATCTGAGTTGTTTAGTCCCACATTCAAGAAGATATCAATCTTTATTATCACTAAATTACAAAGGAAAGGAATGGTGCGCCGCTGTAGGAGACCTTGCCTTTGCATATCCGTGTTTTGTTTACAGAATTAGTACAATCACACTGTGAAGAACGGAATTTATGGTGAAGCTTGTCATTAAAGTTGTCACATGCAATCTGTTACTATAGACGCGATGTTATTTCCGGCAGCGAATAACAAAAGAGGTGACGTAATGATCCGCATTGATTCAACATCTGTGACGTAATAGTTCTCCAACATTCGAACCACATGTTTGGACATCACAGCGCAAGTTGGCGATGTGGGTGAATCATGCCGGAAGTACGCGCATCGCGTTTCAAATTCTTAAATCAGGCAAATTAAGTACACTAATTTGTAAATTCGACTGAATTAATAGTATTGAAACGTCTTACAACGTAATTATTTGATAAATGCATATAAAATTTGTGTATGTGTGGACGTGTTTATTTTGTGTTTCATTAACTAGACACAACTTATTACGCAATATTGTATAATGTTTTCTACGGAAATCGAAAAATATGTTTTAAGAGCATTTCATAAAGATTTAAAGCTGAATTTGGTGTACGCATTGTAAACAACATTGCAGATCACAAGTGAGTTTCCTTTAATTAGTTCCGAAAGTTTAAAAGATATTTGAAGTAAATAAGCCGTGAAGTCCGACTTTATGTTGTAAACGTTGCACTAACTTACCAGAGAAAGTTTTTGCATCCCCAATGTGAAGTTTGCCCGAGTTTTGCTGTGGTATAAAGAATTGGGTATTCTCTTAAGAGCAGTCCTTAAAATGCTCTCCGTGTAGCGAAGACAACCCATTCGCAAATAGACGTAGGAGGCGCCAAGAGACGGGAGTTTTCTGAGTTAATGAGCATTACGGTGGTGGAATGAGAGGCAATGGAAGCGTTCGAAAATCATCCTGCCGGTTTGTTCACAACCATCTATTTATTTATTTGTCAAAAAAACAGTAAAAACTGTATATGACGTGTGGGGAAAGAAATTTATCTGCGCACATTTTCTTGAGGGCCAGAATAAAAAGATGAAAAAAAAAGAAAACCGAAAAAATGAATTTAGAAAATAATTATTTTAGAAAAATAAAAATATTTGAAAAATGTTTTTTCCCGAGTTATAGAAAATCAATTTCAACTGTAAATGAACTACAAGCAAAAGGAGTGCTCAACAAAACGTGCGCACAGTGAAGCTACGTTTACGTCCAGAAGCAAAACAAGGGGCCATCTCAGCATTTGCTCAATGGATCAGGGAAACTGGACAAAACCTGATCGAGAATAGAAATATCCGGGAAATCTAAGACCAGAACGCTGACTTCTGGACGAGTGGCCATCCTGTGCACATCATAAAATTACTGCGCTCACCGTTCAATGTTGGTTCACTCGTGTATGCGATTATTTTGGCACTCATTCAGGTCAAAGTTTTTGGAGGTGTTGTTAGTGAGTAACATGTAAGTATTCACATTCATTTCACGAAGGTTGAATATTTTCGGGGCTGTAACATTCCTCATTATTTTGGTCTTTCAAACTGGAGTACGTTCGCGTTGAAACAATTGATGTTGTTTTAGCTCAAGAAAATAACTCTTTCAGTCCTGTATTAAAAGAAATATTTCACGGAAATATTCTTGCCGTCCCACTTCACCTCTCTCATCGTAACTGTCCGTTCTGCAACCGAGAAGTCTAGCGCGCTGGTCACTGCGCCACTTGGCTTTTATTACCACTGAACTCAGATTGAAATGTAGGGCGAATTGACCTTTGATCGGCTGGGTCGTGGTTATCCAATCGGGAGCGTCAATATCGAAGTGTTGAGTTGTAACGAACTCCCAATTAGATAATCGTGTCCATGTTAATCGCTGTCAATTCGCCTTACATTTAAATCAGTGTATAGCCCGATTTTATAACTTTGCTTCTCATGCCCCTATGGGCACGGTGGAATATTACACGGCATTTCGCGTCTTTCTCGATCGTGCCGCTAGAAGTCGCATGATCGCCAGCACTGCTTGATAAGGTCCCAATCACGCGATATCTAGCGGCCGAGTGAGAAACGCGAAATACTGTGACATATTCCATCGCGAAAACGGGCCTTAAGGGGCAAAGTTATAAAAATCTCACTCCTAAGTGCTGGTTTCTACTTTGTGTGGCGCATTAAAATCTCCTCGCGGGATCGCGTGGTTGCTCCGCGACTTTGCCTCTCCAGGCCCGTTTTCGCGATGGAATATGTCAAGGCATTTCGCGTCTTTCTCATTCGTGCCGCTAGATATCACATGAACGCAACCTTATCAAGCAGTGCTTGCGATCATGCGACTTCTAGCGGCACGACCGAGAAACGCGAAATGCCGTGTGATATTCCATCGTGGCCATAGGGTCTTGAGGGGCAAAGTTATAAAAATCGCACTCTTAAGTGCTGGTTTGTACTTTGTGTGGCGCGCCGAGCATTAAAATCTCCTCGCGGGACGGCGTGGTCGCTCCGCTCAGCGGTCGCGAGCCGTGGAGGGGGGCGGCGTTACCGTTTACGCGCGTTGCCGCATCGCGCGCAGCCTCTTTAATTCGCCCGCCGCCGCCGCCGCCCGCCCGCGCGTGCTAACAGTATCCGCCGTGGCCCGTTGGTCCTTGGTGCGCCGCAGACGCCGCGCCGCTGGCCCATATTCCCCCTCGGAACAGCACCGGCCGGCGGGCAGAGAGGCTGCGCTGCAGCAGGGCCGGATTTAAGAGTATGTCGCCTGTAGGCTGAAGTCCATTTGCCGCCCCTCCTTTACTGTCCATAGTCGAATAATACATTTGTTTTATACCACACATGGTAGAGTTCATTCTTGTTTTCATCTTTTTTAAACATTTAAGCACAAAAGCTTTCATTTAGGTTAGATAAAATTACAATTTTAATGGTTTACACAATAAATTATATAGTAACAATAGTTCTCTAAAATCTTTCGGCATCAGAGATCATTTTTTTAAATATATTTTTATACTTTAATGCTAATGACTATGTTTTGCGTAATTGCCCGGGTTCGATTTGAATAAATTGCCGAACTGCCACCCCTAAAACTTTGCCGCTCTAGGCTGTAGCCTACTCAGCCTATTTAGAAATCCGACCCTGCGCTGCAGATGCTTTTCGTGCATCGTCCCCTCGGAACGGTTATCGTAACGAGAACAGATCGCGGTTGTGAATACGTATTGCTATTAATAGTGTGACCCGTACAAAAATTCCGCAATTTATGTATAGTTGTTTTAAAAGTGAAAGTAATTTAATCCTGGAAACCAACTTGTCTCGGATAATTTGTGCTATGAAACGGGGGAGTTGATCGTCCAAAAAGGTCTCCTTTTATACATTACGACATAAGTAATGTAACTCCTGTCCGTTTAGAGTCACGAAAACGCAGGGGCCATGCAACAGTGAACTGATGGCTCACAATTAATGCCCTATGGATATAAGGCATTCGTGCCTGATTGTCGCAGATACCAACAGTAGATGTGCCTGATTGTCGCAGATACGTAACAGCAGTAGTAGCAGTAGCCGCACGTTAAACGCCGAAGGCGATGCTGATTGTGCTGGAGTTCAGGCGAAATTTCAAGCCAAATTTAAATTTTAGCACGTGCCCAGTGGGTTTTGTTTCTTCGCTGTTCACCTACATTTGTAAAGAGATAAGTCCGTGTTCAACCACCGGATGCGCGAGGTTTGTAGTTGTGATTCCGCAACGGATGCTTCGTACACTTGGAGGTCCTACGTTCGAATCCCAGAGGTGGCGTTCTTTTAAAGTTGCGGCGACCAAATCAGAATTAGTTTTGCTGGTTGACTTAAATTCAATTGTTTCATTAAAAAATCCGTATTTCCCATCAGGTGTTAGACTGCTCATGCGGCTGCAACATGCCACATCTCTGTAGAAGTGGCATATTCGAAGTAAACAGATTCATGTGTGATTAGTTAACATTATGAACAGCGGAAATCATGTGTCTTCGTGGTATCAAAACTAAAATCATACTATTCTAAATCGAATTGTGAGCTTATTTTAGAAAATTGATAACTTTTCGAATATCAGATTCAGTTAATGACAGCCTGGCGAATTGCATGTCAGAATCCCTTCGACATCCCCCAATAATATTATCCTCACAACGTCTTCTCGCGCTTGGGAATGAATGGTTCTAAACGCATCTGTGGAAACATTTCCAAACAACCAACAAAAAAAACTTCTGATACTCAAAGATGGCTATTTTCGAATAGCGTCTCAGGCAAAGTTACAAAACCAATATACTGCAAATGAGAAAATTCTAAAATAAATCTGTATGTAGTAGAAATTCTGCAAGATGAGTTAATTATCCCCGAATTCAAAATATTCCTTGAATTGATACTTCGCAAATCTTCGCAGGCTTCAATGAAATTAATGATTAGTTCACCAGTTTAAACGACGCTTATTGCAGGTATTTTATTACGAAATGCGTTGTATTCTCAGATTAAATTGAGTAGGTGATGGCTACTTGTACTAAACCATATGTCAATCACTGAATCTGTAGACTCTATATTCTTTTCAGCTGAGTCATTAGAGTTTTCGTGGAAATGTCTCGTCATCTAGTAAGTATCAAAACACGTAGTTAAGGCTGTTCATGAAGGTGAGAACCGTTGACCCGTGGAATAAGACTGACAGCGACCATCTGCCTGAAACGCCGTTGCTGGTCGTTTTGTAGGTGCATCATCCTTTGCACCGTTACGTAATAAGTACGTTAGGTAGGCATGCTGATGAAATGGAAATAATTTGCAATGATGCACTACTTCTCGAAATCAAATGCCCGGTAATATCGAAGTACTCTGAATATATATTTACGCTATTTATTTGGCTAAAAAATTGATAACAGTTGAATGGATCATGATCCGTGAGACAGCCAAATGTGCTATCCAGAAGCATAGCAAGGCGTCATCTTAGGATTTGTTGAAGTTCATTAGTTCGTCGGGAAACTCGGTGCGAAGTGATCAGGATGGGATTTGCAGTGAAATCCTGCTGTAAGCAGTTTACTTTTAATCGCCCTTTTTACATTTGTGTTGTTAGTTACATTAATATGAAATATATTCCATCCGGCCCAAAGGAATTAATCTGCTCATAACCTCTGAGACCCTGGCTGTTTTGTAAAACATTCCTTGCACCGTTATGTAATACAGTTGCATTCAGAAGCTTGCTAGAATTCAGTTAAACTGCCCGGAAATGTCGACTTACAGGTGTAGATGGAAAATGTTATTAGTAGCAAATATCTCAATATTCTCCCCCATATGTCACAAACCAGTTTTTACTGTTTTTTGGCTAAATAAATGAAACAAATTTGATGCTAAATTTGCATTCCCCATCCATTATTATTGCTTTAAGACGAATTTTCACATGCTTGCATTCAAATAACAGAAACTATAACAATCATGTGAAATTGCATAAGTTGTATGCCGTTTTCTTCCTTTTATTTGATAATGGTTTTGATACGATTCATCACTTTCGGAGTGCATTTTTCACTATAAAGTGAATTCGAAAAACTTATCCGATGACCGGATGATTGTGGAGAGCAGTCATTTCCAATGAAAATTCAAAAGAACAGTTCACCTCGGCCCTTGAAAAAACCAACGGACAACTTTGCATTAGGCACCGCCCTTGCGAGAAAGCTCTCTCTTCTGAGTCCGTCTTCAAACGGTTTCTCCTGCTCTCCCCTCTCCTCCCCTTCCCCTCGCTTTTCATCCCCAAACTTTACAAGACCCAGGCCAAGGACCGGTCGGTTCTGAACTACAACTGCTAGTCTTGTGTGTGCACCGCGCGCTTATGACTGGCGTAAGATGCTCGTCCTGTGTGGAGCCACGGCGCATCCCTGAAGGATGGCACATCTTAGCAGCAATTGTGACTGGATGGACACGGTGAGCTGCTGATATAATTAATACTGATCGTTTCCCCTTTTTCCTAGTCTCCCACTCTTTTCTCTCAGACTCGCTCTCTTTCTTCTCCCTATTTACACTCTTCCTTTAGAAAATGTTAACTTCTCTCCGGCAGAACTCTGCCATCTTCTGGGAAAAACACATCATGATTATTATACAATTTTGAATTTAAAAAAATGGTTAGAACAAGCGATTTTCTACAAGGGGCGGAAACAAGTTATCTCATACAGTACATATACATGCGAGAAATCAGGCGCGACCTTGTACCTTAGGTGATGTGGTATTATATCATTACGTTAGCGTATGTACATGTGAAATTCACAGTAATTCACTGTTCGTGACTGTGAATGCTGTAACCTTTGCATGTACTCACGCTGCCGAAAATATCAGAAACTGTCCGCAGACGCCAGACGTCGATTCGACACGAGCGATTGACAGACAGTATACAAACCGTTGGGCTTTTTATACGTTTAACTACCGCTCTATACTCCAAGGAAATGTAATTTTACACGCACGTCGCAATCTGTACGAGACGAAAGTGACAAGTTCAGTTAATTGACGATTCCCTCTACTAATAACATTTACACGCTGCACACATTGAGTGCTAGTTGTAATTGATTGTTCTTAGCATGTAACCGATTTTGAAACTGTGTTAAACTCAACTTAACGCCCGTAGGTATCTCATTAGAATTATTAGCAGTAGTTGTAACTGATTTGTCTTAGTACGGTAGCTGTTAATATAGCGATCTCATTTTGTAGCTAATAAATGTAGCATCGGAGTGACAGAGACCATTTGATTAGGACATGGTATTCAAGGTGGGCTTAGCCTGGAGGAAGGGTCGTAATCACTTGCATGGTTGAATTACTGAAATAAGGGATATTCAGAATGTCAAACCCCTGACACCCCCCCAAAAAAGAAAAAAAATTGCTGAACACGCATGTTCTAAATGGTAAATTCTTAACCTTTGCAATCGACACATTTTACAGTAAATGGATAAAGTAAATTTTTTGTTAAAAATTCTGAGGGCTCCTATCAAGTGGGGGACCTAAGCACGTGATTAAAGTACCTGTTGGTCAATCCGCTCCTTCCCCCACCTACTATTTTGAATGAATTCATCAGATATCATTTGCTTACATCCATAATAGAGGATAACAACATTCGATTGGATCTTTATTTTTTCTAGATATTTTAGTTTTGCATTACGTAATTTCCAGGATTTTTTTTTATCTGCACCAATATAGAATTTTACAGCGCGTTGCCCGGTTTGGCATTGGGAGGCTGTGCATGTGCATCTGCGGTGCGAGGTCCGCAGAGGTGCGTTCCCGGGCCGCTCTTCCCGCTTCCGCTGCCATTGTGCGCGAGACCCAGTTTCTGCTCGCCTCCCCTCCCCCAGCCGCCACGCGCCGCCGCGCCGCCCCTCGCTCCGCCCCAACCCCCCCGCCGGGTCACGCGCCAACGGCGACAACCGCACGCCCGCGCGGAACCCTCGCCCTCGCACCTGCGGCCGAAGCCGCCTCCGACCGCCTCGAGGCACAGCGGAGCCACGTTCGCCAGAAGATAACTTCGGACGCGAACCATCTGTAGTGCGATTTTTCTAAAGGTGGCTCCGCACATTCGGCATTCGCCGAGAAGCGAGCTACTGCTCGCCCGATCCCGACCAGGTGACGTGTTCGGCGAATATTCGCTCCCTTTGATGTGTCCAAAAGACCGATCTATAGTGCGATTATAGTGCGACTTCGGAACGTCGCGAAATACCGTGACATAATCCATCGCGAGGACGGGCCTTGAGGGGCAAAGTTAGAAAATTGCAGTACATTCTGCTGAATGGTAGTGGTCGCACTGCATTCGACTGTGTCAGATGTTCGTCGTATGTATAAATACTGTTGAATTTTTCTGCAATTTCCTACTGTAATTTCTGATGATGAAAGCGGAGGTCTTTCGTTCATAAGCATACGAAAGAAGTTTGTTTACGTCCATGTTGAATGTCTCAGCTTGGTGGAATAATAAAAGATCATCACTCATAGGCGACTAGTCATGTTGAATGGCTCAGCTTGGTGGATCAGCATCCTATATCATAGATTTATTCTGTAATTTTGTACCATAATTTCTGATAATTAAGTCGGAGATTTCGTTATTATATTACGAAAGAAGTGTCTACTTCCATGTTGAATGGCTCAGCTAAAATACTTAAATTTCATTTGACGTCATTTCGCCGACTTGGAAGGGCGCCCGTTTTCGCCAGAATACCTCATACTTGCATGTAGTTCTGAGTGTTGTAGGAAAGAAAGCAATTTTTTGGTGATAAGAGTAAAATATGAAATGTTGCTTACGGGAAGGAAATGTAAATTGAACAAGTAATGTGCTTTTAGTCTTATATCATTAATGTAAATCTACAGTTTCTATAAAATAATACAGAAACTCCTCCTTAACACGAACTCGTTTAACACGAATTTCGCCGTAACACGAGAAAAACTTTGGTCCCGGCAAGGATTACGGCTATACAGACATTTATAAAACTCTGATAACACGAATTTTATAACATGAACTTCGATGATTTCGGTCCCTTGGAATTCGTGTTAGTGAGTGTTTCCTGTAATACTCGTATAATATTTATAATACCATATAATTCAGTCAAGTATTGCACATCTCTTCTATCACCTCGGGCAGCCAACACTCAGGAGTTGTAAGAAAATGGAGAGTTCGAGGGCGGTGTATGCGTGTCTGATCAAATCGCATAATGATATTGAATGTGACGAAATTTCTGTACGTTAATTCAATGATTAGTTTCAAGAGTCGATTCGACCTGAGAATTTACTCTCCAAACTACTAGCCACTCATTTTGTACAATAACATATTTTAAAAATATTTTATGACCCTCTTGCTCAAACAAGCATACAAATAAAACGTTCAAATAAAATACTGAGTATAGCAAAAGGTAATAATGCATTTGCAATAGAAGATGCCCTCCCAAGTTCTTCCGGGCCGACGTACGCGAAGCGTAGTCCTTTCCAGTCGGCGGCAGTCGGAACAAGAAGTGGGCCTCATGAGCGTACTCGCTGACGCAGCAATTCGTGGTCTTGTATGTAGCTCAGTTGTACATGTCCGTTACTTGACAGTCCTACATGTTTTTAGTTTAACTAAATCCATGTCATTATTCATAGGTTTAAATGTTTCACCAAAGTCAATAAGGCTCAGTGTAACTGAATTTACTGTTTTTGAACGATATTCTCAATAAACTTCAATATCCAATATTGTATCGAAAGAAATATAATGCTCATGTGATCATATGTTAAAACATAATATAATAAGGAGATTAACAAGTGTTTAGGAAGCGCATTTGTGAAAGATAACGTGGCCACATTCAAACATATTTTCAATGAACTAATAACTTAAAATTCGTCCTGTGAGGTGAGATTAAAACTTCACTAAATCGTCGAGAATATTTACACCAGAACTGCATACTTGTTCGCCCACGACCCACAGAATTCTTCTCTGCCCACTACTTGGCCCAAACTGCTTTCGTCCTCTGCAGAGATGTATGCCAGCATAATTTGGCCGTTGGCCATGCATATTTACACTGTTATGCAAAACTTACGATGGTTGTGACTGATGACAGCCTTCTTTAACCAACCTGTATGTGAACATTATGGCATACTTTTCTGAGGGAAACAAAATTGTCATAAAATAATGTTAGTTATGTGTTTTTCATATAAGTCATGTTTTAATGGTGTCGGCTACTTGAAGTCAGAATTGAATATCATATGAAACCTTGCTAATAGAAGGGCTCGTATGTTGAAGATTGACAAAATAAGGACGCACACAAAAGGGAGGCTGATTACCTTTAATCCAATGAGCGCGACTAACAATTTCTCTCATGCTTTAAACTTTGCATAAGTCGAAAGTCGCAGACGTCCGCGTATTTTATTAACAAACTATTTCCTTTTGAATAAATTGTAATTTTGCTCTGTATGGATTGCGCCAAATAATTACATGTTCAGTCCATGTATCATGCGAGGACGACGTCAGAAATATTGTCGACGCCACGGTTCTTTTCGATAACAAATATTTAGGTTAAAGCCAAATACTATAACCAACCCTGCAATCACCAATCTGATTTTGAGTGCAGAATGTGCAGTGAACTTAGCGATTTTATGTTCGTTACTCGCAGCATCGTCACAGAGTGATAGTCAGGGACGTCTGTCTACTACTGACCTAAGCCAGGAATTAGATGACCCGACTTAGACAAATGTAGTGCGTTTACCTCACATTAATTGGAAGCCCTGCCCTTATCCATCGACCCCATTACACACATGGGATGTTTCCCCTGAGTCCGTAGGTAAATTCGGGGTTGACGTAACATCGTTGCAACGGTCTTAAAGCGCGAATATTTGAGAACTACACAGCACAGAAGCGCAAGGCTTGACCGTGTGTTGACTAACTGAAAGTTAATACACTGACAGGTTCGTCATCCGCCGATAGATGGTTGTCTCGCTCGTAGTGACGTGTGCTGGGTGAGAATTCCAAGAGGTGGACTGTTATGATAGTTTGTTTCTGTTGCTTCCCTCGGATCTATTCCAGTCTGATGAGGGAGAAAGTCTCTAGCCGGATAAGATGGTAAAAAGTGGCCCCGCTTAGAATCGAAAAGTGAATATTTCCTGAGGATTGTGACAACGAAACACATTTTTTCATGGACTTTTACCTGCCCCCCTCACATTCTCCGTAATAACGAAAAACTTTTGTTTGTTTGGCTCACCCTGGGAAGGAGGCCGATTTCAATAGCTGCGATATGGCCCCGGAGGCGCATGCGCGCGCGTCATCCACCGATCGGGCGCTCCTCCCGGCCCACGCGGCGCATGCACGATGAGCCCTTTGGCCTCGAGTCCGCGAGGTGCCCCGCGCGCAATGTTTATTTTGGCCGCTGTGCAAAAAATTGAATGGTCGCCCCCATGGCCGAGATCGCTAAAGCAGTAGTTCTCTTGGACCATGGGTCGTGGGTTCGAGTCTCGCCTCGGACATGGTTGTACGTATTCGTCCTTTCATCCCCTGTCATCACCTTTTCGTTTCATCCTCATACCATAGCGTTATATCCAATAGTGGTCGCTAATGACCTAGTAGTTAATGCGACCTTATAACAAACCTTAATAACAAAAAAAAAAAAATGAATGGATGTTTTCTGCTTGGAAGTAGTGCCTTCTTCGTGACCATCGTGCCTTGTGGAGACAAGCATACGAAATTTTACGAGAGAATTGGTCATTTAACTCCCCCAAAAGGTTTTTTTTATTGTTTGGGGAAGGGTAATTGGGAGAAGAAAATGGTGGGAAGATTTTGAATAATTTTAAAACTAAATTTCAGAAACGAAACTTTTAAGCAAATTTGCCGTACGAATATGGCATTTTTTGTTTCGCACTGAATGCTGTATAGGCTTCAATTAATTCCTTACAGCTTAACATCTGAAAACGTGAGAAACGGAAGTAAGGTAATAGGATTTTGTTATGTTAACTGGCATTATGAAGGTCAGGGACCTGGTACAGTGATTGAAATAAACTCGTGATAAAAATGCTACCAATATTGCAATTAAAAATGGCAAACCTCTTTGTCGGATTTTTTTTAACGTGCAGATTTCTGGAACTGGCAACCTTTGCGTATGGTGCGTAGCATTGAAAATGCGAGACCATCGAAACCAAATTCATAAATGGTTAGCTTATAATTTATTATACCATCAGATCTAATCCGAAGAAACTTCCAGCCTAAACGATGATGTTGTTCTCGATATTGACTTCATGTAAGAATTTACTAGAGCTTTTCTAACACATTTTTCCATAATACACTTTGTTTTACGAAATGTCTTTGACTGTGAAGAATAACCTGGTTACTCCTGCAAACGAAGTTTTACGTATCATGCTATTCTGTTATTATTTTAACAAATCACATCCACGTGTGTCCAACATGTGTTCCCTGCCAGAAAATCCGACCTCATCCGACTGAAAACTAAACTTGAAACGACCCGATCGGAGACAGAAAATAATGTGACTGGCTTGGTCTGAAAAGAAACTGCCTGAAATGCGTGGGCGGGGAGCGTGGCCCGAGTTCTCCGACCGGCCGCGGCCGGAGCGCGAGGGGGCGGGTGTGGAAAGGTTCTACTTGGAAACGGAAGTGAAACCAGGCGGATGCGCCGCGCCGCAGGAACAAAGCAACTCGTGAGCAGCGCGGCGCGGCTCAAATCGGACGCGGGCGCCTGCGCCGACGCCGACGCCGGCCGCCGCTTTGTCAATTTTACGACGCGATTCCCTCGCGCTTGCGTAACGCCCACCTGCTCGGCGAGGGGGAGGGCGAGAAATGTTGCTGGTAACTGTGCGGCATATTAGTGGGGCTCTAAGTAAAGTAATAAAATAATAATAATAATAATAATAATAATATATTCCAATAAGATATCAAAATACCGAGAACTTGCGGAAGAGATCAAGAAGATTTGGAAGGTTGAAAAAGTGCATATCCGTCCCCTGACAATTTCTACCACCGGGATAGTAACAAAATCGCTCATTAAACAGCTACAGGAACTAAATATAAAGCATGTACTGGCAGCAATTCAAAAAGCTATCATTCTGGACACATGTCGCATTGTGAGGAAAACTATTACTGATATGTCTGACATGTAGTATGGAAGGACCTAAGAGAAAATGCACAGATCTCGCTCGATTCTTGCTCATCGGAGCCGTACGAGTGAGCCTAGCCACAGCAACACTAGTGGCAGGTGAATGTTTCCCTCCCGCGTGGGAGAAGTGCAAAAGTCTATAATAATAATAATAATAAAAACCGGATATAGTTATCAGAGATTTGAAGAAAAATCGTGTCTACATGTCGATGTTGCTGTACCTTGCGACCAAAACGTAGTTACCAAGGAGGCAGAGAAAAATCTTTAATGTAAGAGTTTGGAAATCGAGATCAGCCGAATGTGGTGCGTAAAAGGACAAGTCGTCCCGACGGTCATCGGAGCTCTGGCCTGTGTTCCGCAAAATTTGTGTAAGAACTTGATTTTATATTCCCTAGATTTTATATTCAGCCGACTCATAACATCAGAAATCTTAATATGGAGGAATAATAATAATAATAATAATAATAATAATAATAATAATAATAATTAGATGGACCCTTGCCATAACAAAGCACAGAATGAAGAACTGTGGAAAAGTTGCATTAGAAAAGTACAACATATACACAATATAGAAAATAGAAATTCCTCAAAATATTATTTCATGTCTTTCACTACTTGTTGTTCTGTAAGACTAATGAAATGATCACAAATTCTGAAACAATACAATTACTATTCACTCTGAATAACGAAAGTTCAAAATGTTTCTGAAAATGTAACTGAAATGTTTATATTTACCAAGATAACGTGTATGATGTGATGGGTTATACCAGTAAATTAATTCTACTATCGACTTTCATTGAAAAATGTGAAGCATCATAGAATTACAGCCTAATCTGATTGTGTGTAAAACGCGACACATACATCAAATGATAGCTGGAAATTGCATTTATATACATTCACTAATATTTGCATTTACAAAACACTTGTCTTAAAACTTCCCAAGCTTGCTGTCTTGGGATTGCTAACTGTAACCCACACACTACTAAGTTGTGGGATATTAATATTTGCTACAATGTGGTGTCAATGTTGATCCAATGGGAATTGACGCTGTCATGACCGAGAGGCTCTGATAGTTTAATACTCAGAAAACTGACAACACAGTAGTGCAACCATTCAACGCGCGAATAGAATGGGGAGAATACGAAGGAAGAAAGAGAATAAACTAATAAAATTGGGACTATGCCTTAATAGACCGAAAAGCTGCCAAAAACTGAAACGAATGAAAGAAGAGTCCCAAAGGATACAGGGGCGGATGCAGAGACGAATTTTGTTAGGGGAAACTTTTGTATTCAAATGTTTTGGTTGAATGTATCATATTACAGTTTATGTAGAATGACTGGGAGGGGAATATCCCTCGTTTCCCTCCCCGTGGATCCGCGCCTGAGGATATGAACATTTTTTTTTTGATTGGAATAAAGAATCAACATAATAATTTTGTGGATTCAAACATTTGATTTGTAGAATCTCGAATTATCGTCCGAGTTCGTAAGATGCGTCGCGGGATAAATGCTGTGTTGAGGCGCAAGCCATGTGCATGGGAGAGTAGCGCTGCCTCATCGCCCCGCAGGCTTCGCCGGCGCTTCCCATCTCTCACCTCTCCCCCCCCTTTCCCCCGCCCTCGCCTCGTGACGCATCCTTCGGTTCCGCGCCGCCTGCGTCACTTCCGGATGTTTGCGCCGCCGCCGCCTCCTGCGAAACTGGAAATGCCGCCAGCCGCCCCGCTGCGCCCCAGAGCCGTGCCGAACATCTCTTCTTGTGCGCATCCACACGCTGTCGCAGACTCGTGGCCAGCTCGTGTGACGTCATGGGTAGAGACCGGACTTTTATGTAATTACATATGTTTTGTCTTTATACTTACCGTTCTCAAAATTGTAATCTTCGCGAATCATAGCCCTCCTAACACAATATCGAATTTTTTCGTTACATATTTTTATATATTTAGCACTGTATTACATATTTTGCCGTTTTCGCAATATATTTTCTTATTTTATCAATTTTCTTCAATTTAATTCCATATTTTTTTATGAAAAGATGTTGATTTTTAAATCAGCATTTTTCCTACATTTTTGGGGAAATATAGGCGTCCAAAATATCATTGACACCGCGTTTTATGATCTGTAACCTTAATTTCCGAGAAAAATTTGCGATAGCCGACATTCGATGAAGATGCTTGACTGTGCACTGTGAAACATGCACATGTGCATGTGCATTGAAACATGCACTGTGCATGTTTGCTGGTCGTAGATCTCGCCAGTTTGTGCGATGGCTTCTATTGCGATTAGTCTGGCTGCTAAACTACGGTCCTGGATTACAATAGATTAAGCTTTTACTACTGACGAAAAAGTTGTATAATGTAAAGTGAGCAGTTTTTCTAAATGTAATTTCTTGCTATATAAATGGTTTTTAATTAGAGGATTTTAATATTACATATTATATCGGATTTCAAATATTTATTACATATTCTTACAGTTTTCATTACATATTTATGTACATATTTTGACGTTTAATACTACACTAGTGAGATCCCGTGCGATTAAATCGCACGGTTAGTCAAATAACCAAACTGTTTTCTGCTTAAATTCTTTTTTTGTATTCCAGCATTATAAACAACCTAACCTCACTAAGATCACTAACCTCTCATATTTCAAGATTTCTATTCAATGTAGAAAATCACGTTCACGTGCTTACACAACCTACACTAAATTGAAACAAACAAAAATGCTTGAGATTGCATTTCCCGCCACCGTCCGAGTGTATTTTTCTTCCGATAGATCGCGCGGCAATCAGATATTACAGATCCCGAATTACTACTTTTTTTAATATTTAGGTATTTTTAACGCCCTTTTTCAATACGAATGTCACATGTGCAGGTGAAAGGAAACACGATTTTTCAATCCATTGCTTCTTTATACAGATCGGTTTCGTATGTCGCCCAATTTATTGAAAAGACCAAACATCCCTTTGAGAAATAATATATAAGATATTTTTCCGGTCTCTAGTCATGGGTACTCACAGCGAACACAGACACGAGCTGTCATATATACAGTTATAATTATAAAACAAAAATGTACATTGAAATTTGTACACATTAGCTCTGATAGACCTACTATCGCAACCTTCCCCGCTCCCTTCCCTTATCCCTTCCCCAGAATCTATCCTATCCTCTCATCACAACTCTTCCATCTCCTCCCCCCCCCCCCCAATAAGAACCCGAAATTTTCAACACCACCGCCTCAAGAAGAACCCGTAAACTTCCCCTCCCCTCCCACTTCCCATCCTATCCTCCTCTTATTTCCCTCCCCACCCCTCCCCCATCGCAATAACCCGGAAACAAAACAACCCATCTTCCACCACCCTGAATCCCGATCCCCGTCCCTGTACGGGGGAGAGGTTTCACTAAAAAGACTACAAGATACACACCAGAAAAAAAACCAGCGTGAAGAGTCTCGCAAGAGACAGGCACAGCTAAACAACACATAAAGGTGCTGCTGCTGCTGCTGCTGCTCGCACCCTGCCCCGATGTTTTGTTCACACTTTTCCACGTCCTTGCTGAGGGGAAAGCCTTTCTCTCCCTCCTGAGGCGAGGCGATTTCCTGTTGCTAATCCCTTTCTGCCCGTTCCCAAATAGTTCGGAGGTTCGCTCGCTAATACGTTACACTCGTAAGCCTTTCACGCTGTGGGCTGCGTTTGATTCCCGGCCACTCTTCGTAAATGTGCGTTCCGCTATGCGAGCTCTCCGCAGTTGGTCTCTGGATTCCTCTTCACCTCGTTCCACCATTTCTCCTTCATTATGCGTCTCATCATTATCTCTACTATTAATAACGTGTTCCACACTCGTGGACTTCACCTATTTAAAGGGCCGTAAACCTCCCATTAAAATAACAGATTCGTTGGACGAATGGTGTCAATCAATCAAGGAGAGTCGAGAAATTTGGTTGAAATGGAGGAAAGGGAGAAAGTGAAAATGTTTTGGTACTTGATAATTCTCGATATCCTGAATTGTGTTGATTGATTATTTCTTTCGTGTTTTCTGGTTTGCCTTGAGCTACCTCAGCCGGTCCGAATTGTTTTAATTGCCCTTCATCTCCCCTATACAGTTCAACATTGTCTCTAAAGGGCCATTGGAAACTAAGTAAAAACTTCTGGCATTTGCCTTTCCTAAGAATTTCTGGAATGCTTTATCACATTTTTTAACTTTTTTAAATTTTATTTTATTTCTTTGTTTACTACCAGCGGAGATAATTTATTTGGTTCACCTCGTCGTTGGCGAAGGTATCAGTTTGCCAAGCGCTTCGTGGAAGACTGGAAGCGGATTGGCAATTTTATCCAGAGGTGGGGGGACGAATTGACTAGCCAAACAGTTTTCCCTAAAGTGTAAGGGTCTAAATATATTTTAAGAATGCTCTTCATTCTCTCACATTTATTAAGGCTCGTCACAATTCTTGAGTATTATGTCCGTGGCAGGATGAATTCAATAATTTACCTGTTGGGGATATCAGACACTCTAGGCGAAGGACATTTCCCTGTATATTCTCATGCATTCACTCCTTGCACTGAGAGTATACGATTAGCGTAACGTATCATTACAAAAAAGTCATTAAGAGGGCTGCTTTCTTCTTCCCATTCGGGAATTGACGATGCAGTCTTTAGGTGTACCTGGAAGGATGGCCTTGCTCTCCAATGAGGAAAGTTGAGGTAGAGGAGGAAAATGGGAAGTTGTAAGACTTCGAGTTAGTGAATTGTTCTTTTTAAGGTAATTCAGCGCGTAGGTAAACATGGACCACCTCAATGACTAGTTGTTTTACCAACCCATACCTTTCCTATACAAAACTGTTATTCGCACCACCATATTCTTTTGATGCTCCACGCAATCATTTTGTCTTCAATAGAAATTAATTTTGCTCTATGGGACTCCATCGGTTTCGAAAGGGAATTACTATGCATTGTATTGTGCCCAAAGTCGATTTAGACTAATTCTTAACAACGTCGTTAGACCTATTCTGGTAAATTTCATTCTGTTCACTGTTACATCATCAAGCATTTTTGTGCTGGAGTTCACGAATGATTTCCTCGGGATTCTTCAATTTTCATCACTTGACATTTCCTTATTACTCCAACCTCCCTAACGAGAGACTTAAATGAAACGATTCTAAATGAGCAAGATGCTTGAAACTCGTAAATAAATAAACTAAGAGAATTAAAAATCATCTCGCTCTTGCAAATGCACACGCATGCCTCCCGAAAAAAAAGAGCATAAGAACTCTTTCGAGACAACGCCCTGCATACAGCATTCAGCGAGTTCCGGACTGCTGGTCGAATCGCGATTAGTCGAGGTGCTTGTCGAATATTCGCTTCCTTTGAGGTGCCACAAAAATCCGACGTGCTCGTGTTAGGACGAACACCGATAGATTGGTGCCCGGCAAAGAGCAACCACCTCATTCCCAGTACTCGAAATTAAGGGGGCAGTCACACTACTCTGAATTCAGCGTGTGGGACGCCGCCTTCATAGTATTATCTTAATTTCATTATTTTTCCTTCTGCTTTCGCTCTTTCTTTCTTTTTATCTTCTTGCTTTCTTTATTTTTGTCTTCTTGATTTCTTTATTTATTTTGTCTTCTTGATTTCTTTATTTATTTTTGTCTTCTTGATTTCTTTATTTATTTTTGTCTTCTTGATTATTTGTTTATTTTTGTCTTCTTGCTTGCTTGCTTTTTGTCTCCTTGCTTGCTTGCTTTTTGTCTCCTTGCTTGCTTTATTTATTTTCTCTTCTTGGCATTTGTTTCCTTTCGCCCGTGGCCTAATTGGGTGGCCGTCGAAGGCGAGAGTGGAGCGCGCGTCGTTAGCGGGCGACAGGAAAGCGAACGCGCTTGGGGGGGGGGGCGCAATTAGCGGCGGCCTCTTGAAGAGGACGCGGCCGCGCGACGGGAGCGCCTGCGCCAGCGCCTGCGCGCGCTTCCTCCTTCCGCACGCGACCAGATTCCCTCCGGCGGCGGCAGCGGCGCACGCGACACGACCGCGCCCCGCGCCCCCCGCCCCGCGCCCAACGCCCCACGTCCCGCGCCGCCCAGGGCCGAGCGGCGGCGTTTAGCGTATTAGCATTCGTTGGAGGCAATTTTCTAATTGCTTTCTTTGTTGGCCGAGGTCGGAAGTGGGCTGGGCGTAGTCGTCACTGGCTTGTAACTTTTGGCTGGAGGGGGGGGGGGCATCCAAGAAAATCATTTAAATGCAGTACCTCCGCGGAATTTTCTTGCAACTTGCTGTTTGAAAAAAAATGACACTAACAAGGTGCAGCCGGGACTTTAAAGAAGGTGAAGTTTATTATCTTAACCTACAGGTATATTGCAATTTACCAATTTTGTAGCGGTGATTGAACCAAAGGCAGTCTTGCCACTGGTAGCAAAATAAACCTAGTTGAGGATTTGGACATTTGACTTCTTGGGCTGCGGTGGTGGCGGCGGTAGATGTGATGTCGAACCTTGATCTTCGTTTTCGAGCTGCTTCGGAGCATACGGGTACATAGGATGCGAAGCGAATGCACAGTTTTCTGCAGTGTCTCGTTTTGTTTTTTTATCTTCTGAGTGTCCCCCGTATGTGGAGCAAAGCCGGGGAGCGAGTGAGCCCGCCTACCGGGCGGCAGGCGTCCAGTTGGGCGGGCTGGCTGGCCTCCGCGGGCAGCGGTCGCTTTCGTTGGCGTTGGATAACGCGGCGTAACGGCGGCGAAAGAGAAAGCCCGCGACCCGCCGGCCGCGCAAGGACAGCCTCGGACTTCGCCCCCGGACGGCGCCGACGCCTCCCGCGGGTACCTTACCTTCACCACTCGCCACCATTAATGTGCACAAAGATTGATGATTTCGTGTTTCCGGGCGCGTCAACTGCTGTGGTTGATTGATTGTTCGTGATTACGGGCGCGTCATCTATAGAGGTCATTATTCCCGTAAATGTAGTGTGTGTTCTCGGAAGGTGGTGGTGGTGGTGATGTTTTCCCCGCTGGATGGCGAGATCCGGCGCCGAACTACCGTAGACTAGCGAGGTTTGTCCCCAACCAGGTATCTCCCCCCAGCGGGGCACCGTCCCAGCCGGGACAAGCTCTTAAGCTCCCGGCTGATCTCCAGGCATATGTGGTAGTGTAGCGCCTGTTAGCGTTTGTGTGTGTGTGTGTGTGTGTGTGTGTGTGTGTGTGTAAGGGGTGAGGATAGGACAAGGAAGAGGAAGGAAAGATCGCGCGCGTTCCGTGGCCTGTTTGTTAGGGTACTGCTCTGGCATTCGCCTGGTGAGTCCTGCTAGTGTTGTGCATGTTTTTATCGAGAGAGATGTCGGTGTTCTCCCCTGCTTTGTGAGATACAGCGCCGACCTTTACGTCGGCTTGCGAGCGTTTCCCTATCCTAGTATCTCTCACCCCAGCCGGACACGCCTCAGCCGGAATAAGCTCTAATCTCCCCAACTGGTATTTTGACATATGTCATAGTATAGTGCATTAAGTGTGTAAGTAAGGGGTGAGGATGGGAAAAGGAAAGAAAGATGATGTGCGTTCCGTGGCCAGTGTGTTTGGGTACTCCCTTGGCCTTCGCCTGGTGTTGATCAGAGAAACCATGGAAAACTGCCGATAAGAGCCGCCGGCCGCTAGAATTCTTAAGACAGAGGCTGAATTCGTCCTAGCAATGTCGCTAGTGCCGAAAACCCTGCCACCGTCGGGACTCTAACATGGCATTTCCTCCCGGTCAGAGGACCTGCAGTGTTTAACAGTTAATGCCCTCCGCCAGTAATACATAAATAATTCAACAGCAAAATTGCTGCAAAACAAAACCTCACAAACTTGTTTTCGTAAAAGTAGCACGCGCACTGCTCAAGATCAAGAAACAAAATACTTCGTACATTACAATTAATTATTAAATATTTTAACAAAAAAATCGGCACAAAATCTGCAGTATTGTAGTACATGTGCAGTACAACAGTTCTTTGAACACCAAGAATATAAAAATGTTTCTGTTACGTAACGAAATACATTAATAGAAACTAATTGGGGACGTCCTCTTTCTTGAAGCCTTGACGTTAGCTGGGTCGTCGGCAGAGACGCATTGTGCATGAGAATGGAGTCTGTACGCGCAGTAGGAGACTAGGCGGAATATATATCAATGAACAAATGCTTCTTTCTTGGGGGGGGAGCTAATTTCTGAGTATCAAACATAACCATAGATACCTGTCATATGCCTGGAGGCTGCTTAGTTTTCGTTAAAGATCTTCGCGCTTGGAAGTTATTAACACAGATTAGTCTGGAAATTTGATAAAATGCCGTATAATTGCTAAACACATTAGAACTTGTTCAATGTGGAACATGTATAATGCGGAAATCTAATATGAACTTCGTTTGTCCGGACCGCAATTTTAGTATTACATTGCTTAATGCGAAATCTAATACGGAAATATATTAGTCCCTTGAGATTCCGCATTGAGCAAGTTTTACTGTGGTGTAATACTTTATTCTTAATACTGTCCAGTTATCCGTGGAAGAAACCGCGGAAACAAATGTCTCTCTTCGCGGTCGACACACGTTAGGGCTTAACAGTCTGCCGTCCGTAAGAACAATCGAAGCAAATGAGTTATTTCAAAAGATGTCAGATAATTTACTTTTCCTTACAAAATAAAATAAATCGCAACAGATTGCCGGTGCGAATACTTTATAGTGCATTGTATCATCGCGCTCTCAAGGTGCGTGCTCAAAATTTTAACACTTGCTTGCTGAAAACAAAATTTCATTTTTGATTATTCTCCCATTATTATATCGCCCATGTCCTTGTTGACTTTGCGATTTTCTTGCCATCCCTTCAGAAACATATGTCCGCATGATAATCGAAAACATTGTTGCAAACAGGGCCGGATTGATGTCAAAGGGGGCCTAAGCATGAGTAAACTTGGGTCTCCCTAATAATATTGGTAAATCGATCATGATTTTAGAATTAATGTAAAAATAAACTATAATCATCACAAATGTAATGAATAACGAAAATATTTATAAACTAGTATAAAATGTGTAAAAATTATTAAGAGCTCTTAAGAAGGGGGGCTCTAGGCAGGTGTTAGGTTTCCTGTATTAATCCACCCCTGTCTGCTGAGTTTTAAGACTTCCAAGCTGTCTGTAGGTTCTAAGCGAATGGACGACAATGACATAATCCGTTATTCAGGTTACCGAAAGATGTGGCCATGGAGGTTTATAGTTGGTGAAGATCCACGTTCTGTGCGGTGGAATCACGGAATCCGGTCGTCCTTGAGCGACAGCTATCAAGGGGTCAGGGTGAGGAGACCCCATGCGTGAACGCTCACAGTTACGTTTTCTGGCTATTCAAGCTTGGCCTCCAAGGCAAAAAACAAACAAGACAATAACATTAAAGTTGGTAATTGACTGTCTGACTGTTTGTTTGTGTCTTTCCCTAAATATTTGTCACGATAACGGGATACTTTACAAAAGACGTAAAGAAAGCAGAATTGATTGCGACAGCAATCATTGGTGAAGGTTCCAAATCCGCATACATGTGTCTGGTAAGTTCTACATAAAACAAATATTTAATATTGTAATACTCAAAAGATTCAAACAAATATCTCTTTGTATACTGTTAAACGTATGTCATGGTAAAAATGAATACGCCTGGCGCCGATATTATTCAGAATGAAGTGAAATTAATTTTATGTCATCTTAAACAGCGCAATTAGCACTATCCGTACGAGAAGTTTGAAGAAAATATTTGGAGCCGATTTTTGAGAAAATAGCGTTTGAGCGTGTCTGAAAATGCGAAAATTTCAGCTAATTTTCTGAGAAACGTTTTTGAGTCTTCGAGAAACTTTATAAGAAATTATTTGAAGCACATGCACTCATAAATACAATAAAGTGAACAAATCGCCTCTAATGTAAAAATGAACCACGTGAGAGAAATATAAAAAGAAATACATTTGTGTAATTTTTGAAGAAAAGAAAGTTTGAGCAAAATCGCATTTATGCCAATTTATACAGTACATTTAACGTTACGTTGCTTCGCATCGTTAAATTTTAGTATTGAAGCTCTCGATTGGATAACCGCGTTCAGCTGTGATCCGTCATATGTAGAGACAGGATTTTTATGTAATTACCTATTTTTTGTCTTTCTACTTACCGTTCTCAAAATTGTAATCATGGCAAATCATCACCCTCCAAAACAATATAAATTTTTTTCGTTACATATTTTACATATTTATTACTATATTACATATTTTACATATTTTGCTATTTTTACAATAATTTTCTTATTTTATGAATTTTCTTCAATTTAAGTTCATATTTTTTGAATGAAAAGATTTTTTTTTAATCAGCATTTTTCCTACGTTATTGGCGAAATCTAGGTGCCCAAAATATCATTGACACTTCGTTTTGTGATTTGTAATCTTAATTTCCGAGAAAAATTTGCATTCGCCGACATGTAACACTTCGACGAAGATGCTACAGTGTATGTTTCCTGTCGTTGATCTCGCCAATTTGTGCTATGGCTTCTATTGCGATTACTCCGGCTGCTAAACTACGGTCCTGGATTACAATAGATTAAGCTTTTACTACTGACAAGAAAGTTGTATGATGTAAAGTGAGCAGTTTTTCTAAATCTAATTTCTTGCTATGTAAATGTTTTTTAATTACAGAATTTTATTATTACATATTATATCCGATTTACATATTTATTACATATTCTTACTGTTTTCATTACATATTTATGTACATATTTGATGTTTAATACTACATATTTTTCCGGTCTCTAGTCATAAGTCACACTATTTAAATCCGAGTTGTAGTCCGCGCATGGGCGTCTGAGTGGTTTTCGTGGAGCGGGTGCTTGCGACCGCCCAACTTGAAGCAAATTTGGCCGAGAGGGAAACACGCCCTTGAGCAGAAGAGCACGTTCCTGGTAGCCTTGCGGCCGCGGGCGAGGGGAGGTGGCGCTCCAGTGCGACGTGACGTCTCCGCCCAGTTCGTGACGCACCTCAGTACCCAGAAGCCTCCACCCCCCCACCCCGTCCCGTGCGTCACAATGCGACCGCCCCACGGTGCTCGCCGCTGCGCGCCGTGCCTGACCGATGACAAGTGACCCGCCCCGCCGCCTACAGCTGCACTAACAAATCGCGTGGCACTTTAAAATGCATATCTAAGATTTCTACCTATCCACGGAATTTCTAATTCTAAGAGTCGTTTATGAAGGAAAATTAAGTATCCTGCGATTTTTCTAACTTTGCTCCTCAAGGCCCGTCTTCACCATGGAATATGTCACGGTTTTTCGCCACATTCTGAGTTGGGCCGCCAGATACCGCATGATCGCGACCATATCAAGCAGTGCTTGCGGTCATGAGACTTCTAGCGGCTCAACGGAGAATGATGCGAAATGTCGTGTGATATTCCATCATGAGCGTAGGGGCTTGAGGGGCAGAGTTGGGAATGGTTGGGAATATCGCACCATAATGGAGGGGTAAAACTCGTTCGCGCGACGAACTAACGAATAATTGGCAAACATCCTTTGAATTTTCGGAAGAATTTAAGATATTTCACACTTTAATTACGAAGTAAAAAATAAGTTAATGAATATTACTTCATGGTAAGATGCTTCTTACCGTAATATGTTAAATGTATTATGTACTCATATATTGAAATAAAATAAAATTCAAAAAGACTGAGAAAAGGAAATCGTAGTGGGCCGAAAGCAGTGATATTACCATTTTATCAAAATAATTTGTATGTATTTCGCAGATTGTCTCTCTCAAATTAATTGTTGAGATCATTCCGTTGATCCACAAGTAAAGTGACAGCATCTCCAAAAAAAGAAAGAAAGAAAAAAAGAATGTTTTAATATGAACGTAGCCGTTTCCTTTGCTCTCAAAAGGCAAGTTGTATAACAGTGTATGTAGTGTGTTCTGTGAAATGCTTCTATGAAATTTTCACTTGTAAAATCATTCTATATATTATAGTCACCCCTATATTTATAAACCCGGTCATGGTGACAATTGTTTGCACAAATTTAATTATATATATATAATCTTTAACAAAGCTAAAAAACCTTTTTTTTTTAGATGACCCTTTTCGCGAGCACCGACGACTTAGACAGGTTTGCAAAACACCATGAGGAGAATTAGAAATCCTATTCCTCCATTAAAATGGAATACGTTGGAGGGTCTGTTGGATCAGAGACACACAATGGAGCAAACACCAATGGAAGGAAAGTGCGAATGCACTCCCCCTGGAGACTGTGTTTGAGATCCCCATCGACCTATGTGTACGCTCGTCGCCCGGCAAGGAACCGGAGTCGCAGAAGCCCTGCGGCAGCGGCTGGGCGCTGGGCCCGTTGCGTGGGAGGCGGGGCGGGGCGGGGCGGGGCGGGGTGAGCTCACGCGCCCGCCGAGTATGCGGAAGATGCGTCGGCGGGGGCGGGGGTGGGGGGAGGGGATGCGGCCACCCGCTAACGGCCCACGTCGCGCACGCCACCGCTGTTGCCTCGCTTGTTTTGCTCGAGGAGCTGCCCGGGCCAAGCGGCTGGCCGGTTTGCCCCGCGTGTCGCCCTAGGGCAGTGGTTCCCAACCGGTCGTACGCCTACTAGTGATGGTGGCGGAAGGATCCAAGGTGGTACGTGACAAGATTTGTTGGGGAAAAAATACGTAATTGTGTGCGTTTGTGTACGCATCGGCTGAGATGGAGCAGTGGCCGGAAGAACCTAGGGTGCTAGTTACAACGGTGACGGCTTTTTGGCTCTCGCTACGTGGCTGGGTCGAGTTCATCCACTGCCTGGAGAAGGATTCTGGCGGACGGCTGCTCTCATCTGTAGTTTTCCGTGTTTTTTCTTCTTCTTCTTCTTCTTCTTCTTCTTCTTCTTCTTCTTCTTCTTCTATTAGAAAGAATGCAGGAGCAGTACCCTAACAAACGGATCACAAGGAACCGCGCGGTCATCATTCTTAAACACACACACACACACACACACACACACACACACATTCTCTTACAGACACACAGATGCATTTCTCTACCACACATGTCAAGAGACCAATTTCGAGTTCGGAGCTTGTCCCGACCGTTAGGAGGAGGGTGTCATCCCTCGTATTAGAACATAAGTGATTGCCCATTGAACTAATTTACTATTCTCATTTAAGTCTCCGGACTTCTTTTGCCTTAGTTTTTAATTTTGTAAGATAATATTTGTAAATGCATTTAATTCCTTGTAATAATTCAATGCCGTTATTTTATACTTACAAATATTCACGTGGAGTTCCAATGTTTCTTATTTTTCTAGTAGTGATGTCTAATGAAGTTTTATTAATTTTTGACCCTGGTGCATTATTTTTATAACACCGGTTCTAAAAAATTTTTTCCATTTATAGCGAGCGTTAGAGTTTAGACGATTACTCTTTTTTCGTTCCCATTTGTTTTAATATTTACTTTGCAAAATATTGGCAAGCATACGAATCTATACAGGTTTTGGACAAGCCCGTAATTTTTATGTCAAATTCTTTAAAGTATTATGCTTACTTCTGTTTTTGCACTAGTTTTGAGCCAATACGCAACACTCCTGACCCTATGCCCCCTGCACACACACACACACACACACACACACACACACACACACACACAAACGTGACGCCTCCCAATGCACTTATTGCGGTCCTCTCCTCAAGCGAAAAAAAAGGACTAAGCCAAGTCGGCCAACTGTATCTGACTTTTTTACTCCCTACGGCTCGTGGGCCGACGTCTAATAAGCCCTTGTTACCGCTTCGCATAACAGTGCGTAGTTTGAAATATGTGTGCATGCGAAGGCTCTCGACGCCCTGAGGGCGCGTTTTTTCCCACGAGTACTAAGTGCCAGGAATGTGAAGTACGGTGCATAACCTTTTTATCTTGTAATCATTTTCTTGCCAGTTTTCTCCCTGACCTGAGTGTGCGAGTTCTTCTTTTTCTTAAGATTCGTAAATTTAATATTTCCTCCAAACTTCACATTGAAAATAATTCGTTAATTGCCTAATTTCTCAAAAACAACTACTTTTTATCCATCTGGATCGGGGTTCTTTTCTAGATTCGAATCAAACTACTAAGCAATATGTATGAAATTGTACTGTTATACATATTTAACGACAATTACTCTGTGTTCAAAACGAGAACCATGTTAATTTCCAGCCGCTTGAACTGACGTCGCAAAATGGGAGGTGGCGCCCTTGGGCGTAAACAAAGGTTTTGTTGGGATGGGGGCAACTCCCACGTGAGAAATAATATTGTGTGCAGCAAGATTTATTGAAACTGTATAGTTTTTTTCACCCATTTCACCATCAAGCACAAAAGATTTTGTTAGAGATTTGCTGCCTAAGGCACGGTTTATGAATATCAAAATATACAATCACATTTATATTGAATTATTGAAAGTTATATTTCTTGTGTTCGCTTCGTTGGTGAGTTTCTGTTTGTAATAAATAATCAAGAACACAATCTTTAAACTGCTTTACAATGAACTCAAGGGGACAAGTGTCTTAGTATGTCACACAATAATGATGGATCAGCAAGTAACATCCGGCGCCGTTCTACATGTCGGTTTGCACGATTTTTTCCTCCCAAATAATTCCCCCAGTGGGACAACATCCCACCCATGTCAAAATCTAAGCTCCTTACTGGTAGACATGTGTGGCAGTGTTGTGCATACACGCGTATTGAGTTGAGTGTGGGTGTGCGTGGGGGGGGGGCGAAAAGGGAACGGAGATGAAGGGAAAAATTTCGCGCGAAATGTTTCCCGCGGGGTTAGTTAGGGTAGGGTACCCGAGGTCTTCGCCTGGTAGATCTGAAAACGGAAAATCAACGATGAGAGCAGCCGGTCCCTAGAAGTTTCTTCCAGACAGCGGCTGAATTCGATGCAACTATTTCCAGGAAGTTTCGAAAATACATTATCGTCGAGACTCGAATCCGGGGATTCGAACAAAACTGCGGAGGCAGCGCTGTGTTATACTGCTGAGCTATCGCAACCGGTAGCACCACGTCGCGCTGTAGCATGTTTATCTTGCATTATGTTATTGACATTTGATGATTGGTACATAAGTTTTACAATTGGAGAGGACTCCTGTTTGTGTCGTCTAATCAGGTTGTAATAAAGCGAATTCGATGAGAAATGAGTGATAGGGGTCTTTGTTTTTAATTCTGGTCTGATGGCCAGGGTTGTTACAGAGTCTGAACGCCATCAGGCACGAGATTTGATTTAAGCTGAAGTAAAGTTAGTATGATAGATAAATGATTTGCTGTTCTATTGGTTCGAGATTAGATTCCTTACGGAGTTGTTGGTTGTTTTTAAATATACTGAAAGTAGGAAAACCCGGCAGACGTTCTGCCCTTCATCTCCCTCTTTTCCCTCCCATCTCCCATCCTCACTGTCTCTCCCTCCTTCCCTCATCCTGTCTCTCTGTCTCTGGCGCTCTCTGTCCCTCTCATTCACATTTACTTGCAGATTCTGCACGTCTCTGAACAGGTGAGGTAATATCGGGAAGCGCCGGACCAGCAAAAACGTAATAGAATGTTCACGAAGATTTCATCCTGTAGAGTACAGTGTGAGAAACGTTTCTTTGGAGCCTTTGGCTTTTAAGGCCACAGAACGCATCGTTTAGGAGTTACTTAACGATATAGATTCAAAATGCTCCCGAGTGTGTTGCGGGTTGCATTTGGCGTGACTATTTAGTTTTGTTCTACAGCGCGTGTAGCGGAGTTACAACAGAATTATCAGCACATAAATCTTCTAGCTGAAGAAAGAAAAGAAAAGAGAAAAAAAAACACGTAGAAGTGCCAACTTTCATGGAGATCGGTCCAACGGTGTCGGAATTTATCTCTTATATATACCAGCATATATTCGCTGGCTGGTGCCACATGTCTTCTCCGAAATGTGAGCCTCTGTATCCGGAGGAGGAGAGCGAGCGCGTGGAGGTGGTGGCGTCGGAACGTTCCGCCTCCGGGCCCCACCTGCCGCGCCCGCCCGCGAGGGCGTCGGCGCGCGTTGGCGGCCGGGTCGCCTTGGAGCGCCAGCGTCCTCAGAGGTTCGCCTTGGCGCGGCGGCGGCGACGAGCCTCCCGTTAGAGGTCTGCGCGCGCCGACGGGGAAGGCTGGGGGAAAGCGCTTCGCGGCGTTTTCAATTGTTCAAAACTGCCCTGTTCGGCTGACATGTGGATTCTGGGAACTAATTTATTGAAATGGAGGCTTGCTGTGAGTTTTACACACACACACACACACACACACACACACACACACACACACACACACACACATGCACACACTCACTTTTAAAAATGCCATGCTTTACATTGCACTTGAACCATTATCCGTAGATAAAACGGTATTGTTATTTTTTAACGTTTATCATGTAATTGCTTCTGGATGTTGGACTCTTTCCGATCATGGTTTTCGTCCTGTTAGTGAGAAATCCAGGGAACGAAAGCGGAGACTGCCCTTTGTTCGCCTCTGGAATGTAAATGTCTGTTAAATCCACGTAAAAAAAAAAAGTGTATTCCTTGAACGAGCGATAATAATAGGTAAATCAATCCACTTTCGTCGATGTTCTTGCGCCCTTTTTGCAAGGCACGTGGGAGAGCTTCCAGTCGGCAGCTCGAGCGAGATCGTCCTCCGCTGCGGAGCCGCCGCCTCGTCGCGGGGGTTTCGGTGCGGTGGGCGCTAAGTGCACGAGGAGCGGCGGCGGCGGCGGCCGGGCTGGGCGCGTGTTTTTCATTTGGCGGGCGCGTTTCTTCACGGGCTGTTGGGAGCGGCCGCTCGCGCGCGCGCGGGCCGGCGGGGTTGGGTGCGGCCGCCGCCGCATTGTTTCGCCAGCGCTGCCCCCGCCCCCGCCCGACGACGTCGCGACTCGGCGGCCTACGCCTGCGACAAAAAACATGCCGCGCCGCAACGCGCCGTGCAACCTGGCGGCCACGCAGCGCGGGCGGCTGGCTGGCTGGCTGGCTGGCTGGCTGTGCGCAGAAGGCGGCGCAAGGACTCGCGACGCGAGGTTGCGGAATGTTCGGGCGTTTGCTAACGGACGCGAAGCAAACACCGCGGGACTCTCGTTTGCTCGGGCTCGTGGCGACTGGGGCTGCGCCAACTGCCGAAATCTATATGTATAAAAGTGGATGTTAGTATATATGAGAGCTAAACTCCGACACCGTGAGACCAGTCTCCATGAACATTGGCATTTGTACATGTTTTTTTCACCGAGAAGGTTTATGTGCTGTTAAATCTGTTGTAATTCCACTACATGGCGCTGTAGAACAAAACTAAATATTTACGTCAAAGGCAACCCGGAACACATTCGGCAGCATTTTGAATCTACATCGTTACATAATTCCTAAACGATGCGTTCTATGGCCTTAAAAACTAAAAGTTTGAGGCCTTCGGCCTAAAAGAAACGTTTCTCACACTGCAATCTACAGGATGAAACCTTCTTGATCATTCACCTTCTATTACATTTTTGCTGGTCCGGCGCTTCCCGATATTACCTCACCTGCTCAGAGAAGTGCAGAATCTGCAAGTAAATGTGAATGAGAAGGGCAGAGAGCGGCAGAGACACAGGGACAGAATGAGGGAGAGACAGTGAAAGGGTAATGGGACGGAAAGAGGGAGATGAAGGGCAGAACAATGTCTGCCGGGTTTTCTTAGTACATAGATATTTTTTTTTAATTAAAAAAGCAACTTTTAAATAGCTTTTTATCTCGTGAGAATTTGTGTGGACCCCAAAATATATAGGCTTTGTTTTCTAAGATACGACTATCTGTTATTAATTTGAGAATTTTTGTAATAACGTTTTACTTGATTTGCGTGGACGGCATCCTTAAAATTTATCTTGAATAATAGTTGTGTGGAACTTGCCAAAGACTTCCGAATGAAATTGTTTCAAATAGTTCCAGAATGACCCAAATATTAAATAGGATAATGAAATGAGCTGTTCAGTGTTCGAGGCCACATACCACTGATGTTTCGCAGCTTATGATAGGCGGTAGAGAGAAATAAGAAAAGTCAGATAGAAAAGTTGTATTTTGTGAAGATACATAGTCGCGATTAGAACATACCAGATTATATACCAACGCTTTTGATGTTAATTTCATTAGTAGAGATGTCACCAAAATTACCAATCCTCAAAAGTTTTGAATCTTCAGTATTTTTGAACTTTTAACATAAATGTGTGTAGCATATGCCCGGCTCTCCCCAAACCTCATAATTATATAGTCATCGAAGTTATCTACGGTCTAAAATTTTCGTAATTCTAACATTGAACCATAAAAGTCTAACTTAAAATCATTGTCGAGATTAAAATATTTGACCATATACTGTTCAAGTTACATGACTATTGTTGAAGCAAATTACCGGCACCCGCCCTGTGGTCGAACCTGATGTCCCAATCACTGGTGCTCGAGATCATTATATTGCTGGATCGATGTATTTTCCGGATTATTATATGTATGGCTCGAACTATTCCGAAGTACCTTTACACAACACCAAAAATATTCGACGTCTTGGTTGATCGTAAATAAATGTGAAGGTGTCTGATAGCTTGCCAGCAGATCGCCACTCCCTACTTCGCTGCGCTGTCGCGGCCGGGCAGTGGGCGACAAGGCTGCTGAGGTACGGCCAGGCGGAGGCACTCTCTGCGGTGTTGCCACATAATATAAAAGTGTAATAATGATTCTGTTTCCTAGAATACTTCAAAAAATAGGTACGTTTTCGTTGCATAATTGAATACTTTAATGAATCTGCACAATTGGCTACGATATCGTACGTAGTTGGCGGATCGGCCACTGAAGCTTCATGGAATAGGAGATCGGCCACTGAAGCTTCATGGAATAGGAGATCCTAAGTACTCGTTACGTGGAGGGCTAGATTTTCGACACCGGCGGCTGTAAAACTAGGTACTAGTTTTGAAGGCAACCACTATTAAGAAGTAAATATGGAAGTCGCATGTTCTGATCGCTCTACACTTTCGTATCTTTTTTTCTCGTACAATTTGTATCTCCGTTCATTCACGTACACCTTTATTTTTGTAACAAACGAATAGTGTAACATTTTTGTAATTTATTCCTTACTTTCAGTATGGTCAAATCAAAAAGATTTTCCCAGAGGCTCATCTAGGATTTATTAGCGGGGAGTGGGGGTGCTATAGGTGTGGTGTCCAACAGACTTGATGTTTCCTTACGAGAAATAATTAGTCATGTACCCGGAATTTCGCGTTTATTTTTATTTTTTATATAGTTATTTACAATGTTATTAATTGAGACGGTGAATGACACTCGATAGTATAGAAAATTATTAGAAACTGTTGAATATGTCATCTGCGGAGGGAGGGGATCTAAACACATCCTTGTGAAGTTCAGTGAACTGAAGGTGGTGACTGGAGTCAAATGATCTCCCCCCCTCCCTTTAGGGTCGCACTGCTCATCCTCGTAATGTCAATTGTTTTTATAATAGCTTTATAGACTATATTTTTTTATATAATTTGATATATAGATGAAATCGTTCGTAAAATGGCATTTTCTGGCATGTATTTTGACGTATTAGCCGTTTATGACACGAATAATTGCGTCCTCACATATTCAGCCAGTCGCAGAAAGTGAATCGTGAGGTAGTGGTCGCTCATCTGACGTGCTTTCTCGCACAATTGCCAAAATTGCGTGGCGAAATAAAGGTGTTTCCGAAAATTAAACCTTGATTCTCTGCCAAATGTATAATGTTAATTTATTACATTCGTAAAATTGTGAAAACTTGCTCCTAACGTGGCCCGTTTTCAAAATCTGTACTTACGCAATAAAGCTTAATATTATGAACGAGTTGGAAAATATACTGTTGTCAGGGCGTTTGGTGATATAATCATTTGTTCTTACCCTCTAAACAAAGTAGGGGGGTTAAAACCCCAATTGGCAACACTGTTTAGTTAGCGTGCGCATACATGAGCGCGTTCTTGTGCACGTGCCGGACTTTTTTTTTCTTCTCGCCCTCCTCCAGCTTCTCCTATTTCCTTTCCTTGTCGCTCTCTTGCTTCAACAAGGGAGTGGCGACCAAGGTGACTTTCGTAATACAGGAGATGAGTCTCGCACCGGACGTTAGACGTGAAAACCATCCTGAACTCGAAGTATGCTGTCAGTGCGACTGCTTTTTAAAGTCAGGATTCGAATATTGAAGAAACCTGTTTCTGGGAGAAATATTGTATGGTAATTCTGAAAGAGATTTCTTTCTGAATAATTCCTTGAATATTGGCCTCGGAGGCTGGAGCATTTCTAAACAGTCACTACTATATTTCAAACAAGTTAATACATGATATAAACTAATTTAAAATTAAAATGTGCCATTGATACATCTCCTGGGTATGAAGGAAAGTGGTTACAAAAAGTATAAAACGAAATAGGCATGCCTATTGTACGAACATGGTATGCCATTATAAAATCTAAAGTTTCGCATTATATTGACTAATTACCTTAATTTACTTATAGTAATTAGTTACTTTAATTACCTTAATTACTTTTGGACGAATATTTTCTGGCCTACTTTTAATCAGTCTCTGGAACTTCTACTCCTTTCGACCTCAAAAATCACATAGATCACCCTATTTCGTAGTTTTTACGTTACCGTATTGGGCACTGGTTTATAACCGAATGTTTTAGTTAAATTGCAATATCAGAGACCACCTATACATCAGTTTTTATTGCAGGTAATTTCTCCTTACTACTACCGTCATCATAAACAAGTTTTACATTTTTTTTTCTGAGGAGCACCGGTGAACATATTATTTGCCTACCTGTTTTCTTTTTCTCTCCTTAAATCAATTCATTTCCACTCCATAAATTTCTTTCACGGACGTTCGCAACACTGATGTTGACATCTTTAAGTGAGCAAGGATGAATCGCGCTGTGTATGAATTTTAATTTTATTCGTAGGCCTGTTACCATATTTTTAAAAATTTGCCAATACCTACCGAACAGTATTGCCTTGGAACTTAATGATGAGCGTTCTTAGGTTCGACTTCTCACTTTTACGTTCCTAAGTGTACAAATAACGATTTTCAAATGAATGTGACCCAGAACGTATTCTTATTAGACTTAACTAACTCCTTACTCGCATAAACATACAAAACAGTCGCCTTTTAATGTTTATATAGATTATCAAAAAAAACGACTAAGCAATTCCAGAAGTGAAAGTGAACACAAATTAGACTGAGTTTGTGGAGTTTTAATATCTTCAAAAATTAGCCAGGAAACATACGCAAGTGTAAGTAAATTCGGGAAAGAATCAAATATAGTTGTAGAAGATTTTTGCTACAGAATTTTCGGAACTAATTGAGAATGATCTTATATTAAGATTGGAGAAAAACCCAGAAGAACAGTCTACAGGTGATCTGTGCTTTATTGTGCATATTAGCACAAATCGGTAAAAAATGTCGCTGTACCCAACTAAATATTCACTTCCTAAATACCTAAAAGTAATTTTTTACGGCGATTATAATTTTGAAATTGCCAATATTACCAGGTCATATATTCCATATGGATTCGGTAACAAGCCATCGATATTGGGGAGATTTTTGAAAAAAAACAGTATCACTCTGGTATGATGTAAGGGTAAGTCTCCAGTGCCAGATATTGTAAGAAACTTTTTGAACAAAACTACGCATTAAGGAAATGAACTATGAAAGAAATTTTCATCACATGACAATACTTTTAAATCAGTTTACAACGTCAGCGAACGCCATATTCAACTAGTATTATGTAATATCGAATTACGAATCGTGATTTAAACCGATTGAAATATGAGTCTGCACAAAGCCAATTGACATGGCGGAAGTGGTAAATGCTAGGGGGCCTACAGCTGGGTACGAAGAGTTTGAAGCAGGGAGTCTTCCGTGATTCCCATGACTACAAGGCCAGTCTGTTCTTGCACCTTACGTAAGCGTATCTAGTATTTGAAGCGCCAAGAACGGAGGAATCGCTCATGTGAATTTACATATCGTGCGTCGAAAAAATCTCCTTTATTTCTCAACGAAATAGTTAAATTCGCAAATAAAACAAAAATCTTAAAAACCGAACGTGTGTAGACATACAACGTAACTGTAGTACGTAATTCATTTGTACCATTTAAAAAACAAAAGTGAGATAGAAAAACGTTGTGATTTCTGAAATACCAGTAAGGTATTCCCAGCAAGTGAAAGACCTTAATGAAACTGTGAAGAATATAAATTTGTTCACTTACTTTGCATCTTCCAAAAAAAATACGAATCGCACAACCAAAAGGGGAGATTATATACTATTATGGTAGGAGGCTTTCATCCCCCCTACCCTTTTCTACATTTTTTTGTGGGCGTGTATTTGCCGTGACCCATGGATATGCGGGCGTGCACGTCTTGTTAGGAACTCATAGCTGTAATTAAGCGGACCCGAAGTCTGGAGGGTACTCCTACGTAAGGCATACGTGTTTCTAATTTCGAATGTTTTCATACCTACATGTATCCTATCTAGACAATTGTCCCATAGTCGTTCATCTCTCATTATTTTAACCCGTCATCATCATTATATTATTATTACTAGTGTTATGACTTCGGTTACCCATGACCTAAGGCTACGCTTGATATGAGGAATGATTTTGATGGGAAAGTGTTAATGAAGATATAATGAAGATTTGAGCAATGGTGAATGAGAGGGAGGGAACGAGGCAATCTTGAGAAAAAC
>JAHLJT010002630.1:38714857-38744059 GCA_031308135.1 Acheta domesticus
ATCGCCAAATAATGAAGAATCATCTAATGGATGGTTTTCAGAAACACAAGGGGACTGTTGTCCTACCATGGTTAGGTTTACTCTCTTGAAGAAATGCAAATGGATTTATAATAATGTTCTGTGCACGATTTAGATTATAACATTGTCTACATCGTATGTCTACTGCCTGCACAGAACTCACCAATCACTTAAATGGACTGTGCTTTTTTCAGAGCCGAATGCAGAGGATAATGGGATTTTGTATATGTGTGGGTATGGGCATTTTGTGCTTTGTTCTGGCAGCACTCTATACACCTGTGTTACTCTTCAAGGCACGAAAATTTGCATTGCTATATACTTTGGGAAGTCTGTTTCTAATCTGCAGGTTGTGCCCCTTTGCCATTTTATATTTTTTTGCCAAATTCATTTAAGAAATTGTAAATGTTCTTTCAATTTTGGAGATTTTTCTTGTATAACATAACAAATTTGTTTTATTTTACAGTTTTGCATTTTTGTGGGGTCCTATGAACCACATAAGACATCTGTTCTCCAAAGAACGACTCCCTTTCACAACTGTGTATTTGGAACTCTATTTGCTACGTTATATTTGCACTCAGTGTACAAAGTACACCTTTTACGGTTTTATGTGCTGTAGGTCAGATAGTTGCTCTTTTATGGTTTCTGATGAGTTACATACCTGGAGGACAAACTGGATTAATGTTTTTTACACGACTATGCTCTTCTGCTGTGACAAGTACCGTATCTAAACACTTCCAGTGTGAAACGGCAGACGACTCTTTTAAGTGATGTGTAAGGGAAAAGATTGAGAGAATTCAAAAGATTGTTGGATGAGTGTATTATGATCTGGAGACTTCGATGGACTGTTCAGTATGTACAGATTGCTATTTTCAGACAAATTATTTTGAATTGGAATTTTCATGCCAAAATGAAAATGTACTTGAAATGTACATGTGATCTAGACACAACATGTAACAGAATTTTGTGAAAGAGTATATTTTTGTGTGTATTCAGCCTGCTTTGTGATGAAGGATTAACGCCAAAGTTATTATTTATTTAAAAGTGACAGTGCTTTTAATTTCAACCCTTTCCTTACAATGAAACATGTTAATGAGTTTGACTGTGAACGTTATAGCATCTTATGACAAAAGTTATTGTAAAAAGTGTCACTTTTAGTGCTATTATTAAAATGATGGGGAAAGTTCAGAGAAATTATATTTAAAATAATGTAATTATTTTATTACTTGAATGAAATTGTAGAATTTGTATAGTGAAGGCAGGATTGTTGAAATAAGTTTTGTGTTAATGGCTTAAGAGAATAAGACTCACATTTCTAGAAACAAATTTATCATGCATGAAATGGTAAAAAAAGATCATAATGTACAAAAACATTCAACAGTGTGTTAAATTATTACTCATTAGTGCAATGTGAATGATTTTATATATTATATTCATATTTTTATTATAATTGCTTACTTTTCTGATTCCTTTCTTTTTTTAATGTGTATTTGCCAAGTGTTATAGTCGGTTCACACAGGTTTTTCATATAGCTTGCCTGCTTTTCAGAAAAAGGATAAATTGAGAATTCAGTGAATGTCTGTTCAAATTAGTTTTTTACATACTGAAATTTGAATTGCTGATTTGTGTGTTGATGTACAATAAATATTATTTCTGAAATTGAATCAAAGGGGAGAAAAAACTATAAGACCATGAGTTTCAAGTCTTCACGAGCCTGCATAGGAAAAGTCGTGTGTATTGAGGGAATACGCTTTGAGAAGGTGTTACACCAGAAGCACTGATAGTCAATTGACCAGTTATAGTTTGTAAAGTACTATTTTTCCAATTCGACCCCTATGGCCACAATGGACCATCACACGGCATTTCACATCTTTCTCCGTCGTACCGTTAGAAGTCGGATGATCGCAAGCATTGCTTG
Organism: Acheta domesticus; assembly: GCA_031308135.1. Lineage (NCBI taxonomy): Eukaryota > Metazoa > Arthropoda > Insecta > Orthoptera > Gryllidae > Acheta > Acheta domesticus. The sequence goes on from JAHLJT010002630.1 coordinate 38,716,791, forward strand.
ATAAGATCGTGATCGTGCAATACCTGGCGGCACGACTGAGAACATCCCGAAATACCATGACATATTCCATCCGTGTATGAAGACGGGACTTGAGGGGCAAAGGTTAAAAAAATCGCAGTATTAGTAATGATATTTGAGGAGTAGATTTGGGCTACACTTCTAATGATTTTCAATGATTTCTTGATTATTGGTACTGAATAATTTCTCATTTGATGGAATTAAGGTTCAGTAAATAGAACAGTATTGTGTCTGCATCTATGAAACAATGCAATTAGAACAAGATGAACAATCTATGGAGTAAGTTAAGGTCCTGCTTAACTTGAGACATTTAATGTATTTGGGAGCGATTTCGAGAATGATCTTTATTTATTCATGTGTGGTTTGTATTCAATATTTTGAAAGTCTAATCTGATATCATCAGGATATCAAAAAAGTTAACAAATTAATGTATTTGAAAAATATTAAAATTTAAATTTATTCAGGCACAGTAGAATACAATTATTTTGAGAACTTCAGTGAATTACACAAACAATGTAAAGCTTGCAGACTTGGTATACAAATATAACTAAGTCAACAATAAAAATACATTTTATATTAATATAAAGAGCCGCAGTGGCTCAGTAGTAGGGCACTGGCTTCTTGATCTGAAGGACCCAGATTGAATCCCAGCATAGGCTTGAATTTGTATCTGGTTGTTTCCCTTCTGGGCAAGCTCTGGGGTCAACTCGATCTCCTTTCCAAATGAGTACCAGAATCTTTCCTGAGGGTAAGCCACAGCATTGTGCTTGCCACACAACTTCCTCCCTGTACTGATTGTGACAAATAAGTGGAGCCCTGCCTTCATCTCTACTGTGAGCCACATTGACCAGTGTGCGATTACAGAGAGATATTTTTACTTTTATTAATATAAATGAAAAATTATTCATAAGAAAACAAGTCAGCTGGACACTACACTTGTAGCCCAATGTCTCAAATCACTTCTGGGTGCATTTTTGTCCTATGAATTGTACTGTGCCTGTATTAATTTGATATGTAATACTTTTCAATCATTTTTTTGATATTCTGATGATGAGATCAGATTACTCTTGGAACGTTGAATACAAACCATATAAGTAAATAAATAGGACTCAAAATTCAAATTTATTGATTGTTTGAAATTAATAGAAACCCAAACTTCTGAGATGAACCGTTTGCTAGGTTCCAAGAAGCAGTGAATATCCAGACAACAAAACATTTATTTTATGTGAAGCATTTACTTACTACATTTGGGCAGTGGAATCTCTTGCATGTTGCAGAAATCATCTGGTTCTGCCTGTATGGATTTTGCTTCTTTTCCAGATTTTCATTTATTTACCTTTGTTGAGAGAGGTTCAAAGATGATGTTCTTGTATGGTTTAGGCATGTTCCTTATTCCTTCTCAACAGGTTCTGAGCTGAACATCACTTATTGTGCTAGTGCAGTGAATGATTTACAAATCTAAATAGCGAGAACGAAGAAATCTGTTGTTTTCTTCCAGAAACTTTAAAGAAGTCACTCGATGTTGCTAAGTAAAATTTATATAAGAAGCTTTGATTTGATTGCTTATTAATGTTAATTTCATACCATCAAGTTATTCACATTGGCCACATGAATTTCACTACCCAGTGTTCAGTTAAAGTAATCCACTCCTGTTTTGGTGTGCATGTGAATCATATCATAGTTAATGAATATGCATTTCATAAGCAGGAGGCTCAAGTAAAATAAGCCTGTGGCAGTAGATCCACAGAGGCCCCTGATTTTTAACTACCACCACATCTAACACAATTTATGTCTCAATGCAAATAACTTTTCCTCCAGCTGCCTGCTCCTGGAAGATCTCCAATACGAAAAGACACCCATAATATTTCTCCTCTGTAATACACGTTTCACACAAATCTGCATCTCTTAAGAATTCTTATTTTTGGTAAAATAGTAAGGGAGGGAAAGGTTTAGTATAATTTGCCTCTCGGAAGAAAGGCTAAACATCTTAGACTGTACATCATACACCCCCCTCCCTCGTAATTTTTAAATACAAAGCAATTATAACGAGAAATGAAAATTTCAAACTTTTGAAAGGTCCACAAATTTGTATACTGTTTTAGAAACTTCCCTGGCTATGTACTAAAGGAAACTTATGAATACAAACAAGAAAAGTGACCCTGATCCACAAAAAATTAAGTGGGGATACATGAGAAAAATTGTATTAGAACAAAGTATCAAATGTATTTGAAATTTTGGTAAATCTAGTGTTGGGCTCATTTGCATAGATTTTCTTCTGGATATTTCGTGTTTTAGAAGCCTGTAGTATTTTAGCAAAGAATATTCTTGAAATTATTTTTTTATAACAGCTGCAATTACCTGTTCACTTTGGGACAAAATATAAAGGACTGATGCACAAATGAAAACTGATGACTCTTAGCACAAATTTATTGTCCAATATCATTCATTAATGCAACATTTGAATAAATAAAATTTTTGTAAGTACAACAATTAAGAAATGCACAACTGTTGGCTGTCATGGTTTGTGACTTGCACTATTGTTTTTATACCATTTTTCTTACTGCAGCAACACTTCTAAATTTCCAGCTTCATACATCTTTTTTACATCTGTTCCTCCACCTATGCATTGCCCTTTAACAAAAACTCTTGGAACCTAGAACAAGAAAAATTGTTCATTCATTGAATAGGTTTTCTAAGTTTTAATTGGTCAGTTCATCTCAAAATCAAAACTCTCCAGATTTTGGGAACACTTGAACAAGAGAGAGACTTGAAAGAAACAGAGAAAGTGAAATGTACGTAACTGAAGAAAGCTTTAGGGGTGTCCAAGTTTACCCCTACACAACTAGTGCATGAGTCACAAGGGTGCCCTTTATGTGGAAGAACTGCGATGCCAAATGCTACTACCAAACACCCACACCTCAAAAAATTAATGAAGGAACTAAGAGAGAGAGAAAAAAATATGGGAAATATTTTATATGACAGATGCAATGACCACAATAAACTATGCACATTGTGCACTTTCCCATATTATTATTAAAACTCTCCAGATTTGATATTCCCATTTTGCCGCAAGCCCCTAACGATTTTTCCCCTTTATATCTCTTTGGATGAAAAATGGAATTATTTAGCTTTCACAATTACTGGAGAAGAGCCATCCGAAAGAGTATTTGTCACGGGATTCATAGTCTTTAACATTTATTTTGTTATAACATCAAATTTACTGGTACTTCAATTTTTAAAATCCACACTTTTGACTAAACATGCACAACACTCTGTTATTGACATTGTCATGAATACGTAGTTTTTAGAAACTAAATGCTTTTCATGTAATGAACTTCATATTTTATTTTTATTGAATTACTCTTTTTTTCTAATAAATGTATATAACCAATATTTGGTCAGCTCAAAGCCATAGGAGAGGATTGTTAAAAGAAACAAAATAAAAAATAGAGAAAATATCCAAGCATCTACATACTTAATTGCATAGAAGCCATGTTTTAGATAACCACACAGCTGAACTCGCATACTATTTACTGTATACTCACTGTCCGAGCACCAGTTATTTCTCCAAGGATATCCTGGATTGCATCTGCATCATCTCTTTTGTCCAATTCTATTGCACTATACGTCACATTAATTTTATTGAAAACCTGAAAACAAGTTGTTACAATATAATTTGACAACTTAAAAATGTACTCTTCAATAAACATGCTTGCACAACTTTCTCACCTCTTTTGCCATAGTACAATACGGGCAGTACGTTTTTGAGAATATCACTACGTTATCTCCAGAAATGAGTTCTTTTACCAGCTGTGCCTGAGGGCCACTCATGTTTACCGCTCTGCTAGCACCTAAACCCATTTGAATAAAGTTAGAAGCTGCAAAAGAAGCACAGTTTTAAAATCTGCATGTGATGTGGATGACTGAAAGATTAGTCAGTGCTGCTCCTTCATATTCTCCAAGCATATTCACGCTGACACCGTGCAGTTTGTTATCTCTCACTAATCCACAAAACATGTCAGAGAAACATCATATACAACACATGTGAATTCAAGCAACTATTCTACATGTTAGAAGGAAAAGTTCAATAATTATGCATTTACATGCAGAAATGCATTTAATTCTAATATGCCACAATGGATTCTTTTAAATAAAATAAGTATTCACTGAAGTGTCTACAATCCATATGAATTCGCAGCGGCAAAGCTTGTCAGCCTACCTCACACTATTTGACAGTTCTCAAGTCCACAACTTCGCTTCACTCTTATTAGCTAGACAGCTACAATCTTGGACAATTTCTATGTTGAAGTGGCGTCACGTGTTGCAACTGCTACAATGAATCGTAACTACTGGTCAGTTCTCAAAATTGGATGAATACAGGGAAGAAACGTTCCCTTCGAGTCCCGTTACAACGCTTATCGCATCACAACTATTTTTTGGAATAGAACCAGTTTACAGGAGTCATATACTCTCTGGGAGTCATTGAACGAACGAATCAGAACTATAGTGCGATTTTTATAACTTTGCCTCTCAAGGCCCACCTTCACGATGGAATATTAAAGTAGCGGTGTGGCAGTCCTAATATATGCTCACTACTATCCAGTTTACTGCGATTTTTCTAACTTTGCCCATGAAGACCTACCCTTCTTCAGGATAGAATATATCACGCTATTTCGCGACGTTCTCGGTCGTGCCGCCAGGTATCGCATGATCGCGATCGTATCAAGCAGTGCTTGCGATCGCGCGCCTTCTAGCGGCACAACGGAGAAAGATGCGAAATGCCGTGTGATATTCAATCGTGGCCACAGGGACTTGAGGGGCAGAGTAAGAAAAATCGCATTATAGATTAATTGATATATGGTTATACTTGGCTTTTTATTTCTTGGCGCGTTGGGGCGGTCGTGTCTTCGCAATGGAATATCTCACGGTATTTCGCATCGTTCCCGGGTCGTGCAGCTAGGAGTTGTATTATCGCCAGCACTGCTCGATACAGTCGCGATCATGTGACACTTAGCGGCACGACAAAGAACGACGCGAAATACCGTGAGATATTCCATTGTTAAGATATGATCCCTCGTGCCAATAAATAAAAACCCAAGTATAGATGTGATTGGAAGAGAAGGTAATAGCAGCCTGCGGATTTTGCTTATTTGCATCGTTTTTTTTTCTTTAATCATAATGATATGCATAAAGAAAACAAATTCAATTTTTGTAGTAGGGGATCGATTTACAAATTCTTTGGTGCATATTTCTGATGGCTCAGCATATTTTCATTTCAAGGGTATATATTTGCATATTTTACATTAAAAAATAATTTATTAATATTTTTTCTTTCGTAAAATGCAAACGTTGAGATGGCACTCGAGTTTTCATCATCTCTGGATGTGTGATATTCCATTGTGACCATAGGGGCTTCAGGGGCAGAGTTAGAAAAATAGCACTATAGTACTAAAAGAGCCTTTTTCAATATTAATGCCTATACGAACCTATTTTACTTTTAAAAACCTAAAATGAGACTAATTTGCCTAATTTATTTTGTCTGTACCTTCTTTTAACTTTTTTCTATGTCGGCATATCAGACAAGGATGATATTAATTTTAAGTTGCGTTAATCTGTAAGATAGTGAGAAATGAATAGACTGGACAAGGATCTTGCGATAAAAGTCTTCATGCCACTACTTCCTGACTTATGGAAAAGTCCGCCTCCGCTCGTAATATAAAGCTATTGAATTTCCGCGAAAGAAAAGTGACCGATAAAAGACATTCATTTTCTCTTGAAAACTATCAGTAATTTATGGTGAGGCAAATACGGTACTAATAACTCTAACTAGAGGACAAACAAACTCGAAATGCAGTTTTCGCTTAACAATGCGGAATCATGAGGCAAGTAACATACCGTAGAGAACAGTCGCGGCTCGTGGTTTTATAGATGGAGAAGGTTGCAAATGCATTGCATTGCATTGCATTGCATTACATTACAATGCATTGCATTGCCAGCATTGTATTTCTATTAATAATAAGTTTGATACAGACGATTGAGAACGACGCGAAATACCGTGGGGCACGTTTCACAAAGGTTACAAGTTACTAGTACTAGTAATACAAGTACTCGTAAGTTCTGTTTCATAAGGATTTTGCCGGGCCCCAGAAGACAAGACCTCATGCGCCAAGAAAGAAAACCCCAAGTATAGAGCTCCTACCGGGCTCCTACCGCATACTGGGAAAACTAGTTGAAGCGCAATGCTACTCGCGGAGCTGCACAGTAATGCTATCTGGTGAGCCCGCCGTTCTTCAGACCCTAGGCTCCGCCGAAGGCTGTCTCGCTGCAGCCTTCGTTCCGCTGGTAAGCGTCTGCAGTGAATGCATGACGTCACGCCTCCTCGTTTGTACAGGCCTTATGGGAGAATAAAATGGGAGCCTAACGCTTCTCTCTTCCTGTCAACAGCCTGAAACGCGTTATGGACGGCCGTTAACGAACCGAGAAAAAAAAAGTTGATATGATTGTAACATAATACAACTTAGAATTCCATTATTAATTAATAAATTAATTTGCAAACATATTTTTAAATTTCTTTTTGGACGACGATCTCTCTAGAAGAGGCTCCGCCTTACAGCCTTTAATGACGAGCCACGCCTGGTAGAGAAATTCGTCTATAATATTTTTAGTTTTGCAGAAATTTAATCATCTTTGATTTTTTTAAATGGAACTGTATATTTTTTCACCAGTATAGATCATGAAAAAATGAATAAAAATTATGTATCATATGTTAGTATTTTGATAGAAATTGGAGTATAAAACTAGACTTTTTGAAATGTGATTTTGAATTAAACGGACAATATTTCGTGTAGGAGCCGTTGCAATTCTCGCCTTCGGAGAAAGTGGCCTTCGCGGCGTCGAGACTGTTTCGTGGTGGACAGGGAGTGTGAGAGGGGTGGCCGTGAAGGATAGAGGCGAAACTACAGCAATTCATGGTCTTGACACGAAGATCATATGAATAAAACATCAATATTAACGATCAGGATGAGAGATTTTTTCCAATTTGTTCATCTGAATTGAACTTTTCTTCTAATGAAATTCCAAAGCGACGATAATCAAAAAGAATCAAATAAAATAATTTGAATCGGAACGATGATAATAATAAAGGTTCTTTTCAAACTTACAAGAATCGAGCTCATAGTGTTATGGTAGAAACAAACTGTCACTTTAAAACATGGGATGGGAATGAATTCTAAAAGAATTTTATTATAATATCTCGATTAACTCATCAAATAATAGATCGGTAGAAATTTTGTCTTATTATTTACTGTTCATAAACTTCTTATTTAAACACGTACCAAAAGAACAATGCAATAAAAATTTTGAAATAATCTTGACAGTTTATCAGTGTAAATTTACTAAACTTTACCACAAATGCGAATCTGCAGTCACGACTGCTAATACTGATTGGAGAGTTACTCACTTGATAATGCCATCGTGCTACCAACAACTTTAAAATACAGGGCAGAAGACTGAAGTGTACTGTTTTCTTTTCCATTTATGAACAGCAATAGATGTACGGTTTGCGAAATGGACTAGTGATCATCTTAATTAAAAATAAATTTATCAACGAAAGAGACTGTTTGGATTCTCCGCCACGTTTGAAGGTGATATTTATTATTAAAGAAGACATGTTATGTGCAGATAAATCAATGGAAAAAATTGTGTTTCTTAGTGTGACATTAGTGTCAAGACCATGGATTGTTGAAATTATGCCTCTTATCCCTTACTGCCACCCCTCTCAGTCTCCTCTCTCCAAGCAACAGGCTTGACTGTAACTTGGCCACTTTCCTCGAAGGCGAAAGTTGCAACAGCTGCTACACGAAATATTGTCCATTTAATTAAAAACCACATTCAGAAAGTCTAGTTTTATACTCAAATTACTGTCAAAATACTAGCATATGAAACATCATTGTATTCCTCTTTTCTTAATCTATCCATTGCTGATGAGGAAAATATACAGTTCTATTTGAAAAATCAAAGAAGATCAAATTTTCGAAAACTAAAAGTATTATAGACAAATTCTCTACGGCATGTTACTTGCCCAAGATTCCGCATTATTCAGCGAAAACTTCATTTCGATATCCTGAACCCGTTTAGAAGTTATGGAGTGGTCCGTACTTCTAGTTGTGGGCCACTTGTATGTGTATGTATGTATGTATGTGTCGTGGCGGCGCGTGCTCATAATCACAGGGGGTTTCACAAGGATTAGAATCTTAAAACTCAGGGACGCCAAAAGTCTAAGATAATAAAAGCAACAAGACAAAACGTCATTTGAAAAACTCTTACGATATAGATTATAAAAGACAAAATTATTTTTTGGACGACAATCAATAGCTTTTGTACATACCTTTCAGTAAAACACCTGTTAATTATGTAGATAAATCAACAGCAGTGCTGCTTGTACTGAAATTTCATTCTTCTTTCTTTCTTGTTCGCGAATACATCAAATACTTTCTCAATGAAGTCTCTAATTTCATTTACTATGTCCTTTCAACAGATAACGAGGTAAGAGCAGTCAGTCTTTTTCATTCATTGAAATTCATGCACATATGTATTCGATCACACGAGGTACTAAGATTCTAGAATTTATATTAAAAATGCAGTACTGTTATCGTTCTTGATAACTCGATTAGAATACGAAAACTCACACACGTACACGTTCGCGTTACCACAAAAAATTTCATAACTCATGCAAACGGTTTTCCCTCGCCTACACGGTCAATTTGCCCCACGCTGGGCTGCCAATGCAACGGTATTCTCTCCCTCACGTTCAATTTGCCCCTCTCTATACCTCCCTTGTTTATTTATTTCCCCTTTCTCCGAATTGCTCTGTACTTTGGAGCCAATGCAACCATACCTTTCTTACCGCTATTCAATCTGTCAATGTTACTATCTGAGGGTGTTGCATAAAATTTTATTTGGGTCGTAGGTCGTGGACGGCCCCGTACGGGAAATTACCTGTAAACAACGCTTAACATCACAGCATGCACATGGCTACTAACTACTGAAATAAAAACATATATATTTCAAACAAGAAAACCAGAATTTAATTCCCCTTTTTCATTTTCTAATTCTTCCGTCAACACTACACGGCACATGAGCATTTACATCCGCTTGGCAATGTGGCTATGGGTTTCTTTAACATTAACCTTACCCCATTACATGAATTTACAATTCATTACAATTCCAATGGCCATTAGTTAGTCGTTTGATCGTTATGAATCTTTAGGAATTCCTTTTAAAAAAAAAAACTCAATATTATTGCCAATCAATACTAGGTACGTACGTACTTCAATGCAACAATGAGAAAAAAAATGAAACCTAACAATTACTAAATCCAGCCTACAAATTATGATATTATACTAATTCCGCTTGAAATTCCGTAAATTTCAAAAGTCTCATGAATGTTTTGTTACGTTTTGATGTGCACAAGTTCAAAGCTGATTTTTTTTCTTTAATTATTTCGCGAGTGCGTCACTTCCCTTTCTCTCTGCCTCGTCGAAAACAGCGTTGTTGTCGGTCCAATGATCCTATTGCGCGTCCACTCGCACGCATCGGATGTCCACGCACGCTCCACTCGTGCACGGGCCGGTTCTCTTCAGTATTTCTCCAAAAAAAATTGTCCAAACACTTGCATCACAAATTCACTACCAAAATACTTCTTCTCTCTTCAAGTATTAATGCATTGCCGACGTCCGCCCAGTTATAAGTTCATCAATTACTTTAAGCTCCACCGCTCAAAAAATATCTAAGTCCGAAAAGTTAAACAAATCACGAATACTACGGACGTGGGGATCACGTTCTCTCGACCGCTGGCTAGACCGAAGTGTGCTCAAAATCATTTCGATTTAACTTGTTGAACTCGCTTATGAAAAATGCCGGCGAAATCCCTTTCGCTTTTTTCATTGTTGTTTCCACAAAATTTTCTAAAATGGTCATTATTTCCCGTTTTAACTTGTTTCGTGTTCGTTCGCTTTAGCTTTTCCCCAATGTTAAAGATTTCTTGTCCAAACAGCAGTTTTCTATTTATTTCCCGTCGAAAATGCTAATTTTCTGTCGACATTCCCCAGCAGTAAATCGTCGCTTGTTTGGTAGTATTGTTAGCTTGCAATATTTATTTATTTAGAATGTTCAATGTTTTATAACTCTCTAAACCATGTATAAATTTTGTTTAATTCCTATTACGACGATTCCCGCCGCATCTCATTGTTTAATCAGCATTTCTTCGCAAAATCTCGATAATTCAAGTTATGCCATTTGACCTGTTCGACTGGGATTTCATTCTAAATCTTCAAATTACAATTTTAAGGGAATTCGTCGTCCGATCTCGTTCAAACAAAAAATACAAGCGTTCGTTTAATTCTTCTTCAACTAAATGGTTATTCAAAATTTCTTTCCGCATTTGTTGACCCCATAAAAGTCTCCAGAAACGATCGAAATATATCTTCCGCGGCGCGCTGTTCTCTTGTCTTGTTCATTGATTCTAATACCCGTTGTGTACATCATCGACTATAGATCTTAAATAGTTATTCTTTTGTCCACTATTGTTTTGAAGTATTCCTAGGAATAATGAATCATTACATCTCCCCCCGACCAGACGTCGCTCACTCGCTGACATCGTCACGATGAGCCGGCGTAACACCATCAGTTCGATTCCCAGTCAGGTCATTGTTGCCCGGTACTGGCAACTACGCCTTGTGTTGGTAAACACGAGCCGGTGCACCGCACTTCAACATTATCGTTCCCGCTTGAACACCTGCTTCACCATACTCCTTGTAATCACTACACTTGCTTTATCGTCGCACTTACGCGCGTCCGACGCACTACACTTCTTTTGGATATACATTCGACACTGTACGGTCGTCCGCAAACAACAACAACACACACATAAAACAAACTTATTCTAAACAAACTTGCTTTCTTGCTTATAATCTTAACACTAAACTTATAACTAAATATTTACCATGAACCATAACAAGCCAAGAAACCCATTCCCTGTCAACCATACCTATTGCTTCCCCTTTGTCCATTGCGTGTCCTCAAACTACACCTGTCAATATTGCATTACACCTGTCACTTTCCTGAATTACTGTTCTATATTCTATCTTTGCCCCTTTCATTCCTACGCCATTTCTTTATATAATTTTACATTTGTCCTATTATAAGTGCCTAATCTCTCTGTCATCATCTGCTAATGACAACGTGTTGTTGTCAAACACCTCCGTAATTACATACGGGCCTTCATAAAGTGGGAAAAAACTTTCGGAACAATTTCTTCTGCTCTGACGACGACGAGTGCGGCGATCTCAACAACACTTGGTCGCCTACACGGTACGCCCCCCGACAGAAACTTCTTTGGGCCTTCTTTTGATTCGACCGCCTTTTCCAGCTGCTTGTATACAATTTGGTAAGAGGTGGCGCTTCGTATCGGGGAATGTTTACGGCTTTCTGTTTTCGAGTATCCAGGCAAATGCTTACTTTCCCATTCTTCTTTATAACCACGACGAGCGGACTCACGTATGGGGTTATTGACCTCTTGACCACCCCTTTCTCTTCCATTTCTCTAATCGCTTCTCGCACCTGTGTTTTGTACGCTTGAGGTACGGGGTATTGCTTTGTTGAAAACGGGGCATCATCCTTCATCTCTAACGCGAATCGATAGCCCTTCACCGGCTCCAGTGATTCTTGAGATATCTTGGCATAGGCCAACAGCAGTTGTCGCACCTTCTGCGGACAGTCCTCTGGGCGACGACACCCTCCACGGCCGAGTTCACTTTCTGAAGAACCTCTTCCATACACGACAGCACCTCGTCTCCGCCTATTGTCGCAGTGTCACGTTCAGCGACCACCGAGCCACCCCCAATAGAACCTTGTGATCGTAGCGTCACTATCCCAGTACCTACGTCTACAACGGCTTGGTAGGCCCTCAATGCGTCCATCCGATGATCAACTCACGCACAAGTCCACGGACGACTATCGCTGCCACTTCGATGGTCATTTCTCCCACGCAGAATTCCACCCATATCTGCCTTCCGGCGGTACACGCCGCTTTCTGGTTCGCCATCACGACCCTCAACTTCCTCGTCGGTAGCTCAACTAACTCTTGCCCGTCTCTTCTCACTTTCTCACAAAACTCCTCTGACACCGCGCTGATGCTACTTCCCGTATCTATCAAAGCTTCTACCTCCCTACCGTAGCTGGTGCCTCTCAAACCAAGCATTTACTAGGTTTTGCGCCCTCGTTGTTCTCTTCTTCTCTTAACAACTCTTCGCCTGATACCATTACGATCGCTGTTGCTATTACCGTAACTAGCCCCTCTGGTTCCACGTTTAAGCCTCCACGGCTCTTCCAGACTTAAACGCAGTCAGTTTTCCTGACGTCGCTCATGTGACCGAGGAAAAGCTCCATTCTCTCCTCCTGAACACGATATCTCGCCTCTTGATGAGGCCGTTCCGTCACCGAATGTTGAACATTGCCTTGTGGTGGTTTCTGTTGTTGAGGTTGCCCGCCCTGCGGCCTCTCTACATTGACGGTTTTGTCACCTGCGCGCACCCCCATTGCGCATATATTCTCCGACTTCGGTTTCGTCGGGAATTTATTATAGCCGCTAGCCCTTGGTTTTGCGGTCGATGCTCACCACCGTCCTGCTCATTTCCATCATTAATCTGGTCGAAGCGACTGACGCGTTCGATCAAGTCATCGATCGTTTCCGGCATGTTATTCCACAGTAAATTTCTAATTTGGTTCGGCATTTGTCTGATTAAAATGCGAATCACTTCGTCGGGGTTGAATTCTTCACTGCATACCTTGAAAGCGCTTACTTTTCTAGTGACGAAGTCGCACATGCTTTCGGTGCCTCCCTTCCGGTATCGTTCTGACATTAAACGGAATTTCAGCTCGAACCTATGGTGTTGATTCCAATATCTGTCCAGAAACTTAGCCTTCCACTCCCCATAGGATCGAGGTGTGGGCGTAAGGGCCTGCCACCAATATTGCGCTTTTGAACTGAGCGCTTCTTCTACGAACCGTAGCTTCATCGTCTCGGGGATTCCGTTCACCAAAAAGTAATTCTCGAGAGCAGTTAAGAAAGAGTAGGGCTGCTCTTTACTCTCCCCATGAAACCTCAGGTAATTTGGCAACGTTGGGTGGCCCATCACTACACCTGACACCCCCGTTCGCTGCGCTGCCTGCACGCGACCTTCTAATTCCGCGATTTTACTCATTAATGTCTCTTCTACTTCTCTATATTTCCCGGTTTCAGGTGCCCTCAACTGGTCGATTTCCGTCATGACCGTCGATTTAATATTCGCAGCGATGCCGCTGACGGAGCCTTCAATCTTTTCAATGCGCGCATCTTGCCGTAACGATGCCTCCCTCACGCCTTGAAGGTCGTGATTAACGCTACCTAGCTGCTCGCGCTGCTGTTCTGCGGCCTGACGCAATGTCAAAATCGACAATTTAACCTCTCCGACGTCAGTGCCCATTTGTTGATTGAAAACGTCCTGAACGGCGAAGCGAGTTTCCATCTTTTCTTCTAACATACGGGTCTCGCCCTCCGCCTTCTCAAACCGTTTCAGGGTTTCGGCTTTAAACGCCTCGACTCCTTCCCTTATACTGGCCACCGCGTCGCGTAACTCGCCCTCGATCTTATCCAGCCTCCCGTTTAAGCTGTTACGTAGTTCAGCATTGCTTTCCGCCATTTTGTTTTGCAAAGCTACGCTGTTCTGTTCTAAATTCTGCAACTTGCTCTGTACATTCGCGCTGTTCTGTTCTAATTTGCTTTGTAAATTCGCGCCGGTTCTGTTCTAAATTCTGCAAAGCCGCACTGTTCTGTTCTAGCATGGTATTACTCCGCTGTAGAAATTCCCAAATCATCGCCAAGCTTGGCTCCGATTTGCTGCCTGCCTCTACCGGAGTTTCGACTGCAATCTGCTGCCCAATTATTTCTTCAGTTGCGGTAATCGCAACATTTTCCTCCCCTTCCACTTCAAATTCGTCCGAATTCCTCTGCTCCTCGTCCCCGTCTCGAGCAAAAATTGTTCCGAATTCCGTTTCCTCCCTAACACCTAGCGTTTTCTTACTACGCGTTTCCATGGCTACTAATTCCTTTATTAAAATTTAATTATTTCCGCCCTGAATGCTGCAATATTAAACGCAGTTTAATTCCACGCTCCACGCTTTGGGCGCCAATGCAACTGTTTTCCCTCGCCTACACGGTCAATTTGCCCCACGTTGGGCGCCAATGCAACGGTTTTTCCCTCGCCTACACGGTCAATTTGCCCCACGCTGGGCTGCCAATGCAACGGTATTCTCTCCCTCACGTTCAATTTGCCCCTCTCTATACCTCCCTTGTTTATTTATTCCCCTTTCTCCGAATTGCTCTGTACTTTGGAGCCAATGCAACCATACCTTTCTTACCGCTATTCAATCTGTCAATGTTACTATCTGAGGGTGTTGCATAAAATTTTATTTGGGTCGTAGGTCGTGGACGGCCCCGTACGGGAATTACCTGTAAACAACGCTTAACATCACAGCATGCACATGGCTACTAACTACTGAAATAAAAACATATATATTTCAAACAAGAAAACCAGAATTTTAATTCCCCTTTTTCATTTTTCTAATTCTTCCGTCAACACTACACGGCAACATGAGCATTTACATCCGCTTGGCAATGTGGCTATGGGTTTCTTTAACATTAACCTTACCCCATTACATGAATTTACAATTCATTACAATTCCAATGGCCATTAGTTAGTCGTTTGATCGTTTATGAATCTTTAGGAATTCCTTTTAAAAAAACTCAATATTATTGCCAATCAATACTAGGTACGTACGTACTTCAATGCAACAATGAGAAAAAAAATGAAACCTAACAATTACTAAATACCAGCCTACAAATTATGATATTATACTAATTCCGCTTGAATTCCGTAAATTTCAAAGTCTCATGAATGTTTGTTACGTTTGATGTGCACAAGTTCAAAGCTGATTTTTTTTCTTTAATTATTTCGCGAGTGCGTCACTTCCCTTTCTCTCTGCCTCGTCGAAAACAGCGTTGTTGTCGGTCCGATGATCCTATGCGCGTCCACTCGCACGCATCGGATGTCCACGCACGCTCCACTCGTGCACGGGCCGGTTCTCTTCAGTATTTCTCCAAAAAAATTGTCCAAACACTTGCATCACAAATTCACTACCAAAATACTTCTTCTCTCTTCAAGTATTAATGCATTGCCGACGTCCGCCCAGTTATAAGTTCATCAATTACTTTAGCTCCACCGCTCAAAAAATATCTAAGTCCGAAAAGTTAAACAAATCACGAATACTACGGACGTGGGGATCACGTTCTCTCGACCGCTGGCTAGACCGAAGTGTGCTCAAAATCATTTCGATTTAACTTGTTGACTCGCTTATGAAAATGCCGGCGAAATCCCTTTCGCTTTTTTTCATTGTTGTTTCCACAAAATTTTCTAAAATGGTCATTATTTCCCGTTTTAACTTGTGTTCGTGTTCGTTCGCTTTAGCTTTTCCCCAATGTTAAAGATTTCTTGTCCAAACAGCAGTTTTCTATTTATTTCCCGTCGAAAATGCTAATTTTCTGTCGACATTCCCCAGCAGTAAATCGTCGCTTGTTTGGTAGTATTGTTAGCTTGCAATATTTATTTATTTAGAATGTTCAATGTTTTTATAACTCTCTAAACCATGTATAAATTTTGTTTAATTCCTATTACGACGATTCCCGCCGCATCTCATTGTTTAATCAGCATTTCTTCGCAAAATCTCGATAATTCAAGTTATGCCATTTGACCTGTTCGACTGGGATTTCATTCTAAATCTTCAAATTACAATTTTAAGGGAATTCGTCGTCCGATCTCGTTCAAACAAAAAATACAGCGTTCGTTTAATTCTTCTTTCAACTAAATGGTTATTCAAAATTTCTTTCCGCATTTGTTGACCCCATAAAAGTCTCCAGAACGATCGAAATATATCTTCCGCGGCGCGCTGTTCTCTTGTCTTGTTCATTGATTCTAATACCCGTTGTGTACATCATCGACTATAGATTTTAAATAGTTATTCTTTTGTCCACTATTGTTTTGAAGTATTCCTAGGAATAATGAAATCATTACACTCACATCCCGGTATAGTGCGAATTCACTCACATTCAGTCGACCAGCACTGGCCCTGCCAGGGCCCTGCACTGCCTATACTGCGATTTTCGTATCTTTGTCCCTGACAGAAATCGACTGTTCACGGTTTCATCCAATCGGGAGCTTAAACGTCACCATAGTGACGTCACTATCACGAAATATAAGCTCCTGATTGGATGGCAGCGAAACGACTGATTCCTGTCAGGGACAAAGGTACGAAAATCGCAGTTTATGCATCAGCAGAAGAGATTTTTAAACAGTTGTCACAGCTAACAGAATAGGAAACCTTTGATTATAACAATGAAGTAAAGAATTAGAAACTTTCAAAGATAAAGATATTTGTGCAATACATTGAACTCGCATTTCTTTAATTATTTAAATCTATTTCATATCTTTTATTGAGGAGGATACAGCACAAATACTGTTTTATAAAACACAGAATATGATATTTAGTTGGCACGAGTTTTCGTTCGGCGAAGAAAGCTTGGGATTCCCCCTAATTCTCTGTCTCTGTTGCTCTTTCTTGCTTCATGCTGAAGAAGCCTTTGTGATGGTCGTAGAGTTTCGGCACCTTTCGGTGGTCTTCGGATCATGAGCTGGCGCGGGGGACCAGCGCACGAGCCATGTATTCGCCACATATCCCCCTCTTGCCTCCCACCTCTCCTCGCCCACATTTCACGGCGTTCGGGGGTTCTCTAACACGCTGTGAACCTCCTAGCCCGCTGCGCGGAGACAAGACGCGGCGCTGTCATGGCGCATCAGACCTTCGCGCTGTTAACTGAATTTTTGATAGATTTCTTACCTGATGAGCCCCACTAAAGACACAAAAAATGTATTAACACCTCATTCGGCAGAAATAAAAAATTCTGATCTCATGGAATTTTATGGGGGGTTCACTGAACCACTACCCCACTGGTATGTGTGTATATGTATATATAACTGGATGCTGGAGTGTGTACTATATGTATATATATACAATATGTATATATAATATATATATACATATATATATACATATATGTATATATATACATATATATGTATATATACATATATATATATGTATGTTATATTTCATATAACTTTCATGTATATAACTCGATGAAAGTGGGTACTTTCTACATGTTTTTTCACAGAGAAGGTTTATGTGCTGTTAATTCTGTCGAAACTCCACTACATGGTGCTGTAGAACAAAACTAAACATTCACACCAAATGCAGCCCGCGACGCACTCAGCAGCATTTTAAATCTATATCGTTAAATAACCCCTAAACAAGGCGTTCTAGGGCTAAGACCAAAGGCCTCGAAGAAACGTTTCTCACGCCGTAATTCTAGAACATTCTATTACATTTTTGCTGGTCTGGCGGTTCCCAATATTACCTCCCGTGCTGCGAGACGTGCAGAATCTGCAAAGTAACTGTGAATGAGAGGGACAGAGAGCCGGCAGAGATAGACGGACAGGGTCAGGGAAGGAGGGAGAGGCAGTGAGAAAGGGAGATGGGAGGGGAAAGAGGGAGATGAAGGGCATGACAAGGTCTGCCGGGTTTTTCTAGTACTTTAGAAATATCTGTGACAATCAAGTGATCAATTCCACGATTCCGTTTTAGATGAGCTATGAGCAGGATTCAATTTCAATATTTGCAGATTATATGAATTGAAGGTATGAATAAAATTAGTGGCAGATTTTGTGATGGAATTTCTTAGTTCATAATTAAAATCTCCCATTATAATATCTTGATACTTATCTGTGAGTTTTGAAAGTGAATCCTCTAATTATAACAACATTCCCGTATTTGGAGTCCACTATACAACCCCGACAAGTCAATGTTTTGTGCCAGTCATCATAAAAAAAAATATATATTCCAAGCTCGGTGAATTTGTAGTAGTTTTGATTATTTTGCAAATTATATCATCACGAACAAACGTACCAACACCCCCAACGGATTTCTCTTTAAAATTAACTTTTATTAAATTCCTGTCATTTCGTAAGAGTTTATTAGGGATCGAAATAATATCAGAGGATGCATTAGATTTCAACTAATTAGTTTCACTAATTAATAATAATAATAATACCTATGAGCTAGCTTCAGAAAAAACATGAACAATTTCTAAGTGATCTTTAAAGACTGGGCGTTAATGTGAAAGACACAAACCATGAGGAAATTGCAAAATTGCGAACGGCTGAGAACGTTGCGAAATACCGTGACATATTCCATCGTGCAGACTGGCCTTGAGGGGTAAAGTTAGAAAAATCGCAGTATAACGCCGGACTGGGGCCAGTGCTACAGGCAGGAATGTCTAGGGCTGCGGTTTCCGGCAAGACTTCGCCATCTACAGGTTGCCAATTGGCCAACTGGTTGACATTGTATTTGAAAGCATGTACTTCATAGGCAGAAAGAAATGAAAAATAATTTATTGAAAGTAAAATTAAATAATAATAATAATAATAATAATAATAATAATAATAATAATAATAATAATAATAATAATAATAATAATAATAATAATCAGTGGCGGTGGGTGAGTTACATTTAAGGGTGTTGCATACGCAATGGTCGTGAGGTGAGTCTTTCCAATATTTCCCGATTAATGGACACAATTATTAACAGACACAATTACTATTTAAATTATTTAAGAACATTTCACCTTAAATTTCAAATTTACGGTATTTTAAAATATTTGGATTTTTGACGAATAATTGTAAATGAATGTAAAAACTAACAACTATTATACAGAAGGAATGACATGAAAAATTATCGTTTCCATTCCAAGAAACTGATTATAAACTTTCCTCGGACGCGCCCCCACGTGTGACAACGCGCCGTGAGAGCGAGGTCGCGCAGCCGTTCCGAAATCGAGCTGAGGTCAGCGCAACATCCGTCGCCGGCGACAGGTCGGCCCACGCAGCACGTCCGTCGTCACATTCCTTTCAATACACACGACTGATATGTGAACGTTGTCCGACGGCTTTTCTGCGGTCAAGGAGCACGCTGTCTCACAATGCTACAGCAATGACCTGACCAGCTTGTAAAAAAATTAATACTATTTATAACATTAATAACCAATCTACAAAATAAAACTTAATTTCTCGC
This sequence comes from Acheta domesticus, assembly GCA_031308135.1. Classification (NCBI taxonomy): domain Eukaryota; kingdom Metazoa; phylum Arthropoda; class Insecta; order Orthoptera; family Gryllidae; genus Acheta; species Acheta domesticus. Next base: position 38,736,087 of record JAHLJT010002630.1, read on the forward strand.
TTATTGCTACATATTAATTTTGATTTTTACGCTTCTATATGTAGCCTCAAGTTTCATTAGGCAACAATCAGAACGAAACATTTATCACTAATTTGATCAATCTAACCAGAAATGTGGAAATTATGAACTTACCTTGTTTACTTGAATTGAAAATCCAATTGCCGATGCACAAATTTCTCCATCACTAATTCATTGAAGTTACTGGTTTCACGGATAAGTTGCTTCTCTATTGACAGCATTGTTAGGGCTGACAATCTCTCGGTTGTCATTATATTCCTAAGAAATGTTTTTATCCGTTTCATTGTTGAAAATTATCGTTCAGCTTATATGTCGAATAAATATTAGGGCTGAATCGTCGACGAAACTCTCGTTTTGCTGATTTCACAGTTGTTTTAATTTTCAGTACAGGCTGAGTCGAGACCAAGTGATCATTTCATTCGCGATTTCAAGATTATCATCGTAGCTAAACTTTTTTCCAATAAGATTAACAACTTTGTTCATTTTAGAGAAATAATTGAATACCAGGATGCACAGACACCGTAACTTAAATACTATTTGAACCCAAGATGTAAAACACAGTTTTACACTGATTTTAAGACGGCCTTCACCATCCACATCAGAAGCAAAACTTGCGTTTCGGAGTAACGTATCGAGGTCACTGTTTTACTAACAGCGTGCCGGAGAGCATCGTCTCGAGTAGGATGCCGTGATGCCTGAGTGCTGCGCCAAGCGGAGTTCACGGCGTAAGTGTGAACATCATACGATGAAAGCGCCCTATGATAACACAGAAGCGAAGTCACGTGGTACCCAGTGTTTCTTATGAAAAGAAGTCTGAGCAAGGTGTTGTTTCGAGAACGTGAACAGCCATGTAGACACATCGGTTCGTCAATGTAATACTGGTATGAAAATTATACAAAGAAGCAGAAAAAAGTCATACTATTAATCATCATATATATTATTAGTGTAAGGCAGTTTCGATTTAGAACTACTACGGATAAATTACGCGACCGATTTCGCTCGGGAAGCATTTTTCTTGAAGCTCTTTTTTCATTGTGTTGGCCCTGGGAATAACTTTTTAAATTCTTTTATTATAACAATAAATATTTGCAATAAAATGAGCAGACGGGCAATAAGTGCGATTCGATAGTGATCACTGATTCTCTTCAGAATCGATTCTTGAATCGACGGGAACAGCGGCATGAGAAAGCATGGCCGGCCCGGCCAGAGAGCAGCATTACGCGGCGTGAAGCAAATATGACGTTGCACATTGGGACGAAAACTTATTGTACCGTGGCAGCATGCTTCAATACTTCGTAAATTCAAAGTATGTACGGATGAATTCACTTAGAATTTCATGTTTTGTATTACCAGTTTCACATTATATTTAACCATTTACTATTTCATGTTTTAAAACATTGCAGTTGCTGAATATTTTTCAGCAGCTTGCAAAAGCCACGAAAAATCTATTCGAGCGTGGCAATGAGCTTTGAAATTTGTGAATCCAAAATAGGTAGGAAAGGAACGTATTAATACAATTGGGATTTTATGTGTTATGGGTTTTATGTGTTACGTTCGCGCCTAACCAAACCTAACATAACCTAATTTCTTCAGTTGTATTTGTACAAGTAAATTTGTTTCAACTACGAAACCAAACTAATGTAAATAATTTATTCAAAGGAGTAACTGTGTTTCATTCCTTTTTTATAAAGATAAAAAGTAACTTACTGTATCCATAAATGTGCTTTTTGCACTATTTCCCCCTTGATTTATTCTGTTGATTATGTGCATTTATTGCAATATTTTTTTCTTGATTGATTGGTTTTATTGATCTTTATTACATTAACATTTTCAGCTGTTGTCCATGTGAATTGGTTTCATCTACCAAACTTAACTAAAACATGTCTGTGCTGCAATAACGTTATATCCAGTAGTCTTACTATATAACTGAATTGTTATGATGTGTAATTTGTAGATAGATTGGCATGTATTTGTATACTGATATTGATGAATCATTTTCAGCAAGCAAAGCTAGGCCATTGACAAATTGTTTGTGTGGGAGTGCAGTATAACTTTTTTCAGCATTACATTTTTAAAGAAAAGAAAAATAGTAATTTACTTTACCCATAAGTGTATTTCTTTTAATATTTTCTCTGATCAATACTGAAAATTACTAATAAATTAAAAAATATCACAATGCTGTAATATTGTTAGTGCTAATAATTTGTTAATATACAACTGAATTATTATGGTTGATCATTTGTAGATATATTCTATCTACAATGTAGTATCATTTGTAGAATTGTATATTGATGTTGATGAATTATTTTTCAGCGACTTGCAAGGTCACTGACTAATTATTTATGTGTGGCTGTTTGTGGAGCTTTGAAATTTGGAAGTTCAAAAGTACGCGTTAATTAATGAATGAAATGATATAAAATTGTGTGTTATGATACAGTATATCATCATTGTTACAGTAACCTTTGACACAAGTTTATTGTTAGGACATAACTGAGTTGATATGATTTGTAATTTGTAGCTACAATGGCATGTAAGAGGCGTTTGACTTTGAAAAGCTAACGTAAAAAAAGGAAGAAAGATCAAAACAACAGAAACAGTCCTCCACGCCAAGTTAATGTTGTCAGATGATCAGGGGAAGCAGATGTAGCAGTCTACAAATTAGTATACATAGTACAGCCAAACCGTAGTGTGAACAGGAAGGGTATGATGCACCAAATATAGAACATGATGCACCAAAACGATAAAGATGTTCAGAAAGTTTATTTTGAAGAAATGTCTGTATTTTTTGAGTGCTTTAACTAGAGACATTTTGCCTCCGAAAAAGCACAAGGCGGGTTTATTAAGCCGAGCAAAATCTGATATTGTTTCCCCTATTGAGGTTCCTGAACTCCTAGGAAAATTAATTACAAAAAATGATGAAAGATCAAAACATTGCTTGAGTAATATCAGAAGTTATTTGTACTAATGTCCAAGCATTTGTCTCTGTGCAAGCAAATCTTTTAACATTTAAAAACCATAGGCCGTACTGTTACGCATTCAAGGGCATATATACCATTCAGTGATAACTGTACATCTCAATAATGTCAATCCTTTAAAGTATGCAAATCTCTCTTTATTCGAGACTCGGACAATTCTTTACAGTTGAGAATAAATCAAGTTAGTAATAACGAATGCGAAGCAGATTTAATATTATTGATGCACAGGCTTCTCAATGTCAATCCGTATACCCAATTGTTTCAACATAAAGTTGATGTGAAACAAATTTGAAACAAACCTATTCTCATTCTGTTCCTATTTACCATCTCATTTTTTCTGCGGAATACTTTTGATAAAAGACATTACGATCTATCAACAACTGTAGAAATTGCTTCTGTATTTCTAAGTGACGATAGAGGCCCCTCCAACAATATTTCTTTCACAATTCATTCTGAAGTATTTGGTCATCGAATAAAAATAATATCTGCTCTCGACTCCGATACTGAACCCATTTCTTATCCATTACTTTTTGTACGTAGAGAATCATTGCGGAAGCTTTGGATGTGTCTTGATTCTGTCCATACAACTTTGGTTTGTAATGTTGTTACTCAGTTGCAGTACTATTCTTATCGCTTAGCAATAAGAGGTGGTTTCAGCCCTTTGCCCAGTTTTGGAAGACTGTTCCAACAATATGTTGTAGATTCTTACATCAAAATTTTATCAAAAACAAAATAAACAAAATATATAGCATCCCTTATAACCTTTTAGATGCAAAATAATTCTGTATGGTGTTGAATTCCATTATATTCTTAAGTGTTCTCCGAAAATAATAAAATATGATGTGTAGAACAGTAATTGTGAATAGTTAAATAATTGAGTAATGTTGAGTAATGTTTATTTAATATCTTGCATCTTCATGCATTTTGAGGAATATTAGTTAACATTTCACTTATAATACCAACATAGGCTCTTGCTTCTCTAGAGGAAACAAACATTTTTCCAGCTTGAAATTGAGTTGTTTCTGTGCCATTTCAGATAATCTCTCTTAATATTAATTCCATGCATACATACATTACAATAAAGAGGGAATGATTTAAACAGATTTCAATATCGCGCATGGAACTACAAAATGTATCCCCCCTAAGAAATACATTGTACATTGCAGAGCTAAAAAAGTGTATGACCTGCAATTGTCTCAAGTTAGATTTTTAAACTGAATGGATTTAAAAAGTGGTTTCACATGGATTTTATTCATAATTGCATAAGTTACGTTTTAACAATTAATACAATCACTTTAATGTAGTGGAAAAATAATAATGATTCACGTTCATTCATTACCATATATGTATGGTATATCGTAACAAATTCTTTACACGTAAAATTTTAATCACTCAAATAAATATAACTCACGTAAAATTTAATCACTCACGGAAAATTTAATCACTCATATATCTAATATATCAAGAAATTGTTTAAAAACCATATGATAAATGTACTGTCATTGAATTGCAAAGTCATTTTTTAAATTTTGTAAACCTTTCAATCCTTCATCTGAAAAACCTGCTTACTTTTGCAAGTTTCTTTTCTTTACCTGATCGCTTACGGAATGGAGAAAAAGGAAACCGCTCATTTAATGAGCGGGTATACCTCTAGTGATAGTATAATAACAAAGTGTATATTCTATTTTCTCTAAATTTTTTGGGTATTGCGTGAACCTGTGAACCTTATAAAGAACCGCCCCTGATAATAATGTAAGTGACAATTTTAAAAACAAATTTTCAGGTTGCGCGCCATTTACAGGAAGCATGTTAACTACACATTCTGGTGATGCGTCTTTTCCCTTGTGTGGTATTTACATATAATGCACCATCAAGACCATACATTTTTGAGGTGAAACTGTTCAATATATTTTCTCAATATTTCTAACCTACGTGCTGTTAAATCGTCTCTGATCACTTTTCCACTACCTACAAATTTTCTTTTATTTTGAAATATTTCAGCCCTTTTCCTATAAGAAACTAATTTTACTACAATAGGGCGACACTTGCCATCAGCCCTAGGACCTACTCTATGGCTCCTATCAATGTCTCCCAGAGTAAGACTAACAATAATATCCGTTGCCATGTCTATCACTTTAGTGTGTTTTCATTATTGGACTCACTGATGCCAAAGAAGCGGAGGGAATTTCTCCATTGATACTGCTTCAGCTCGTCCATTTTGTCCATCATTAGCGCCGTGATCTCCTGGCGTTGCTCGTCGATAACGCAGTTCTGTTGCTTGCTGGTCTCCCGAAGTTTCGAGATCTCGTCCCGAAGCGCCTCGATGAGACCCTGGTTTATTTCCTGGACGCTCTACATTATCCGGACAGCAACAGATTCGCTCACTTGAGCGATGAAGATTACGTTCACAAGGAGGTTCTTCGCAGCTTGACTCATGACGAGAAAACGCAGATAAACACGTTGATTAGAGAATGAAGAGAAATGAAAGGACACTTAAATCAAAGACTTTTATGCAACGAGTTGAAACGACGAGAAACACAAGGTCCTGGGCTGCAATCTATACCGAGAAAAAAACTGAAAGTATAGTAAAAATAATAAAATAAAGAAAAATAATAGGATGAAATAAAGATGATAAAATAAGAGAAAATGTGTATTATTCCAGACTTTAACAAAAAATGAGAAGAGACAAAGTTAGAAAGTCAAGAAAAAAATTACAAATTAACCACTATTTCTAGGCTATAAAAATAAAATATTGCTAACTCAGAGATAGTAAAAATGGTAGAAAACAGTAAGAATATGTTTACTTGTCTAGAAAGAAACTGCAAGATTTCCGCTTCAACTTCACCACTCGCTGCTCACCAGACACCTGCTATGTACCCCGTTTCGCCACCTGCGCTCCGGCACGTCCTCATAAGCCCATTTACATAGTGACTTATGTCACTAAATCTGTAGTGGTGGCCAGTGATCCCGCTAGGCGGCGCCGTGATCGCGACTTTTTATCAAGCTCTGCTTGATTCCTCTCGTAGGATAGGAGCAAGGAGGTTATAATACATGGAGGCGGCATGGCCGACCTTTCCCATTGCGGAAAATGAAGCCAGCCCCTTGCAAGCTCGGTTAGGCTACCCGCTTTGCAATTAGCCCAAAAAGCCTGAAGTCTACCATTCCACCCATGTATTTTATTTATTCATATTTTAATAGTTCCGTAAGAAAGATGTTCTATATATAATTATTTGCAATTAACAGACAGAAATACTCAGATAATGAAGCAAAACTGACCTGGAAAATATATTAAACTTCCCCAAAATTCATTGTCAGAAGAAATATTTTTGAAAATGGTTTTATTAATTGTGTAAAGCTGATAAGAATTTAATTTATGTACATCTTTAAAAAAGGGGGAACACAGTCTGAGTACAACAGCTTTTAGAAGGTTTTTAGAAGCAAGAAGTTGAAACTAATGTCTCATAAATTGATGTGAAAACTGATAATCATGTTCCAAATTTGACATAAAGTAATGAAAATTGTAAATTTGGAAGGAGCCTGAATATTTAAAAATTCTGGAACGAAATGGCAACAAATGAACAAACCCAAGAATAAATTTACATTCCAATTGTCTTGCACAGAAGTATTTAAGGCTTTAATAATGGAACAGAGGAGAAATCTATGGACAAGAACAAAATTTAAAATATGCTCAAATTTAGTTTTCCTGAAGCCAAATCAATTTGAACATGTTTTCAAAACAAATATTTTTCTAATGCAAATTCAATATTGTATTCGGAAAAACAAATATGTATAATTAATATAACCTTTCTTACAGGAACTCAAAGGGATTCAAGGAAATCAAAGAGGGAACACATTTAATTTTTTTGTAATCAACCTTTTTTGTAAAAGGTAATGAGATAAAACAAAATATTTTTCAGATGTACAATTTTACTTAATGTTTACAATTGTGACATTACTATTAAATAACGCAAAATAATTTTACAATGTAGGGGCGAGAATGTCAACAGTTTTAACACAAAAACTCTCATTGCCAGGCCAGGTAAAAAAGTGGGTAAATCTTGTTCTTATTTATAGTAAATGACTTCCTTGGATAGTATAAAGGATGCTTGAAAGAACAGTGCAGGTCTCATTTTTGTTGAAATCCCTGATTTTTTGAAAATTTCATTAGATCCGAATTGTTTCTGAAGTCTTCCTACAATTCCAATATTGAAGATAGCATATTGCATTGATTAGAATATTGCATGAAATATACAATATTTTTAAACAATTTTTTTCATAAAAATTACTGCAAAAAACTAGAACAAAAAGCAAACAAAAATAATGCTAGTCTCCTTTTCAGCTCGCTCTCTGTATATTTCAAAAATTGCCTATTTAGAAGTAACGCGAGAACATAAATTCTGTTGTAGCACAACTAGATTGTATTTATACTTGTCAGAGTAGATCAAAATCTTCACATTTAATTAGAACTTATTTTAGTTGGTATAATTAATGTTTTCAATACAACTGATGACAGACTTACAGAAAGAAAAAGCAAAATCAAGTCGCTAATCAACAAAATAGTTACAGTGTGAAATTATTGATTTTTATTAACATTGATTCTCAATAATACAGCAATATTTAATTTTCAAATTTTGTCAAGCATTGGTGGTGACTGCAGAGTCAACTGAGCATGAAATGTGTATGAGTTGGGCCCAGATGTTTATGACGAGTTGAAAACGAGAAACACAAGGTCCTGGGCTGCAATCTATACCGAGAAAAAAACTGAAAGTATAGTAAAAATAATAAAATAAAGAAAAATAATAGGATGAAATAAAGATGATAAAATAAGAGAAAATGTGTATTATTCCAGATTTTAACAAAAAATGAGAAGAGACAAAGTTAGAAAGTCAAGAAAAAAATTACAAATTAACCACTATTTCTAGGCTATAAAAATAAAATATTGCTAACTCAGAGATAGTAAAAATGGTCGAAAACAGTAAG
>JAHLJT010002630.1:38745059-38777341 GCA_031308135.1 Acheta domesticus
TGATGCATAAACTGCGATTTTCGTACCTTTGTCCCTGACAGGAATCAGTCGTTTCGCTGCCATCCAATCAGGAGCTTATATTTCGTGATAGTGACGTCACTATGGTGACGTTTAGCTCCCGATTGGATGAAACCGTGAACAGTCGATTTCTGTCAGGGACAAAGATACGAAAAATCGCAGTATAGGCAGGCAGGGCCATGGCAGGGCCAGTGCTGGTCGACTGAATGTGAGTGAATTCGCACTATACGGGATTCTGTGAGTGTAATGATTTCATTATTCCTAGGAATACTTCAAAACAATAGTGGACAAAAGAATAACTATTTAAAATCTATAGTCTATGATGTACACAACGTGTATTAGAATCAATGAACAAGACAAAAGAACAGCGCGCGCGGAAGGTATATTTCGATCGTTCTGGAGACTTTTATGGGTCAACAAATGCGGAAAGAAATTTTGAATAACCATTTAGTTGAAGAAGAATTAAACGAACGCTGTATTTTTTGTTTGAACGAGATCGGACGACGAATTCCCTTAAAATTGTAATTTGAAAATTTAGAATGAAATCCAGTCGAACAGGTCAAATGGCATAACTTGAATTATCGAGATTTTGCGAAGAAGAAATGCTGATTAAACAATGAGATGCGGCGGGAATCGTCGTAATAGGAATATAAACAAAATTTATACATGGTTTAGAGAGTTATAAAAAACATTGAACATTCTAAATAATAAATATTGCAAGCTAACAATACTACCAAACAAGCGACGATTTACTGCTGGGGAATGTCGACAGAAAATTAGCATTTTCGACGGGAAATAAATAGAAAACTGCTGTTTCGACAAGAAATCTTTAACATTGGGGAAAAGCTAAAGCGAACGAACACGAACACAAGTTAAAACGGGAAATAATGACCATTTTAGAAAATTTTGTGGAAACAACAATGAAAAAAAGCGAAAAGGATTTCGCCGGCATTTTTCATAAGCGAGTCAACATGTTAAATCGAAATGATTTTGAGCACACTTCGGTCTAGTCAGCGGTCGAGAGAACGTGATCCCCACGTCCGTAGTATTCGTGATTTGTTTAACTTTTCGGACTTAGATATTTTTTGAGCGGTGGAGCTAAAGTAATTGATGAACTTATAACTGGGCGGACGTTGGCAATGCATTAATACTTGAAGAGAGAAGAAGTATTTTGGTAGTGAATTTGTGATGCAAGTGTTTGGACAATTTTTTTTGGAGAAATACTGAAGAGAACCGGCCCGTGCACGAGTGGAGCGTGCGTGGACATCCGATGCGTGCGAGTGGACGCGCATAGGATCATCGGACCGACAACAACGCTGTTTTCGACGAGGCAGAGAGAAAGGGAAGTGACGCACTCGCGAAATAATTAAAGAAAAAAAATCAGCTTTGAACTTGTGCACATCAAACGTAACAAACATTCATGAGACTTTTGAAATTTACGGAATTCAAGCGGAATTAGTATAATATCATAATTTGTAGGCTGGTATTTAGTAATTGTTAGGTTTCATTTTTTTTCTCATTGTTGCATTGAAGTACGTACGTACCTAGTATTGATTGGCAATAATATTGAGTTTTTTTTAAAAGGAATTCCTAAAGATTCATAAACGATCAAACGACTAACTAATGGCCATTGGAATTGTAATGAATTGTAAATTCATGTAATGGGGTAAGGTTAATGTTAAAGAAACCCATAGCCACATTGCCAAGCGGATGTAAATGCTCATGTGCCGTGTAGTGTTGACGGAAGAATTAGAAAAATGAAAAAGGGGAATTAAAATTCTGTTTTCTTGTTTGAAATATATATGTTTTTATTTCAGTATTAGTAGCCATGTGCATGCTGTGCTGTTAAGCGTTGTTTACAGGTAATTCCCGTACGGGGCCGTCCACGACCTACGACCCAAATAAAATTTTATGCAACACCCTCAGATAGTAACATTGACAGATTGAATAGCGTAAGAAAGGTATGGTTGCATTGGCTCCAAAGTACAGAGCAATTCGGAGAAAGGGGAATAAATAAACAAGGGAGGTATAGAGAGGGGCAAATTGAACGTGAGGGAGAGAATACCGTTGCATTGGCAGCCCAGCGTGGGGCAATTGACCGTGTAGGCGAGGGAAAACCGTTGCATTGGCGCCCAACGTGGGGCAAATTGACCGTGTAGGCGAGGGAAAACAGTTGCATTGGCGCCCAAAGCGTGGAGCGTGGAATTAAACTGCGTTTAATATTGCAGCATTCAGGGCGGAAATAATAAATTTTAATAAAGGAATTAGTAGCCATGGAAACGCGTAGTAAGAAAACGCTAGGTGTTAGGGAGGAAACGGAATTCGGAACAATTTTTGCTCGAGACGGGGACGAGGAGCAGAGGAATTCGGACGAATTTGAAGTGGAAGGGGAGGAAAATGTTGCGATTACCGCAACTGAAGAAATAATTGGGCAGCAGATTGCAGTCGAAACTCCGGTAGAGGCAGGCAGCAAATCGGAGCCAAGCTTGGCGATGATTTGGGAATTTCTACAGCGGAGTAATACCATGCTAGAACAGAACAGTGCGGCTTTGCAGAATTTAGAACAGAACGCGCGCGAATTTACAAAGCAAATTAGAACAGAACAGCGCGAATGTACAGAGCAAGTTGCAGAATTTAGAACAGCGTAGCTTTGCAAAACAAATGGCGGAAAGCAATGCTGAACTACGTAACAGCTTAAACGGGAGGCTGGATAAGATCGAGGGCGAGTTACGCGACGCGGTGGCCAGTATAAGGGAAGGAGTCGAGGCGTTTAAAGCCGAAACCCTGAAACGGTTTGAGAAGGCGGAGGGCGAGACCGTATGTTAGAAGAAAAGATGGAAACTCGCTTCGCCGTTCAGGACGTTTTCAATCAACAAATGGGCACTGACGTCGGAGAGGTTAAATCGTCGATTTTGACATTGCGTCAGGCCGCAGAACAGCAGCGCGAGCAGCTAGGTAGCGTTAATCACGACCTTCAAGGCGTGAGGGAGGCATCGTTACGGCAAGATGCGCGCATTGAAAAGATTGAAGGCTCCGTCAGCGGCATCGCTGCGAATATTAAATCGACGGTCATGACGGAAATCGACCAGTTGAGGGCACCTGAAACCGGGAAATATAGAGAAGTAGAAGAGACATTAATGAGTAAAATCGCGGAATTAGAAGGTCGCGTGCAGGCAGCGCAGCGAACGGGGGTGTCAGGTGTAGTGATGGGCCACCCAACGTTGCCAAATTACCTGAGGTTTCATGGGGAGAGTAAAGAGCAGCCCTACTCTTTCTTAAACTGCTCTCGAGAATTACTTTTTGGTGAACGGAATCCCCGAGACGATGAAGCTACGGTTCGTAGAAGAAGCGCTCAGTTCAAAAGCGCAATATTGGTGGCAGGCCCTTACGCCCACACCTCGATCCTATGGGGAGTGGAAGGCTAAGTTTCTGGACAGATATTGGAATCAACACCATAGGTTCGAGCTGAAATTCCGTCTAATGTCAGAACGATACCGGAAGGGAGGCACCGAAAGCATGTGCGACTTCGTCACTAGAAAAGTAAGCGCTTTCAAGGTATGCAGTGAAGAATTCAACCCCGACGAAGTGATTCGCATTTTAATCAGACAAATGCCGAACCAAATCAGAAATTTACTGTGGAATAACATGCCGGAAACGATCGATGACTTGATCGAACGCGTCAGTCGCTTCGACCAGATTAATGATGGAAATGAGCAGGACGGTGGTGAGCATCGACCGCAAAAACAAGGGGCTAGCGGCTATATAAATTCCCGACGAAACCGAAGTCGGAGAATATATGCGCAATGGGGGTGCGCGCAGGTGACAAAACCGTCAATGTAGAGAGGCCGCAGGGCGGGCCAACCTCAACAACAGAAACCACCACAGGCAATGTTCAACATTCGGTGACGGAACGGCCTCATCAGGAGGCGAAGATATCGTGTTCAGGAGGAGAGAATGGAGCTTTTCCTCGGTCACATGAGCGACGTCAGGAAAACTGACTGCGTTTAAGTCTGGAAGAGCCGCGGAGGCTTAAACGTGGAACCAGAGGGGCTAGTTACGGTAATAGCAACAGCGATCGTAATGGTATCAGGCGAAGAGTGTTGTTAAGAGAAGAAGAGAACAACGAGGGCGCAAAACCTAGTAAATGCTTGGTTTTGAGAGGCACCAGCTACGGTAGGGAGGTAGAAGCTTTGATAGATACGGGAAGTAGCATCAGCGCGGTGTCAGAGGAGTTTTGTGAGAAAGTGAGAGAGACGGGCAAGAGTTAGTTGAGCTACCGACGAGGAAGTTGAGGGTCGTGATGGCGAACCAGAAAGCGGCGTGTACCACCGGAAGGCAGATATGGGTGGAATTCTGCGTGGGAGAAATGACCATCGAAGTGGCAGCGATAGTCGTCCGTGGACTTGTGCGTGAGTTGATCATCGGGATGGACGCATTGAGGGCCTACCAAGCCGTTGTAGACGTAGGTACTGGGATAGTGACGCTACGATCACAAGGTTCTATTGGGGGTGGCTCGGTGGTCGCTGAACGTGACACTGCGACAATAGGCGGAGACGAGGTGCTGTCGTGTATGGAAGAGGTTCTCCAGAAAGTGGACTCGGCCGTGGAGGGTGTCGTCGCCCAAGAGGACTGTCCGCAGAAGGTGCGACAACTGCTGTTGGCCTATGCCAAGATATTTCAAGAATCACTGGAGCCGGTGAAGGGCTATCGATTCGCGTTAGAGATGAAGGATGATGCCCCGTTTTCAACAAAGCAATACCCGTACCTCAAGCGTACAAGACACAGGTGCGAGAAGCGATTAGAGAAATGGAGAGAAAGGGGTGGTCAAGAGGTCAATAACCCCATACGTGAGTCCGCTCGTCGTGGTTATAAAGAAGAATGGGAAAGTAAGCATTTGCCTGGATACTCGAAAACAGAAAGCCGTAAACATTCCCCAGTACGAAGCGCCACCTCTTACCAAATTGTATACAAGCAGCTGGAAAAGGCGTCGAATCAAAAGAAGACCCAAAGAATTTCTGTCGGGGGCGTACCGTGTAGGCGACCAAGTGTTGTTGAGATCGCCGCACTCGTCGTCGTCCGAGCAGAAATTGTTCCGAAAGTTTTTCCCACTTTATGAAGGCCCGTATGTAATTACGGAGGTGTTTGACAACAACACGTTGTCATTAGCAGATGATGACAGAGAGATAGGCACTTATAATAGGACAAATGTAAAATTATATAAAGAAATGGCGTAGGAATGAAAGGGGCAAAGATAGAAATAGAACAGTAATTCAGGAAAGTGACAGGTGTAATGCAATATTGACAGGTGTAGTTTGAGGACACGCAATGGACAAAGGGGAAGCAATAGGTATGGTTGACAGGGAATGGGTTGCTTGGCTTGTTATGGTTCATGGTAAATATTTAGTTATAAGTTTAGTGTTAAGATTATAAGCAAGAAAGCAAGTTTGTTTAGAATAAGTTTTGTTTTTATGTGTGTGTGTTGTTGTTTGCGGACGACCGTACAGTGTCGAATGTATATCCAAAAGAAGTGTAGTGCGTCGGACGCGCGTAAGTGCGACGATAAAGCAAGTGTAGTGATTACAAGGAGTATGGTGAAGCAGGTGTTCAAGCGGGAACGATAATGTTGAAGTGCGGTGCACCGGCTCGTGTTTACCAACACAAGGCGTAGTTGCCAGTACCGGGCAACAATGACCTGACTGGGAATCGAACTGATGGTGTTACGCCGGCTCATCGTGACGATGTCAGCGAGTGAGCGACGTCTGGTCGGGGGGAGATGTAATGATTTCATTATTCCTAGGAATACTTCAAAACAATAGTGGACAAAAGAATAACTATTTAAGATCTATAGTCTATGATGTACACAACGTGTATTAGAATCAATGAACAAGACAAAAGAACAGCGCGCCGCGGAAGGTATATTTCGATCGTTTGGAGACTTTTATGGGGTCAACAAATGCGGAAAGAAATTTTGAATAACCATTTAGTTGAAGAAGAATTAAACGAACGCTGTATTTTTTGTTTGAACGAGATCGGACGACGAATTCCTTAAAATTGTAATTTGAAAATTTAGAATGAAATCCCAGTCGAACAGGTCAAATGGCATAACTTGAATTATCGAGATTTTGCGAAGAAATGCTGATTAAACAATGAGATGCGGCGGGAATCGTCGTAATAGGAATTAAACAAAATTTATACATGGTTTAGAGAGTTATAAAAACATTGAACATTCTAAATAAAAATATTGCAAGCTAACAATACTACCAAACAAGCGACGATTTACTGCTGGGGAATGTCGACAGAAAAATTAGCATTTTCGACGGGAAATAAATAGAAAACTGCTGTTTCGACAAGAAATCTTTAACATTGGGGAAAAGCTAAAGCGAACGAACACGAACACAAGTTAAAACGGGAAATAATGACCATTTTAGAAAATTTTGTGGAAACAACAATGAAAAAAAAGCGAAAGGGATTTCGCCGGCATTTTTCATAAGCGAGTCAACATGTTAAATCGAAATGATTTTGAGCACACTTCGGTCTAGTCAGCGGTCGAGAGAACGTGATCCCCACGTCCGTAGTATTCGTGATTTGTTTAACTTTTCGGACTTAGATATTTTTTGAGCGGTGGAGCTAAAGTAATTGATGAACTTATAACTGGGCGGACGTTGGCAATGCATTAATACTTTGAAAGAGAGAAGAAGTATTTTGGTAGTGAATTTGGATGCAAGTGTTTGGACAATTTTTTTGGAGAAATACTGAAGAGAACGGCCGTGCACGAGTGGAGCGTGCGTGGACATCCGATGCGTGCGAGTGGACGCGCATAGGATCATTGGACCGACAACAACGCTGTTTTCGACGAGGCAGAGAGAAAAAGGAAGTGACGCACTCGCGAAATAATTAAAGAAAAAAAAATTCAGCTTTGAACTTGTGCACATCAAACGTAACAAACATTCATGAGACTTTGAAATTTACGGAATTTCAAGCGGAATTAGTATAATATCATAATTTGTAGGCTGGTATTTAGTAATTAGGTTCATTTTTTTTTCTCATTGTTGCATTGAAGTACGTACGTACCTAGTATTGATTGCAATAATATTGAGTTTTTTTTTAAAAAGGAATTCCTAAAGATTCATAAACGATCAAACGACTAACTAATGGCCATTGGAATTGTAATGAATTGTAAATTCATGTAATGGGGTAAGGTTAATGTTAAAGAAACCATAGCCACATTGCCAAGCGGATGTAAATGCTCATGTGCCGTGTAGTGTTGACGGAAAGAATTAGAAAAATGAAAAAGGGGAATTAAAATTCTGGTTTTCTTGTTTGAAATATATAATTTTATTTCAGTAGTTAGTAGCCATGTGCATGCCCTGTGATGTTAAGCGTTGTTTACAGGTAATTTCCCGTACGGGGCCGTCCACGACCTACGACCCAAATAAAAATTTTATGCAACACCCTCAGATAGTAACCATTGACAGATTGAATAGCGGTAAGAAAGGTATGGTGCATGGCTCCAAAGTACAGAGCAATTCGGAGAAAGGGGAATAATAAATAAAAAAGGGAGGTTATAGAGAGGGGCAAATTGAACGTGAGGGAGAGAATACCGGTGCATTGGCAGCCCAGCGGGGGCAAATTGACCGTGTAGGCGAGGGAAAAACCGTTGCATGAGTTATGAAATTTTTTGTGGTAACGCGAACGTGTACGTGTGTGAGTTTTCGTATTCTAATCGAGTTATCAAGAACGATAACAGTACTGCATTTTTAATATAAAATTCTAGAATCTTAGTACCTCGTGTGATCGAATACATATGTGCATGAATTTCAATGAATGAAAAAGACTGACTGCTCTTACCTCGTTATCTGTTGAAAAGGACATAGTAAATGAAATTAGAGACTTCATTGAGAAAGTATTTGATGTATTCGCGAACAAGAAAGAAAGAAGAATGAAATTTCAGTACAAGCAGCACTGCTGTTGATTTATCTACATAATTAACAGGTGTTTTACTGAAAGGTATGTACAAAAGCTATTGATTGTCGTCCAAAAATAATTTTGTCTTTTATAATCTATATCGTAAGAATTTTTCAAATGACGTTTGTCTTGTTGCTTTTATTATCTTAGACTTTTGGCGTCCCTGAGTTTTAAGATTCTAATCCTTGTGAAACCCCTGTGATTATGAGCACGCGCCGCCACTGACACATACATACATACATACACATACAAGTGGCCCACAACTAGAAGTTACGGGACCACTCCCATAACTTCTAAACGGTTCAGGATATCGAAATGAAGTTTCGCTGAATAATGCGGAATCTTGGGGCAAGTAACATGCCGTAGAGAATTTGTCTATAATACTTTTAGTTTTCGAAAAATTTGATCTTCTTTGATTTTTCAAATAGAACTGTATATTTTCCTCATCAGCAATGGATAGATTAAGAAAAGAGGAATACAATGATGTTTCATATGCTAGTATTTTGACAGTAATTTGAGTATAAAACTAGACTTTCTGAAATGTGGTTTTTAATTAAATGGACAATATTTCGTGTAGCAGCTATTGCAACTTTCGCCTTCGAGGAAAGTGGCCAAGTTACAGTCAAGCCTGTTGCTTGGAGAGAGGAGACTGAGAGGGGTGGCAGTAAGGGATAAGAGGCATAATTTCAGCAATCCATGGTCTTGACACTAATGTCACACTAAGAAACACGATTTTTTCCATTGATTTATCTGCACATAACATGTCTTCTTTAATAATAAATATCACCTTCAAACTTGGCGAGAATCCAAACAGTCTCTTCGTTGATAAATTTATTTTTAATTAAGATGATCACTAGTCCATTTCGCAACCGTACATCTATTGCTGTTCATAAATGGAAAAGAAAACAGTACACTTCAGTCTTCTGCCCTGTATTTTAAAGTTTGTGGTAGCACGTGGCATTATCAAGTGAGAAACTCTCCAATCAGTATTAGCAGTCGTGACTGCAGATTCGCATTTGTGGTAAAGTTTAGTAAATTTACACTGATAAACTGTCAAGATTATTTCAAAATTTTTATTGCATTGTTCTTTTGGTACGTGTTTAAATAAGAAGTTTATGAACAGTAAATAATAAGACAAAATTTCTACCGATCTATTATTTGATGAGTTAATCGAGATATTATAATAAAATTCTTTTAGAATTCATTCCCATCCCATGTTTTAAAGTGACAGTTTGTTTCTACCATAACACTATGAGCTCGATTCTTGTAAGTTTGAAAAGAACCTTTATTATTATCATCGTTCCGATTCAAATTATTTTTATTTGATTCTTTTTGATTATCGTCGCTTTGGAATTTCATTAGAAGAAAAGTTCAATTCAGATGAACAAATTGGAAAAAATCTCTCATCCTGATCGTTAATATTGATGTTTATTCATATGATCTTCGTGTCAAGACCATGAATTGCTGTAGTTTCGCCTCTATCCTTCACGGCCACCCCTCTCACACTCCCTGTCACCACGAAACAGTCTCGACGCCGCGAAGGCCACTTTCTCCGAAGGCGAGAATTGCAACGGCTCCTACACGAAATATTGTCCGTTTAATTCAAAATCACATTTCAAAAAGTCTAGTTTTATACTCCAATTTCTATCAAAATACTAACATATGATACATAATTTTATTCATTTTTTCATGATCTATACTGGTGAAAAAATATACAGTTCCATTTAAAAAAATCAAAGATGATTAAATTTCTCAAAAACTAAAAATATTATAGAGAATTTCTCTACCAGGCGTGGCTCGTCATTAAAGGCTGTAATGCGAAGCCTCTTCTAGAGAGATCGTCGTCCAAAAGAAATTTAAAAATATGTTTGCAAATTAATTTATTAATTAATAATGGAATTCTAAGTTGTATTATGTTACAATCATATCAACATTTTTTTTTCTCGGTTCGTTAACGGCCGTCTGTAACGCATTTAAGGCTGTTGACAGGGAAGAGAGAAGCGTTAGGCTCCCACTTTATTCTCCCATAAGGCCTGTACAAAACGAGGAGGCGTGACGTCATGCATTCACTGCAGACGCTTACCAGCGGACGAAGGCTGCAGCGAGACAGCCTTCGGCGGAGCCTAGGGTCTGAAGAACGGCGGGCCTCACCAGATAGCATTACTGTGCAGCTCCGCGAGTAGCATTGCGCTTCAACTAGTTTTCCCAGTATGCGGTAGGAGCCCGGTAGGAGCTCTATACTTGGGTTTTTTCTTTCTTGGCGCATGAGGTCTTGTCTTCTGGGGCCCGGCAAAATCCTTATGAAACAGAACTTACGAGTACTTGTGATTTCTAGTACTAGTAACTTGTAACCTTTGTGAAACGAGCCCCAGGATGGAATATCTCACGGTATTTCGCGTCGTTCTCAATCGTCTGTATCAAACTTATTATTAATAGAAATACAATGCTGGCAATGCAATGCATTGTAATGTAATGCAATGCAATGCAATGCAATGCATTTGCAACCTTCTCCATCTATAAAACCACGAGCCGCGACTGTTCTCTACGGTATGTTACTTGCCTCATGATTCCGCATTGTTAAGCGAAAACTGCATTTCGAGTTTGTTTGTCCTCTAGTTAGAGTTATTAGTACCGTATTTGCCTCACCATAAATTACTGATAGTTTTCAAGAGAAAATGAATGTCTTTTATCGGTCAAGATCACTTTTCTTTCGCGGAAATTCAATAGCTTTATATTACGAGCGGAGGCGGACTTTTCCATAAGTCAGGAAGTAGTGGCATGAAGACTTTTATCGCAAGATCCTTGTCCAGTCTATTCATTTCTCACTATCTTACATATTAACGCAACTTAAAATTAATATCATCCTTGTCTGATATGCCGACATAGAAAAAAGTTAAAAGAAGGTACAGACAAAATAAATTAGGCAAATTAGTCTCATTTTAGGTTTTTAAAAGTAAAATAGGTTCGTATAGGCATTAATATTGAAAAAGGCTCTTTTAGTACTATAGTGCTATTTTTCTAACTCTGCCCCTGAAGCCCCTATGGTCACAATGGAATATCACACATCCAGAGATGATGAAAACTCGAGTGCCATCTCAACGTTTGCATTTTACGAAAGAAAAATATTAATAAATTATTTTTTAATGTAAAATATGCAAATATATACCCTTGAAATGAAAATATGCTGAGCCATCAGAAATATGCACCAAAAGAATTTGTAAATCGATCCCCTACTACAAAAATTGAATTTGTTTTCTTTATGCATATCATTATGATTAAAGAAAAAAAACGATGCAAATAAGCAAAATCCGCAGGCTGCTATTACCTTCTCTTCCGATCACATCTATACTTGGGTTTTTATTTATTGGCACGAGGGATCATATCTTAACAATGGAATATCTCACGGTATTTCGCGTCGTTCTTTGTCGTGCCGCTAAGTGTCACATGATCGCGACTGTATCGAGCAGTGCTGGCGATAATACAACTCCTAGCTGCACGACCGGGAACGATGCGAAATACCGTGAGATATTCCATTGCGAAGACACGACCGCCCCACGCGCCAAGAAATAAAAAGCCAAGTATAACCATATATCAATTAATCTATAATGCGATTTTTCTTACTCTGCCCCTCAAGTCCCTGTGGCCACGATTGAATATCACACGGCATTTCGCATCTTTCTCCGTTGTGCCGCTAGAAGGCGCGCGATCGCAAGCACTGCTTGATACGATCGCGATCATGCGATACCTGGCGGCACGACCGAGAACGTCGCGAAATAGCGTGATATATTCTATCCTGAAGAAGGGTAGGTCTTCATGGGCAAAGTTAGAAAAATCGCAGTAAACTGGACTAGTAGTGAGCATATATTAGGACTGCCACACCGCTACTTTAATATTCCATCGTGAAGGTGGGCCTTGAGAGGCAAAGTTATAAAAATCGCACTATAGTTCTGATTCGTTCGTTCAATGACTCCCAGAGAGTATATGACTCCTGTAAACTGGTTCTATTCCAAAAAATAGTTGTGATGCGATAAGCGTTGTAACGGGACTCGAAGGGAACGTTTCTTCCCTGTATTCATCCAATTTTTGAGAACTGACCAGTAGTTACGATTCATTGTAGCAGTTGCAACACGTGACGCCACTTCAACATAGAAATTGTCCAAGATTGTAGCTGTCTAGCTAATAAGAGTGAAGCGAAGTTGTGGACTTGAGAACTGTCAAATAGTGTGAGGTAGGCTGACAAGCTTTGCCGCTGCGAATTCATATGGATTGTAGACACTTCAGTGAATACTTATTTTATTTAAAAGAATCCATTGTGGCATATTAGAATTAAATGCATTTCTGCATGTAAATGCATAATTATTGAACTTTTCCTTCTAACATGTAGAATAGTTGCTTGAATTCACATGTGTTGTATATGATGTTTCTCTGACATGTTTTGTGGATTAGTGAGAGATAACAAACTGCACGGTGTCAGCGTGAATATGCTTGGAGAATATGAAGGAGCAGCACTGACTAATCTTTCAGTCATCCACATCACATGCAGATTTTAAAACTGTGCTTCTTTTGCAGCTTCTAACTTTATTCAAATGGGTTTAGGTGCTAGCAGAGCGGTAAACATGAGTGGCCCTCAGGCACAGCTGGTAAAAGAACTCATTTCTGGAGATAACGTAGTGATATTCTCAAAAACGTACTGCCCGTATTGTACTATGGCAAAAGAGGTGAGAAAGTTGTGCAAGCATGTTTATTGAAGAGTACAGTTTTTAAGTTGTCAAATTATATTGTAACAACTTGTTTTCAGGTTTTCAATAAAATTAATGTGACGTATAGTGCAATAGAATTGGACAAAAGAGATGATGCAGATGCAATCCAGGATATCCTTGGAGAAATAACTGGTGCTCGGACAGTGAGTATACAGTAAATAAGTATGCGAGTTCAGCTGTGTGGTTATCTAAAACATGGCTTCTATGCAATTAAGTATGTAGATGCTTGGATATTTTCTCTATTTTTTATTTTGTTTCTTTTAACAATCCTCTCCTATGGCTTTGAGCTGACCAAATATTGGTTATATACATTTATTAGAAAAAAAGAGTAATTCAATAAAAATAAAATATGAAGTTCATTACATGAAAAGCATTTAGTTTCTAAAAACTACGTATTCATGACAATGTCAATAACAGAGTGTTGTGCATGTTTAGTCAAAAGTGTGGATTTTAAAAATTGAAGTACCAGTAAATTTGATGTTATAACAAAATAAATGTTAAAGACTATGAATCCCGTGACAAATACTCTTTCGGATGGCTCTTCTCCAGTAATTGTGAAAGCTAAATAATTCCATTTTTCATCCAAAGAGATATAAAGGGGAAAAATCGTTAGGGGCTTGCGGCAAAATGGGAGTATCAAATCTGGAGAGTTTTAATAATAATATGGGAAAGTGCACAATGTGCATAGTTTATTGTGGTCATTGCATCTGTCATATAAAATATTTCCCATATTTTTTTCTCTCTCTCTTAGTTCCTTCATTAATTTTTTGAGGTGTGGGTGTTTGGTAGTAGCATTTGGCATCGCAGTTCTTCCACATAAAATGGCACCCTTGTGAACTCATGCACTAGTTGTGTAGGGGTAAACTTGGACACCCCTAAAGCTTTCTTCAGTTACGTACATTTCACTTTCTCTGTTTCTTTCAAGTCTCTCTCTTGTTCAAGTGTTCCCAAAATCTGGAGAGTTTTGATTTTGAGATGAACTGACCAATTAAAACTTAGAAAACCTATTCAATGAATGAACAATTTTTTTGTTCTAGGTTCCAAGAGTTTTTGTTAAAGGGCAATGCATAGGTGGAGGAACAGATGTAAAAAAGATGTATGAAGCTGGAAAATTAGAAGTGTTGCTGCAGTAAGAAAAATGGTATAAAAACAATAGTGCAAGTCACAAACCATGACAGCCAACAGTTGTGCATTTCTTAATTGTTGTACTTACAAAAATTTTATTTATTTCAAATGTTGCATTAATGAATGATATTGGACAATAAATTCATGCTAAGAGTCATCAGTTTTCATTTGTGCATCAGTCCTTTTATATTTTGTCCCAAAGTGAACAGGTAATTGCAGCTGTTATAAAAAAAATAATTTCAAGAATATTCTTTGCTAAAATACTACAGGCTTCTAAAACACGAAATATCCAGAAGAAAAATCTATGTAAATGAGCCCAACACTAGATTTACCAAAGTTTCAAATACATTTGATACTTTGTTCTAATACAATTTTTCTCATGTATCCCACTTAATTTTTTGTGGATCAGGGTCACTTGTCTTGTTTGTATTCATAAGTTTCCTTTAGTACATAGCCAGGGAAGTTTCTAAAACAGTATACAAATTTGTGGACCTTTCAAAAGTTTGAAATTTCATTTCTCGTTATAATTGCTTTGTATTTAAAAAATTACGAGGGAGGGGGGGTGTATGATGTACAGTCTAAGATGTTTAGCCTTTCTTCCGAGAGGCAAATTATACTAAACCTTTTCCCTCCCTTACTATTTTACCAAAAATAAAGAATTCTTAAGAGATGCAGATTTGTGTGAAACGTGTATTACAGAGGAGAAATATTATGGGTGTCTTTTCGTATTGGAGATCTTCCAGGAGCAGGCAGCTGGAGGAAAAGTTATTTGCATTGAGAAATAAATTGTGTTTAGATGTGGTGGTAGTTAAAAATCAGGGGCCTCTGTGGATCTACTGCCACAGGCTTATTTTACTTGAGCCTCCTGCTGATGAAATGCATATTCATTAACTATGATATGATTCACATGCACACCAAAACAGGAGTGGATTACTTTAACTGAACACTGGGTAGTGAAATTCAGTGGCCAATGTGAATAACTTGATGGTATGAAATTAACATTAATAAGCAATCAAAATCAAAAGCTTCTTATATAAATTTTACTTAGCAAACATTCGAGTGACTTCTTTAAAGTTTCTGGAAGAAAACAACAGATTTCTTCGTTCTCACTAGATTTGTAAAATCATTCACTGCACTAGCACAATAAGTGATGTTCAGCTCAGAACCTGTTGAGAAGGAATAAGGAACATGCCTAAACCATACAAGAACATCATCTTCTGAACTCTCTCAACAAAGTAAATAAATGAAAATCTGGAAAAAGAAGCAAAATCCATACAGGCAGAACCAGATGATTTCTGCAACATGCAAGAGATTCCACTGCCCAAATGTAGTAAGTAAATGCTTCACATAAAATAAATGTTTTGTTGTCTGGATATTCACTGCTTCTTGGAACCTAGCAAACGGTTCATCTCAGAAGTTTGGGTTTCTATTAATTTCAAACAATCAATAAATTTGAATTTTGAGTCTAATTTATTTACTTATATGGTTTGTATTCAACGTTCCAAGAGTAATCTGATCTCATCATCAGAATATCAAAAAAAATGATTGAAAAGTATTACATATCAAAATTAATACAGGCACAGTACATTCATAGGACAAAAATGCACCCAGAAGTTGATTTGAGACATTGGGCTACAAGTGTAGTGTCCAGCTGACTTGTTTTCTTATGAATAATTTTTCATTTATATTAATAAAAGTAAAAATATCTCTCTGTAATCGCACACTGGTCAATGTGGCTCACAGTAGAGATGAAGGCAGGGCTCCACTTATTTGTCACAATCAGTACAGGGAGGAAGTTGTGTGGCAAGCACAATGCTGTGGCTTACCCTCAGGAAAGATTCTGGTACTCATTTGGAAAGGAGATCGAGTTGACCCCAGAGCTGCCCAGAAGGGAAACAACCAGATACAAATTCAAGCCTATGCTGGGATTCAAATCTGGGTCCTTCAGATCAAGAAGCCAGTGCCCTACTACTGAGCCACTGCGGCTCTTTTATATTAATATAAAATGTATTTTTATTGTTGACTTAGTTATATTTGTATACCAAGTCTGCAAGCTTTACATTGTTTGTGTAATTCACTGAAGTTCTCAAAATAATTGTATTCTACTGTGCCTGAATAAATTTAAATTTTAATATTTTTCAAATACATTAATTTGTTAACTTTTTTGATATCCTGATGATATCAGATTAGACTTTCAAAATATTGAATACAAACCACACATGAATAAATAAAGATCATTCTCGAAATCGCTCCAAATACATTAAATGTCTCAAGTTAAGCAGGACCTTAACTTACTCCATAGATTGTTCATCTTGTTCTAATTGCATTGTTTTCATAGATGCAGACACAATACTGTTCTATTTACTGAACCTTAATTCCATCAAATGAGAATTATTCAGTACCAATAATCAAGAAATCATTGAAAATCATTAGAAGTGTAGCCCAAATCTACTCCTCAAATATCATTACTAATACTGCGATTTTTTTAACTTTGCCCCTCAAGTCCCGTCTTCATACACGGATGGAATATGTCATGGTATTTCGGGATGTTCTCAGTCGTGCCGCCAGGTATTGCACGATCACGATCTTATCAAGCAATGCTTGCGATCATCCGACTTCTAACGGTACGACGGAGAAAGATGTGAAATGCCGTGTGATGGTCCATTGTGGCCATAGGGGTCGAATTGGAAAAATCGTACTTTACAAACTATACTGGTCAATTGACTATCAGTGCTTCTGGTGTTAACACCTTCTCAAAGCGTATTCCCTCAATACACACGACTTTTCCTATGCAGGCTCGTGAAGACTTGAAACTCATGGTCTTATAGTTTTTTCTCCCCTTTGATTCAATTTCAGAAATAATATTTATTGTACATCAACACACAAATCAGCAATTCAAATTTCAGTATGTAAAAAACTAATTTGAACAGACATTCACTGAATTCTCAATTTATCCTTTTTCTGAAAAGCAGGCAAGCTATATGAAAAACCTCTGTGAACCGACTATAACACTTGGCAAATACACATTAAAAAAAGAAAGGAATCAGAAAAGTAAGCAATTATAATAAAAATATGAATATAATATATAAAATCATTCACATTTGCACTAATGAGTAATAATTTAACACACTGTTGAATGTTTTTGTACATTATGATCTTTTTTTACCATTTCATGCATGATAAATTTGTTTCTAGAAATCTGAGTCTTATTCTCTTAAGCCAATTAACACAAAACTTATTTCAACAATCCTGCCTTCACTATACAAATTCTACAATTTCATTCAAGTAATAAAATAATTTACATTATTTTAAATATAATTTCTCTGAACTTTCCCCATCATTTTTAAAAATAGCACTAAAAGTGACACTTTTTACAATAACTTTGTCATAAGATGCTATAACGTTCACAGTCAAACTTCATTAACATGTTTCATTGTAAGGAAAGGGTTGAAATTAAAAGCACTGTCACTTTTAAATAAATAATAACTTTGGCGTTACCTTCATCACAAAGCAGGCTGAATACACAACAAAAATATACTCTTTCACAAAATTCTGTTACATGTTGTGTCTAGATCACATGATACATTTCAAGTACATTTTCATTTTGGCATGAAAATTCCAAATTCAAAATAATTCTTGTCTGAAAATAGCAATCTGTACATACTGAACAGTCATCGAAAGTCTCCAGATCATAATACACTCATCCAACAATCTTTTTGAATTCTCTCAATCTTTTCCCTTACACATCACTTAAAAAGAGTCTGCCGTTTCACACTGGAAGTGTTTTAGATACGGTACTTGTCACAGCAGAAGAGCATAGTCGTGTAAAAAACATTAATCCAGTTTGTCCTCCAGGTATGTAACTCATCAGAAACCATAAAAGAGCAACTATCTGACCTACAGCACATAAAACCGTAAAAGGTGTACTTTGTACACTGAGTGCAAAATATAACGTAGCAAATAGAGTTCCAAAATACACAGTTGTGAAAGGGAGTCGTTCTTTGGAGAACAGATGTCTTATGTGGTTCATAGGACCCCACAAAAATGCAAAACTGTAAAATAAAACAAATTTGTTATGTTATACAAGAAAAATCTCCAAAATTGAAAGAACATTTACAATTTCTTAAATGAATTTGGCAAAAAAATATAAAATGGCAAAGGGGCACAAACCTGCAGATTAGAAACAGACTTCCCAAAGTATATAGCAATGCAAATTTTCGTGCCTTGAAGAGTAACACAGGTGTATAGAGTGCTGCCAGAACAAAGCACAAAATGCCCATACCCACACATATACAAAATCCCATTATCCTCTGCATTCGGCTCTGAAAAAGCACAGTCCATTTAAGTGATTGGTGAGTTCTGTGCAGGCAGTAGACATACGATGTAGACAATGTTATAATCTAAATCGTGCACAGAACATTATTATAAATCCATTTGCATTTCTTCAAGAGAGTAAACCTACCATGGTAGGACAACAGTCCCCTTGTGTTTCTGAAAACCATCCATTAGATGATTCTTCATTATTTGGCGATCTTGTGAACCATTTTCCAACAGATGGAGGACTCAAGAATTTTGGTACTGTGATTTTGATAGGAGTTTTTTCGTTTCTTGACAGATAGTCATCTAAATCCTTCTTCAAATCAGCCATGTTTCCCACGATCAGCTGACGCACTTGACAGATCCTCCACGTGTTCAGTCCACACGATGATACCACGGTGTAAGAAATATTTCTTACACCGTAATTATAATGTCAGCGGCCCATGAGAACGATATCACGTTCCGTGCAGTATGAAACTACGAGTGTCCAAAACAATGCAACCCTTCATATGTCATTGTTGTAACAGTAATATATCTGTAAATCTACACAGCCTGTATAAGGAGTACTTACATGGCATATACTTCACAATAGTGATGTCCAGAACACGTGACTTTAAGTATAGTGCGAGTTTTATAACTTAGCTTCTCAAGGCAGCAATGGAATATGTCACGGTATTTCGCGTCATTCTCAGTCGTGCTGATAGACCACATGATCGCGACCGTATCAAGCAGTGTTTGCGATCATGAGGTATCTAGCGGCACGTGTGAAAAGCGAAATGCCATGCGAAATTCCATCGACACCTTAGGAGCTTTACGGAGCGGAGTTATACAAAACGCAGTGTAGTTCGGAGGGCAGCACCGTCGCCTCTGCGTGGCAAGCGGCAGGCTGAAAGCCCCAAGCATGGATGAATACTACTCGCAAAAAAATCAAAATTACTCAAAAACTTGCTTATCTAACATATGTATATCATTTGATTAGTCTTTTTACGCTCGTCATGATAGACTGAAAATATGTATAGTTTTATTTGAAAAAACAAAGTGACCTCAAATATCTCGTAAAATACAAGTGATAAAATAGAAACGAATGCACGTATCAATTAGCCCCTTTCCCTGATGCATTTCCGTGAAAACTGCAATGCAATAATTTCAACCGTTCAAAAGTTACAGGTGGTGCTAAAGTAAATCCTAGCAAAGACCGAATACTTGAAAAGACACGACAGGTGTGAAGCTATCTCCACTGGCAGATCTGTACCGCCCTCAAAGTTCCGAACACATGCCCCAAGTGGTACGAACACTGACCAAAACCGGTGACATCTGTTGGATTGTGTCATGGCCGCTTTTAATAAAGGCCTCGCGCAGAAGCACTGGCAACATTGCACCTGTACTCCCGTACGTCCGGTTGCTCGCCTCTCGCCCGTGCAGAATACATGGGAGTCAGTAACATCAAATTATTAGGGGAGAGGATTCAATTGATACATACCCTATTTTTTTAAATATTATATCTGCAAATCATTAAAATTCATGTTTCATAATTGTTGACATTTTGCGCATCTTGTGTCACCAGCAAAACCATCAACAAATCATTTCTCATTTTCAAGTTACTATATAACGTAATATTTGTCGCAGATCCTATTGACATTTTAACTGTGTCAATATTTTTGTTTCCACAAAAACAAAGTCGTAGTACAATATAATTAATAGAGTGTCCAACAATTCTCCCTTCTCTCTTAAGAAAACACAAAATAAATTTGTGACTTCCATGAGTGGACAAAAATATCAGTTTTCTGAAACTAAGATCTGCGAATATTTCAGTAACATACCTTTCTTTCTGAATACCCCAAGATGTGTAGAACTGACACAACATCACGATTTAAAATGGAAAAAAGATGTCTGCTTACATTCCAGTTCCTCAAAATGTATAATAATTTTGTGCATATCCCGAAAAACATATTTTCTGCAAATAGATGTAACACGAACTATTTAAATGAACTAGGTAACTTTTCAAAGAACATTAAAATATCTTTATTAATAAGGTCGCTAGTGACGTAGATATTTGTAAATAATTTGTATATTTATTTTTTCTTTGTATTTCACGTATTCTTGTAACTTTCTTTAGGTAGCTCTGATGATCGCTACATGATCGAAAATATCTTGAGTTTAAATACAATATATCTGATATCAGGCGACACCTTTTATTTATTTAATTAATTATTTAAAATATCTTTAATTATATTGCAAGAATTGTAACTGATTATAAATGCGGTAAGGTAAAGAAAGTAATTCTGAGTAGCGTTATTATTGCGTATAAACAAGAACCATCGATGTTATACATGAATGGACAATAGCTAAACTCTCTAAGTACTCTTGGCAGTACCTCAGGTGATGAAAGTAAGTAATTTATCTATTTTTGTCAGTTCTCACTGAAACGGCACGGATCGCACCCTTCAACACACTGAAAACCAGCCCGGCTTCAGGACATATGCGCGGTGTTGCCGTTTTTCTCTGGGGCTAGGCCTTCTTAAAGGTGGCTATGATTGTGTACGATATTGTACGACCAACAAATTCAAACTGATCGCACGATAGCGGCAAACGAACCGGATATAGTTATTCGGAATTTGGAGAAAAAAAATCATGTTTATTTGTCGATGTTGCTGTACCTTGCGATCAAAGCGTCGTTACGAAGGAGGCAGAGAAACGTCTTAAATACAGGAGTTTGGAAATCGAGATCAGCCGAATGTGGGGCGTAAAAGCACAGGTCGTACCGAAAGTTATCGGAGCTCTGGGATTTGTTCCCCATCTCGATCAGGTTTTTGTCCAGTTTCCCTGATCCATTGAGAAAATGCTGAGATGGCCCCTTGTTTTGCTTCTGGACGTAACTGTGGCTTCACTGTGCGCACGTTTTGTTGAGCACTCCTTTTGCTTGTAGTTCATTCACCGTTGAAATTGATTTTCTATAACCCGGGAACAAACATTTTTCAAATATTTTTATTTTTCTAAAATAATTATTTTCTAAATTCATTTTTTCTTTTTTCTTTTTCTTTTCCTTTTTTTCCTGGCCCTCAAGAAAATGTGCGCAGATAAATCTCTTTCCCCACACGTCATATACAGTTCTTACTGTTTTTGACAAATAAATAAATAAAAAATTTGTGTAAGAACTTGTCTAAACTCCCAGGTAATTCAAAAGGCTGGGAAGTGCAAGAAATCGCTTTATTTGAAACATCCCACATTTTGTGCAAAGTATTAGAGAGTTTTTGCAAGACGGAAAATCCAATGTTATAGTTCGTAAATATTGTCGTCAGTCAGAAATAACGTATCTCCAGAAAAATAAGTTTTTGCAAGTCGTACAATCGAAAACGTACGTAAAACTAGGAACTGAAAAACCTCCAAAAGTACCTAAAAGCTTTTACTAAACATCCGTGAATCTTCTGACTCCATTTATGTTTTTATGAGGATTATCAGATAGAAATATGTATTATACATGAAATCTGATGGTATCATACGAATATGTAAAATACATGTCTTTATCTCCCACGTAGGTCTAAAGCATAGCTTCCTAAACCCGCAGTTCGACTGCATATTTAT
The DNA here is from genome assembly GCA_031308135.1 of Acheta domesticus. Classification (NCBI taxonomy): domain Eukaryota; kingdom Metazoa; phylum Arthropoda; class Insecta; order Orthoptera; family Gryllidae; genus Acheta; species Acheta domesticus. The sequence goes on from JAHLJT010002630.1 coordinate 38,766,827, forward strand.
ATTGTTTATATAAGTAATGGGAAATTATTGCAATTATATCGCCCTGTAGATAAACGGCTATGCTTTTGTGGCAATCAATGTAACCTCAATGTAAACATAACGTCCCAATTCTAAACTTATATGGTGGTTTATTCCTGACGTATATGAATTAACTTGAATAAAAATTAACCATGAAGTTCCTACCGTATTATACTGGTACTACGGATATTGTGATTTTCATTATTTCCATTCTTATTGTGTATTAGTGTCGAATTCGTGTTTAGAGGTGACATAGACTAAGGATGTACATCTTTACTCTATGGTGGTGGCGGCGAAAACTACGTAAAGTGTAAACCATGAACACATTTGTCGTAGACGACAAAACATGGAGAATGACAGGACCCGTCAATTGAAAGCCCGTCATTGGATGCCGACGCATGCGTAGAACAACTCTCTCCAGAATGTCGTGTTACATCTTTCAAATTCCCGACTTGCAAAAACTCTATTGCAGAGGCACCGACAATCCCTAGATCTGCTCCTTAGGTAGCTGGTTGCAACTAGTGGATTTTATATTCAGCCGACACAACTTTAGTCGTGATATAGAGGAATAATAATAATAATAATAATAATAATAATGATAATAATAATAATAATAATAATAACAACAATAACAACCCCTGTGTGGCGTCGGGGTTTTTAGTAGAATAGCACCGCGGGATCTCCCCCTATCGTAAAAGGCGATTAATCTGAGGAGCTGTCCGCTCTCCCTACCTCTATGTGCTATCCTTCTTTTTACGCCAATATTCCCTTTCTTACCGACGGACGGGAGCGAAAGGGTGGATCGAGAAGCTCGGAAGTTCCCGTTACCCATCCTAGAGAATTTCCATTTTTGTCCTTCCTTTTTCCCCTTCCCTCAACCTGGCCGTACGTATAAAAGGCAGCCCATAGAGATATGGACTCACAAAGAAGAAGTCGGAAGGCCTCGGAACAAGAGCCGCTGCCTGGGGAGCGCCAGGGACCGTCTGGAGCCGGGGCTGGACGGATCAGCATGCGGGACGCTGGCGACAGGGTGCTAAGAGGGCGGGCCCCTGTCAATAAAGATGTGACAGCCCCCAATATGACAACATCGTCTAATTGTGAGAACCTGGACAACGTGGAGGAAGAAAACGCGGCAAGTACTTCTTATGCCACTTCATCGGCTGGCTTGTCTGCCCGACATACACGGGAGACTGCTCGCTCGAATTAGTTCGACACGAGAAATGAACATGGAAATCATGATGTCATTTTACCGTGAAAACAAGTGCGAAGATACGCCACGTACAGGTTACAGACGTCTTTTCCATGAAGAGTATGGGAGAATTAGACCAAACATGCAACTTACAGAACAAAATGTTCTTGACCGTAGAAAAGCCATTATCTCCAAAGGCTATTCAACACCAACTGAGTTAGAGAGAATCCGTAGGCAGGTTGCAAGTGAATTGAATCTGAGTGACGAAAATATAGTACAACCAATCCAGAGTACTACATCAAATGACATTGAGAGTATTTTGAAGCCGCCTCAGATACAAGAGAGATCCAGGACACGGGACTGGATGAAGCGGCAGAATGCTTCCAAAGTCTTTTGGAGCTCTATCGAAGTACTCAACCCTCCAGCAGACCACGAATACTTATTTTGAAGAAAATTATTAATAACGAGGATCAACACCGTCTTGGAACAACACTTGAGCCAATGTTTGGAATTAGAAGAAGTACACTTAGCACTATATTGTGCAGCGTCAACGGTAATCAAACTTAATGGCCAAAAGATATATGCACCAGGGAGGCAAGTCCAACGAGGTGGTAAAAAAAACCGGCCTGGAAGAGGAGACTTGAAATGAGTGTTGATCACTTCCGAGCAAGGCCAGATTTGATTAATGAATTTCTGAAGGGCACCCGCTCCCGAAAAATATTAAAGAAGATAACTGTGATATGTGCTCAGACAAAAATTAGTCTAGGAGATCTTAATTGTCGGCAAAGAATTCTGGAACTGAAGGATGAGTACCGACAGAAAGCTAAGCTAAAAGGAGCACGATTGAAAAGGTATAATGCTCTATATAACAGAAAGAAGCAGAATATCGATTTCAAGAAAAACAGGAAAATGTTTTTCAGACAACTGGAGTCGGGAAGTCAGGCAGATTCATATCTAAATCTAGAGCCCGGTGAGTTTGAGGATTATTGGAGATCAATTTGGCCGAAAAGTGAGCATTTTAACCAGAACGCAGACTGGATTAGGGAAATCGAACTGTACCACCTACGTTGCTCACTGGTTTCACGACCGAAGACATACGAAGAAGCATTAAGAAGACCAATAACTGGAAGTCACCCGGACCAGATGGACTTCAAAATTTTTGGCTGAAGTACTTCACAGCAATCCACGAACCATTGGCCATCTGCTTTACATGAGCTACTTTAAATGACCCGAGTAAGATCCCACTTCATCTTACCGAAGGAAATACCTTCTTGCTTCACAAAAAGGTGATGTCTCACAACCAAAAAACTACAGACCAATAACGTGTTTGTCTACTATTTACAAAGATCATAAGACATTAAATCATCGTATCATCGTTTATTTATGGACGATCTGAAGCTTTATGCTGGAACACATAAAAAACTTTGTTCCTTAATAGATACTACGAGAATATTCAGCCAAGATATTAGGATGATCTTCGGTGTGGATAAATGCTCCACCATAAGCATACGGAAAGGTAAAGCAGAAAAGTTGGGTAAAATGTCCAAGGCATAGAAGAACTGCAACCTGATGCTGCTTACGAATACCTCGGAATACAACAAAATATAAAACTTGACCACAGTGAAATTAAACACGAGTTTACCGAGAAGTACAAGAAGAGGGTAACCAAAATACTAAATACGAAGCTAGCCGGGAAAAACGTTATTACGGCCATCAACAGCTGGGCTGTACCTATGCTGATATATAGTTTTGGTATTGTAAAATGGTCTGATGTGGATCTAAATTCATTGGATAGACTTACTGAGGTCTTCGTACAAAATTCAGATGTCTGCATCCTAACTTTTCTGTTATCCGTTTGTATTTACCTAGAAGAGAAGGTGGTCGAGGGCTACTCAATATTTTTAAACTCTGCAGAACCCAAGAACAAAACATGAGAGACGCTATACTTAGGTCTCAGGATTCCCCTCATGCAGAAGGTGGTGAGTGCCGACAATAGATACACTCCACTTAATTTAAGCATCCAAGACACGAAAACTACAGTACCAACTTTAAAGGAGGAAATACAAAATTGGCAACAAATGATACTTCATGGTAAATTTCCGAACTCTCTGTTGGACCCTATGATTGACAAATCTGCGTCCTTGAAGTGGTTGAGCAACGGTTTCTTGTGCCTGGAAACTGAAGGTTTTGTAGCAGCAATTCAGGACAGAGTAATAAGAACTAAAAACTATGAAAAACATATTTTAAAAACAAATGGTATTGATAAATGTAAAAGATGTGGTAACAATGGAGAGTCTATTGAACACATAATGGCTGGGTGCAGTACTTTGTCAGAGAGTGCCTATTTAGGCAGACATCAAGTGGCAAAACTCATTCACCGAGAAGTAGAAATGAAACTTGGAACGTTGGGGAATAATGCTCCAGCATAATATAAGTATGAACCAGATGCTGTGCTCGAGACGAAGACGCACGTCTTATACTGGGATCGGCCTATTATGACGGATAAAACAGTTTATCATAACCGCCCTGATATCCTCATAATAGACAAAGAAAAGAAAACAGCTTCTATAATCGATATCGCAATCCCTTTGACTCGCAACTTGCGGAAATCCGAAGCGGAAAAATTAAGAAAATGTGAGAACTTGGCAATTGAATTAAAAAACATTTGGAAGTTGCACGAGGTCTCCCATTTCTCCATGGTTATATCAGCTGAAGGAGTTGTCACCAGGAACTTTAAAAGAAATCTGGAGAAATTAGATATTAAAAATATCTTTAACGAAGCCCAGAAAGCCACCCTCCTTCAAACATGTCATATTGTTAGAAAATTTTTAAATGAGTGACATTCATGTAGGTCAGGATGAATTTCCTTCCTGCGCAGTCCGAGCCTAGTCTTATAACATCAATAGGACAGGTGAAAGTTTTCCCTGCTAAAGCAGAGAAAGTGTAAACAATCGGAAATAATAATAATAATCTCCTATATTATTTCAGTAGTATAGCTTCCCTTTCGGCTCTCACGGGCAACCAATTTTTATGAATGAGGTATCTTAAGGCCGATATACACGGTACAGTTTTCGTGTAGATTCTTCATGTAGTCCAGACTTTACGCTTTCTTCATGAGAAAATCATGAACATGTTCGTACTTTTTCCTGTATAGAAAGAATACAGTTTGACTCCAGCGCCTCTAGCGGCAGAATCGTTCACAAACGGTAATCGGCCATGTCGATTTTGTGGTTAGGTGTGTCAAGGTTCGATTGGATGAAGTGATATATTGTGATAAACTACCTCTTTCCTTATCCCTGCCTTCCAATTTTTATTCTCTATGCTCCTCATGGTTAATTCATACTAAATCAAGATCACAGCCGGAACGCACGCACAGAAATACCATCACCGGAAGTACTCGGATGGCGCAATTCAGTTGTTTCCCGGTAGTTCCCCTCCTAGCGGCAGCTTGTGGCGATTCATGCGGAAAGCGTAAGATAATTACACAGAGACGTGATGAATTGCACTTTGACTTTAAAAATGTGGATTTGAAAAAATGCCTCTAAATATTAATTTCAAATGCAACCCGCAGCACACGACAACATTGTTAAAATCTATATAGTTAAATAACTCCTAAACAAAGCGTTCTAGGGCTTTAAAACTTGAAATTTTGAGGCCAACGGCCTCACGGTGGCACCACGCCTCCGCGCACCACGGTGTAAAATAAGTCTGATTTACACGCTGGCAGTACTGGTGTGCCAGTAACGAGCTTGTCAGCACCCGGACAGCGCTACCGCTCTGCGCGACTGGCAATAGTTGTTTACACAGTGCTAGTAATGGCATGCAAGATGAGATATTTTTCTCGCTGCTGTTAGCTTATGTATACTCTTTGCGACGTGCTACTGATAGTTTTCGGCGCTCAAACAACAGTGTTCAAAGCAAATGTTCCGTAAACATTTTATCCTATTCACTTAATCTGCCTTGGAGAAGTTATCTATCCCCATTGTATTTGCAACTGCCAGAAATGTGGCATTTCTGGCCTTGCGGTTCTGGTAAAAACTATCCCACAAATGTTCTGATACTGTATATAACCAGTCAAACTTGTCGGTTTTTTCTTCTGTTATTCAAGAGGTCTTCTGTTTCCGAATATAAATAATAATAATAATAATAATAATAATAATAATAATAATAATAATAAAAGTAATAATAATAAGCTTACGATGATCACCGTGCAAGTATAAACCAGTGTAAACACGTGTTGGGACCCGGGGGATCGGTGGTTAGGGAGTTAGGGAGCCCGTGAGCATGCCAGTAAACCAAATATTCTTGTTCAGTTGGCATCACCAGTGACTGGCGGGAAGGTCTTGCCAGTCACTTGCAACAAGGCGTTTACACATTGCCAGTCTCCACTTGCCAGCTGCTGGCAACCTCAATTGGCACGTTCACTGGCAACGTGTAAATCAGCCTGTATATAGGTGTGTCAACTAGCCGCCTTTGGGGTAAATTTTCTGGAGCCAGTTTGAAGCTGATTCCTCGCTTGTCTGTACGATGTGCACGATCGGTTTGGCACTACGCCCGGAAAAACTAGCAAGAAGTATTGCCAACATCAGAAATATTTATTGCCGCAGTGCTTCCATTGGCAATATTTGTTGCGAAATAAAATTGCTTGCCATATTCTTGCTAGTGTAAAGCCAGCATAATTCGGTCAAATGTTCAAGTCACCATGTTCTGTGATAACATTGCATTTGGAAGAAAGCTTGCAGAAAACAAGTTGAACCATTTGCATGAAAACTAGGAGACCAGCATGTCAGTAAATGATGTAGATGTTATACAGGGTGTCCCACCAACTATGGACCACCCTCATAACTTTTAAACAGTTCAGGATATCGAAATGCAGTTTTCGCTGAATAATGCGGAATCATGGGGCAAGTAACATGCCGTAGAGAAATTGTCTAAAACATTTTTAGTTTTCGAGAAATTTAATCATCTTTGATTTTTTAAATGGAACGATATATTTTTCTCACCAGCAATCGATAGATCATGGAAAGAGGAATAAAATGATGTATCGTATGTTAGTATTTTGATAGTAATTTGAGTATAAAATTAGACTTTCTGATATGTGATTTTGAATTAAACGGACAATATTTTGTGCCGCAGCCCCTGCAATTCTCGCCTTCGGGCAAAACGGCCTTCGCGGCGTCAAGACTGTTGCGTGGAGAGAGGAGACTGAGAGGGGTGGCAATGGGGGATAAGAGGCTTAACTACAGCAATCCAATGTCTTGACACAAAGGTCACACTAAGAAACACCAATTTTAACGATCAGAATTATATTTTTTCCATTGATGTATCTGCATTTCACTTGTCTTCTTTAATAATAAATATCATTTTCAAACTTGACAAGAATTCAATCACCATCTCTTCGTAGGTAAATTAAATTTTTAATTAAGATGATCATTCGTTCACTTTGCAACCATACCTCTACTGCGGGTTCATAAATGGAAAAGAAAACAGTACACTTCCATTTTCTGCCGTGGATTTTTATGTTTGAAGCAGCACGTAATGTTATGAAGTGAGAAACTCTCCAATCAGTATTAGCAGTCGTGACTGCAGATGTGCATTTGTGTTAAAATTTAGTAAATTTACCCGACAGTCTGTCAAGAGTGTTTCAAAATTTGTAGTGATTTGTTCTTTTGCTAGTGTTTAAAAAAGGCATTTATTAAGAGTAAATAATAAGAGAAAATGTCTACCTATCTATTATTTGATGAATTAATCAAGATATTACAATAAGAATCTTTAAGCATTCATTCCCTTCCCATGTTTTAAATAGGCAGCTTGTTTCTGCCATAACACACTTAGCTCAGTTTTCGATTTTTGTAAGTTTGAAAAGGACCTTTATTATTATCGACCTTCCGCTATAAATTAGTTTTATTTGGTTCTTTTCGATGATCCTTGCTTTGGAATTTAAGTTGAAGAAAAGTTCAATTCAGATGAACAAATGGGAAAAAGTCTCATTCTGATCGTTAATATTGATGTTTGTTCATATGATCTTCGTGACAAGACCATGAATTGCTGTAGTTACGCCCCTATCCTTCACGGCCACGCTTCTCACACTCCCTGTCTCCACGAAACAGTCTCGACGCCGGGAAGGCCACCTTCCCGGCGAGTGTTGCAAGGGCTGCTACAGGAAAGGAGCGTTTACTTAAAAATCACATACAAGAGAATCTAATTTAATACTCAAATTACTACTAAAATACTAGCATATGATACATCATTTTATTCCTCTTTCCATGGTCTATCCATTGGTGGTGAAAGAAATATATAGTTCCATTTAAAAAATCAAAGTTGATTAAATTCTTCTAAAACTAAAAATATTATAGACAATTTCTGTACGGCATATTACTTGCCCCACTATTCCACATTGATAAGCGAAAACTGCATTTCGGTATCATGAACCGTTTAGAAGTTATGGGGGTGGTCCATAGTTGGTGGGACACCCTGTATACAAGCAAGTAAAAATGTATTATTAAGCAGCAGTGGCGTGCGGTGATAATTGTAGTAGGGGCAGCACTTTTGAAGTCGAAGGTATAAAAAACGTAAAACAGTTAAATACGATACGAATTTTCACAAAATGTGAATATGAACCCCGGCGTCTTGCATACGTAACTGGTCGCCCGGGAGTAAACAGACCCCAGGGAAAATTACGTTGGCTAAATGCCTTCTAACATTATAAACAAATATAATTCGGTATTTATGTGACTTACAACTTAACCTTATTTATCGAGTACTTAATTATTTAAAATTATTAACAAATTTATAAAATCCATCAATGCATTAAAGCAAGGGGGCCCAGTTCACTATCCCTCTGGCCGTCGGAGGGCCGGATTATATAGCGCGATTTTTCTAACTCTGTCTCTCAAGCCCCTTTGGCCGATCACACGGCATTTCGCGTCTTTCTCGGTCCTGCCGCTAGATGTCGAATGGTCGCAAGCACTGCTTGATACGGTCGCGATATTGCGACATCTAGCGGAATGACTGAGAAAGACTCGAGGTACCGTGACATATTCCATCGTGAAGACTGGCCTTGAGAGGCAGAGTTAGAAAAATCACACTATAATAAAAACAAAAACTATGAACAAATTCTTATACACACTGCATATATCTTATTTTGAAGTGAAGAATCAAAACGGGAACAAATACAATATTTAAAAGGAAGTAAAATTAAATCAACAAACTTGTTGATTTAAAAATATTTTTTGCCATTTTTCCCGATTTTTTTTGCCATTCTTAGACACCCCAACACATAATAAACTAGTGGTGCTACAACAGCACTTACTTTCCCGTATTAGAGGAAACAGCTAAGTAGTACTGTAATATTGCACTTTATGCGCTACTAACATCTTCGCTTGGAACTCACTATTTCCATTGCAGTGTTGTCAGAACTATGTGAATTCTACAACTTCACAAAAATAGAATGCAAAAGTTTTGTAACCCTGTATTGGAAAAAGAAGCCTGATACCCTGGAAATATAGAAATGCCTTCCATTGGGCCATGATTAGGGAAGAGTATTTTAAAACCATGCAACAAATTCTCTACTCACTACAAATGGTACAGCATTTGGTGCAAAACTAAATATTTGCCTGCAAATATCAACATAAATTAGACAATTATAACTCCTTTTCATACAGCTCCATTAGGTCACAACAATGACACTAATTCACAGATATTCGCGAGCGCAAAGTGAATTCCATTGTTGCAGACACTGCATTGTCGCTATTCTGAGAGCTATTAATTCTTTTTACTTATTTCAAATACTTCAAAATAAACAATTTCTAAAATATTAATGTGTAAGTCTATAACAAAGTTCGAATGTAAGAAACGAAGAAAGAAATAATATACAAAATTGCACATTCTAATTTACGACGCATCCAGCTGTCCGAAGCGCAGTAAATTTACAGCGGCCTATTACGTTTGTCACAAAATTAAACAAAAACTACTCGTATTTTGAAAACATTAAGCATGACCGTATTTATTTTATTTATTTGTCAATATTCGGAATTGCCTCATACTCTTTCTTGCCAGCTACCATCTATCATCGCCAAAAGTACATATTTTTGTCATTTTCTCAATTTTTCGGTTTCCTATTGGTAGAACAGAAACATTAATTTTAGAATATTAAAGAACACAAAAACCTAGCCGTAAATGGCAATTTTCTTTTAAAAATTATGTGCCGTTTAAGAGAAAATGGCGTTTTAGCACTACTAAAAATGTGAAATTTGAAGCTCATTTTCACAGAAAATTTTTGAGTTTTCAAAATACTTTATTTGAAGTTATTTGAAGCACTTACACTCACAAATATAATCATCTTTACAAATTGCGGATAATGTGCATATTAAAGATGTGAGAGATCTTTCAAAAAATTTACATTTATATAATTTTTGGAAAAAAACAAAAAAAACTCAAAATAAACTTCATGCTATACTAATGAGTGTAATTAGCACTATCCGTTACAAAAGTTTCAAGAAAAAAATTGCAGCCATATACGAGAAAATGACGTTTGAGCATTTCTGAAAATGCCGAAATTTGAGCTACTTTTCACAGAAAACGGTAGTGTTTTCGAGAAACTTTACTTGACATTATTTAAAGCATATATACTCGTAAATATAATAATGTGAAAAATCGCCGATAATGTAAATATTAACGACGTGAGAGACAAGTAAAAAAATTTACATTTTGGTAATTTTTGAAAAAACCAACCGATAGACCAAAATGGCTTTTATGTCATTGATAGAGTACATTTACCACTATCCCTACCAAAAGTTTAAAGAAAAAATTTGGAGCCGTGTTTGAGAAAATTTTGTTTTTGTAATTTTTTAAAATTGCACATATTGCACGCAATATTGCACGAAAACTACCAAAATTGTGAAAAACATTTACATGACCTTTATTAAAGAACTCAATATGCAGAACAAATTTTATTTGAAGAAAAAATCTCTATCTTCAATTTGTAGTTGGAGAAAGACGCCGAAAAAATTCAAACTTTCACAATTTTCGAAAATTCAGAGCTGTACGTGAAAATCGGACCTATGCCATGTTAAAAAGTGTATTTTCCTCTATTCATACAAGAAATTTAAAGAAAAAATTTGGAGCCGTTTTTGAGAAAATGTTGAAAATCTCCGGGGGGCTTCATATAAAGTACCCCCAAATTTTAAAGAATCTTTCTCAAAATCACAAAGCTTCGACTAGAATCAGATCGACTGGGGAATATCAATTTTGAAGAAAATCGACCGAACGTTTAGGCGCTAGCGTTGACCACAGACGGACAGACGGAC
>JAHLJT010002630.1:38778341-38845841 GCA_031308135.1 Acheta domesticus
TAGATAGATAGATATTTATTTAAACTGCAAATGGGTATAACCCGGTGGCAGCTAATTACAAAACATAAAAATACACAGTCATTAAATAATAAATTACATTAAGAGAGAAAATAAAAAGAAAGAAAAAAAAGAAGAGAGAGAAGAAAAAAACAAACAAACAAACTTCTATACCTCTAACTCCGCACTGAATGTTTATACAATCCGGATCCACACTGCACATTCACTGCACTTTCACTTCACTAAGACCTCTGAAAAACATTTGCTTTCTTCATTTCTCATTGCTATACACTGCACGACACCTCACTTCACAATAGATACACTTATGCATCGCTATAATAACTCACTATTCTCCCTCATTACTTATAATACCCTAAATAATTTTCCTAAACTGTTGAACACTTTGGTGGAAGGGTTCAAAGGTTTTTTGCAGGCAAATCTATTCCATTCCCGTAATCGTTCGATTTGTAAAAAGAAAATTTCCCGACCTTCGTTCTCTGCTGTCTTAAATTTATTTTGTGGCCTGTGATCCACTCTACTGATGTATGTAGGAATACATAGCCGCCGATTAATTTCTTTCCAAGCTGGATGACCATTATAAGCTTTATACAAGGCGCAGAGTCTTGCTAGTGATCGCCTGTTTTTGAGTGAATCCCACCCTGCCGTTTTCTTGTCCCTGAAAGTAAATTTAGCTGCCCTATGCTGAATCCTTTCCAAGTGTTTACACTGCATAATTTTGTGCGGATCCCAACAAATTGTTCCATATTCATTATCGGACGAACAAGTGATAAATAAGCAATTTCCCTCGCGTTTGCGGTACTCTTTTTTAGGATGCGCATTACAAAGTGAAGAGATCTCCAGGCTTTTCCTACAACAAAATCTACGTGTTTTTTCCAACTTAATTTACTATCGAAATGAATTCCTAGGTACTTGCACGATGAAACTCTCGGAATAATGTCATTATTTAAACGATAATTTGTTTCACTGTAATTACGACCTCTGCCAAAAGTGATGGATTTACTTTTAGAGCTATTTATGGACATTCCATTATTTTCCGCCCAGTAATATAACGCCTCAAGATCACGTTGCAGAATTTCTTCATCTCTTTCCGAATTAATACTACGATATATTATGCAATCGTCTGCAAATAGCCGAACATTTGAGGTTAATTGCGCCGGCAGATCATTGACGAAGGCTAGAAATAGAAGGGGTCCAATGACACTCCCCTGCGGTATTCCTGACGTAACGCTTGCCCCGGAAGATAACTCTTGCCCAATTCGGACTTTCTGTTTTCTATCTCGCAGAAATTCGCGAATCCACGCCACCACCCTGGGATCTATGCCTGAATTCATTAATTTCTGTACAAGCCGATCGTGTGGAACGACATCAAACGCTTTGGCAAAATCTATAACTACTGCGTCTACTCTCCCGCCCGCGTCAATTTCATCCGCTAGATCCTGAAATAGCGTGACTACCTGACTTTCGCATGAGTAACCACTCCTGAACCCGCGTTGCCCATCGTAGAGCCATTTTTTAATTTCCCATTCTTTCTTAATGTAACTTCCAACTAGATGCTCCATAAGCTTGCAGACCACTGACGTAAGACTTACCGGCCTATAATTGCATAATTTGGTTTTGTCACCACTTTTAAAAATTGGTACGACAAAAGCTAATTTCCAATCTTCAGGTACTTTTGAATTATTCAAAGACACGTGAAAAATTCTAATTAGGTACGGTAATATTGCCTTTCCTCCTAGTTTAATTAAATCCGTAGAAATGTCGTCTGGACCCTTTGACTTACCATTTTTCATAGACTTTACTTTATTCCATAGAGCGTTTACTTCAATATTAAACTGATTCGCAACCGAAGACACTTGAATAATGGATGGTCCGTACTATTTTTTAAAACTGAACTGAAATACTTATTAAATGCATCCGCTTTTGTCCGATTGTCAGTAATTAGCGTGTTTCCATTTTCGCGAATAACTGGGATGTCCTCTTTATTTCCTTTCCTTCTACGAACATATTTATAAAAACCTGTCCAGTTATTTCCCTTTCCATCTAGGATACTTTTTAAATATGCCTCCTGAGCAATTTTCTTTTCGCGCTCCAATTCTTTTGAACGATTTCGAAAAATATTCATATGTTCGCTACTGCGTTTTCTGTTCTTAAATGCCTTTCTTGTTATCCTCTTCATTCTCCTAATTTTTGCACTGTAGTATTCTGGATCCGGATTATTTTTTAGAATTTTGCACGGAACAAACTTTTGCAAAGCTTCGAATATAATATCTTTGAACACGCCCCATATTTCTTCCATACCTCCGTCTGTTCTTAGAAAGCGGTCATATTGTTCCCTAAGAAAACCTTGAAGCCCGCCTATATTTGCTTTCTTGTATTGCCGTACTTTCGTTCCTATTGTAATCCCTTTTCTTGAAATATTTCCGTCTAAGTCAAGAAGAACCGCTTTGTGGTCACTAATGCCCTCAACAACTTCACAAGATATGAAAAGTTCTTTCGGCCTAATTAGGTAGACATCCAAAATCGCATCCTGTCGCGTCCCGGTCCGAACTACCTGGGTAAAACCGCATTCCCAAACCAGTTCATTGACGAGAATTTGGACTTTCCCTTCGCTCACGGCCCCCTCCCAGTGTGCGCTCGGAAAATTTAAGTCTCCTCCAATAACAATAGGATGGCCATTTTCTTTTCCCGTTCTCTGAATGATGTCATCTAAAATGTCATATCCGTCGCTCGGAGGCCTATAGCATGCAATAATTTCGAATACAGTTCCTGACGTAATAATTTCTATTCCCATCATTTCAAACTCTCTACTGACCCATTCTAATCTAATATCTATGTCCTCTTTGACGCAAATAAAGACTCCGCCCCCTCTACTATTTCTATCCCTCCTATGTATCTTGTAATGGGAATGAAAAATTTCAGAGGACCCGATTTCCTCAGTTAGCCACGACTCAGTCCCTATCACTATGTCGGGATCGCAGGCATCAACGAGATTCCAAAACTCTATTTCTTTATTGATTATACTACGACAGTTCACCTGCAACAACCGAAGGAACCCTTTCCTCACCTGAATGCGTTCTCGAAGGAGCGCGTCCCTCGAAGTCGCTGCCGCTGTCGCTGTCGTCGCCTCCGCCGCCGTGTCCGCCGCCGCCGCCGTCGTCTCCTCCGCCGCCGCCGTCGTCTCCGCCGCCGCCGCCGCGTTCTGCAGCAATACCAGAGACTTGCCCTCATCTATGTCCACCGCTTTTTCTTCTCAGCTGCTCCCGGGATCTGCTGTGGCGGCGTGCGCGCTGACCTTCGTAAATAGGCGCCCCAGCTTTGAAGCACCCCTCCTGTTGAGGTGTAGGCCATCGCGGCCCAGGTCGCCGTCTGCAATCCAGGCGTTGGCGTCCACCATCTGGACACCTAAACTGCGCGCCACCCAATCCATGCCGTCATTGATTAGGCCTATGCGGGTCCAGCGAGTGTCCCTCCTGCGCAATAAACCACTCAAGATTAATTTTGCAGTAGGAAACTTTTTTCTAGCTGCTGTTACAAGTTCGTAAATATCACCTATAACATAATCTACGTTCCTTTTCGAGTCGTTGGTTCCCACGTGTAAATAACAGCATCCGGTCGGCCCATGTCCTGGCTCTCGATAACTCGGCGTAGTTGTGCCGTTCGAATGCCGGGAAAACACCGCACGTCCAGAGCCTCGTTTCCTGTCCCAGTATGCCGAACGATGCTGTCCCCTAGAACAAGCACATTTTTTTCAGTACCCTTATAATCATTTGTTGTAGACTCAGAAACACTGCTAGTACTCGCCTGTAACTGTTCTTCCAGCTCCTTGTTCCTTTTCAAGCAGTCTTCGAGTAATCTCTTCGTTGTCTTCAGTTCTTGCTCCAGCTCCCGTATTCGCTCATCGGCCCTCTGCTCCCGACTAACACGGCAGGCGCCGCAGGTCCATTCTTCATTGCTTCTAAACCGGCTCTTCACGTTACCACAGCTGTAGTGATACCAGCGGTAACACTTATCGCACTGCGCTCCAGAACGCAAGTTCCGTTCACAACCAGCACACGTTATTGCGTGCGGCTGCAAAACTGCGTCGCTGCTAGGGCCAGGATTTAGTTCCACCCCGCCTATTACCAGCAGCATTGCAAGAACCGCAGAACTCAACACCGCTGCCAGCCGCCAAGAATCGCTGTGTGGAGCAGCGCCGGGCGCGGCGCTCCAGGTAAGGAGCGCGGCAAAAGAGCCCACGCGCGCCCGGTAACATTCCAAAGAGCACCCCATCGCCGCCTTTCACCAGAGCTCCCGGAAAACACGTCCGCACAGTCCGACCGCCCAGCACCGAATGATGACTTGAGTCCTGTGATGTCCCATATTACAAATATCATCCTTCTACAGTCTTGGAAAATGAAGAATTGAAGCTGTACTGAGACAGAAGCATTATTACAGATACCACAATTTCGAACAATAGGCGAGATATAATAGTTCTGAACAAGCTCAAGAAAACAGCCATGATCATCGATTTTGCAGTCGTCAACAATAATAATCTAGAATCTGTTCATAGCTTGAAAATTCAGAAATATGTACCGTTGACTCAAGAGCTTCGCCACCAATGGAAACTTGAGAATATCGGCATACTACCGATAATAATGTCCACCACAGGATTAGTACCAAAACACACAATGCATGCAATTCAAGTGTTGGAATTACCATTCTCATGCGTGGAACAAATGCAAAAAGCAGTAATACTGGATAGCTGCAGAATAGTAAGAGAATTCCTGGGATGTACGACTGATTGGGACACGATTGATTGAAATGTCAAGAGTAACATTCGTTCGTGTTTTGTCTCAGCGAGACCGACCGAGCCTAGACCAGCAATGGTCAGGTGAATGTTCCTGCACATAGTGCAGAGAGTGAAAAATTCGGATAAAATAATAATAATAATAATAATAATAATAATAATAATAATAATAATAATAAAAGTAATAATAATAAGCTTACGATGATCACCGTGCAAGTATAAACCAGTGTAAACACGTGTTGGGACCCGGGGGATCGCCGTGGCGGACACCGCGGTGGTTAGGGAGCCCGTGAGCATGCCAGTAAACCAAATATTCTTGTTCTGCTGGCATCACCAGTGACTGGCGGGAAGGTCTTGCCAGTCACTTGCAACAAGGCGTTTACACATTGCCAGTCTCCACTTGCCAGCTGCTGGCAACCTCAATTGGCACGTTCACTGGCAACGTGTAAATCAGCCTATATATAGGTGTGTCAACTAGCCGCCTTTGGGGTAAATTTTCTGGAGCCAGTTTGAAGCTGATTCCTCGCTTGTCTGTACGATGTGCACGATCGGTTTGGGACTACGCCCGGAAAAACTAGCAAGAAGTATTGCCAACATCAGAAATATTTATTGCCGCAGTGCTTCCATTGGCAATATTTGTTGCGAAATAAAATTGCTTGCCATATTCTTGCTAGTGTAAAGCCAGCATAATTCGGTCAAATGTTCAAGTCAGCATGTTCTGTGATAACATTGCATTTGGAAGAAAACTTGCAGAAAACAAGTTGAACCATTTGCACGAAAACTAGGAGACCAGCATGTCAGTAAATGATGTAGATGTTATATACAAGCAAGTAAAAATGTATTATTAAGCAGCAGTGACGTGCGGTGATAATTGTAGTAGGGGCAGCACTTTTGAAGTCCAAGGTATAAAAAGCGTAAAACAGTTAAATATGATACGAATTTTCACAAAATGTGAATATGAACCCCGGCGTCTTGCATACGTAACTGGTCGCCCGGGAGTAAACAGACCCCAGGGAAAATTACGTTGGCTAAATGCCTTCTAACATTATAAACAAATATAATTCGGTATTTGTATATATATATATATATATATATATATATATATATATATATTACCGAACCGGTATATGTGACTTACAACTTAACCTTATTTATCGAGTACTTAATTATTTAAAATTATTAACAAATTTATAAAATCCGTCAATGCATTAAAGCAAGGGGGGCCAGTTCACTATCCCTCAGGCCGTCAAGGGCCGGATTATATAGCGCGATTTTTCTAACTCTGTCTCTCAAGCCCCTTTGGCCGATCACACGGC
This sequence comes from Acheta domesticus, assembly GCA_031308135.1. Taxonomy (NCBI): domain Eukaryota; kingdom Metazoa; phylum Arthropoda; class Insecta; order Orthoptera; family Gryllidae; genus Acheta; species Acheta domesticus. The sequence goes on from JAHLJT010002630.1 coordinate 38,784,462, forward strand.
ATTTCGCGTCTTTCTCGGTCCTGCCGCTAGATGTCGAATGGTCGCAAGCACTGCTTGATACGGTCGCGATATTGCGACATCTAGCGGAATGACTGAGAAAGACTCGAGGTACCGTGACATATTCCATCGTGAAGACTGGCCTTGAGAGGCAGAGTTAGAAAAATCACACTATAGTAAAAACAAAAACTATGAACAAATTCTTATACACACTGCATATATCTTATTTTGAAGTGAAGAATCAAAACGGGAACAAACACAATATTTAAAAGGAAGTAAAATTAAATCAATAAACTTGTTGATTTAAAACATTTTTTTGCCATTTTCCCCGATTTTTTTTCCATTCTTAGACACCCCAACACATAATAAAAATGTGCGGATTTTAAGAAAAAAATTCTTTAAACCATTAAAACCCGGTGGGCCGTGTAAATGTCCTCGGCGGGCCGCATGTGGTCCGCGGGCCGTAGTTAGAGGACCCCTGCATTAAAGCATATTTTTTCTTTCATAAAATGGAAAATAAATGTGTTAACTTTAATATATGGTGAATGTTAATTTTAAAATCTATCTATATGTTCAGTAATAATGTTCTTCACGATCTATACAAACAATGGTCCGTTCTACTGTTTTCTTACACTTTTCACATTCTCTGAATGCTCTGCGGTTTAAATTTCTCGGACAAATTTCATGTCCTGTTAGTTCTCTTTCTTGCATTTTGTGTTTCTTGTTTTTGCTCTGAATTCAAATATTGTATTATTTTTGGTATCAACTCTCGCGACAATCCTGGTAGAATTTATTTCATTATAGACCAAGGGCGAATACAATCCAAACTTCCGTCTGCAATTCTTATGTGTGGTGATTCCTCGAAATATCAATAATGTTTTATTCTGCTGAAAGTGGATCGTGCCTACTTCGAATACATCACCGAAAACGGAGATTATCGCAAGGAATCCGTGGGCGTTGCGCCGCGCCGTTTCGATAGGCTCTGCCTGTGGGTTGTTCCCACTTTCCTCGCTAGATGCCATTACTACTGCGCGGAATGAGTTCGCCAATGCATTTCCTTCCCGCAAAGGAAAACTGCAGAACGGTATGCAAAGAATTAGTTTGTTTATAATACTTTCTTTAACTTAATATAAACATTCTCAGTATTATTAGGTGCTTTATACCAGTGGCGTAGCGTCAGGGGACGCTGAGATGCTGAGCATCCCCTATATAAGAACCTTAAATAATAAATACTGTATTGATAATCTTACAAGTGGTCTGTTGAGCGAAACACGTTTTGTATTAATTTTAAATTGATTTCCTATGATTGAATTCGGCGGGCTGTTGAAGCTGGCCTCTGATTGCTTGGAAGCTAAAATACTTCAGCGTCTGCCGCCATATTGCGACGAGCAATGACGCATGCGCAGATGGCGAGGTTCCCCTCTCCTCTCTTCACCCCTGGCCCAGAGAAACCCGACTGCTTTACGCTAGCGTCTACTGCGGAAAGAAGCTCGTTTGTGCACGAGAGCGCAGCACACTTCAGGCGTTCAGTAAATTATCTTTCTCTCTCTCATTCGGGAGTCCCCACTTGGTCATGGGTACAAACTGTAGAAATAGTGCCTAACTACTATTTCTTAATTAATATCCAAGAAATTGTATTATCTCTTAAATAGATTACATATTATTTAAGTCTGCAATGTATAAATTAACAAATGGTCTTATTGCCATTCGCGTACAAGAATTAAAGCTGAGCCATTGTATAATTTGCTTTCAAGACATCGGCAGCCCTGACTGCTGTGAGGATTTTGTGGGAAGCGCCTACACCGTCGTAAGCAATCGAGATCGTGGAAGTAGTCCCAGTGTATCTGCCTTGTGTTGCGTTCGCCTGTTAGATGAAGTAGTTGATAGTGACATTTTGTGTGTTATTGTTGAGCATCCCCAAACGTGTGAGTCACGCTACGCCACTGCTTTATACTTTCATTGTATTATAATGTAGTTACACAAAACAATCTCAAAAAGGCAAAATAATAAATTATTTTGAACTTCAAATAGCTAGCAGTCGATCACAACGGAACGGATTAAAAAAAACATTCCCGCGGCCTCACGGACCGACCCGACTTTTCACGAGGCATCACGAAGTCGAATGGCCTGCACCTTGAAGGAACGAAGGTTCGCTGACGTGACGAGACGAATTTACAGACCGTTTTGAAAACATAGATTGTTACGGTTCAACCAGTAGTACTTAGCTCAGAATCTGAGTTGAGCAAACAGTTTTGCTCTGGCCATAAGCAACGAATGTTTTAAACATAGAAGGGTCATTCCATGCAAAATAGTAGGAAATCTGACACTACATCTCAGAATTTAAAAATATTTTGCCACCTTACTTATTATGATACCTGCATGAACCAGGTACAATATTTTTGTCTCATCATCCATTGTTTAGCAACAATGGGCACTTGAAATATTAGGTTAGCAGTCTGTAGACATTCCTTTATGATTTTTTTCCGATATATGTAAACAAGCAAAAAATATGAAAGTGACACCATTTGTAGAAGAAATGTAAAGGATAATTTTACGCTAAAGATATTTTTTTACCGTGAGTCTTTAACAATTAGGAAGTAAACAAATTCTAAAAAAATGCAATAAATGGAAATATAATATTTTTAAATTCTTGAATTTTGGAAGAAAAATTGCTGAAACTACTTTCAAGCTACTCTGTAAATTTCATCATGGAATCTTGAATGGTTTTAAAGTTATGAATAAAAGTATCTTACTGGCGCTCCATTAACGAACTCGTCTCAGCTTCTAGAGCCGCCGCGCCACAGCGCTCCTCGTCAGCGCTCGGCGTTACAGTTTTCCTCCGCCGCGCGATAGTGGAATTTCGCAAAACTACTTCTCTAGGTGTTAATTTTGCCGTAGGAGCTTCATGAAGAGATACGCCAAATTCGACCATTATTTTTTGTTCACTCCAACTTTTTGGTAAACACGTTAAAATCATGTATTTCTCATTAGCTGTTTTCACATTTGAAAATTTTTCTTTGAGTTGTGTCAACATTTCTTCTCCATCATTACTTTCTGTACTCACATGAAATAATTCAGTAACTGTTTTATTTACGGCACTCACCTTTCTCCTTGCGTACGATATCTCTCGGGTTTGTTTTCGCAATGACAATGGTGATTGACCCAGAGGATACAAAATGTTTACATTACTGATAGTGGCTTCCTCTGCAACTCCTGGGGCTACGTACTCCTCTTCACTTGACGTTTTCACTTCACTGTTTCAGTTGAGTCACTAAGATCTGCATTCGGCATTTTGGATATTTTGTGACGACACATCGCATATTGCTTCACCTACCACTTAATTCGATATTTTCTTCCGCATCGCCTATGTAATCTTTCTCTTACCCACCCGACTTTTGTGCTCCTCGAGTCCGAATGGATTGCAGCACCAAAGCCTGTTAAACGTATTCACAATCTTTGGCATTTTCTATCACGATGTATCACTGTTGTAACACGCGAAAACTAAGCCTGTAAACTGGTGTCAGGATCCCTTCGAAGGCATCGATGAATATCCCTAGAAAATGAATTTGGCGGTGCCTGCCTACGACCTTGCGTCACCGCTCGCTGGGCAAAGGCACGCGACTTTCAACCTTAAGAGCAAAATGTGCGTATACTTTTTATTTAATAACTTACGCATTTTTTAAGATTCCATCGCGACAGTTTGCAGAATGGTTATTTATTGGTTCTTCCTGCAGGGTGTAAAATATGAAAGAAAAGAAAATATTATTTTTGAAGAAAAATGTATTTGTTTAATTTATTAGCATTTTTTATTATAAACAAATGTCTCAATCCTTAATATATTATCAACTTCTTAAAATATGATCATTTAACTTCAAAATAGTGTGCCCGTTTTTAAAGTTTTATTCATTTTATGAACGTCATAATAATTATCATTATTGAGTACATTGTGTCATCGTCCATGTTTAACCCGTAATTGTTGCTAAACTGCTGAAGATATTAATTCCATAAATTGTCTTTTAACTGTTCATCATTAGTAGATCAATGTAATAAAATATGAAAAAAATCTGAGACTCACTGTCAGAAAACCTGAAATTTTGCATGGAATGACCCAGAAATTATTTTTCTGTGCTTTGCTTAGGGAAATGACTCATTCCCTTCATTCCATAGAAAGCACACCACTGTTAAGCAGATTGATTTATTAACCATTGAAGAACAGTGATACAGATACATTGCTGATTTGTCTGCTTTCTGCAGTATTTCATTTCCTATTTCTCCTCATTACGTACAATTTTTTGATGTGTTATCTCTCCATAGCTACGAACAGTTAAACTAGTGGTGCGACAGAATGGCACAGACTTTCCCATATTATTTTCTATTTCCTTCGGTCTCGGCTAGCTATTCGGAATTGCCACACTCTCGTGCCAGCTGCAATCTATAGCCGTTCAAAGTACATTTTTTGGGATTTTATTAATATTTTGGTTTCCTAATGGTAGAACAGAAATATTAATTTTAGAATATTAAAGAACAGTAAATATCGTCCTAAATGACAATATTCTTTGAAAATTTTGGAGCTGTTTTAAGAAAATGCCGTTTAAATGCTACTAAAAATGCGAAATTTGAAGCTTTTTTCCACAGAAAAGTTTTGAATTTTCGAAACACATCATTTGAAGCACTTATACTCACAAATAGAAGTGTTTACAAATTACTGGTAATGTGCATGATGTGAGAGATTTTTCAAAACAATTACATTTGTGAAATGTTTGAAAAAACAAAAATGTGCCCCAAAGTGAATTTTACAGTATATTAATAGTGCAATTAGCACTATCCGTTTGAAAAGTTTGAAGAAAATGTTTGGAGCCATTTATGAGAAAATGGCGATTGAGCGTTTCTGAAAATGCGAACCTGTTGAAATGCGAAAAATGTTGAGTTCCCGAGAAACTCAGTATATATTATAGTTGCTAAATTAAGAAACAAATATCCCATGACACGTGTTGTAGCCAGAATCCCTGTTTTGTGGGTCCTTGATTCCGAAAAACCAATTGAAAGCAAAACGTCCGTCCGTCCGTCTGTCCGTACGTCTGTCTGTCCGGTGTATGTGAACAACTCTAGCGCGTAAATTATGCGTACGATTTTTTCCAAATTGAAGAAACCGCTATCTGACCTGAGTCGAAGCGCCGTGATTTTGAAAATCATTCATTAATTTTGGGGGGTACTTTACATGAACCCCCTCGGACATTTTCGAAATTTTCTTAAGAACGGCTCCAAATTTTTCTTTAAATTGCTTGTGAGAATAGAGTAAAATACACTTATTAAGGTGGCATAGGTCCGATTTTCACGGTCAACTCTGATTTTTCGAAAATTGCAAAAGTGAATTTTATTCGGCGTCTTCCTCCAACCACAAAATTGCACATAGAGATTTTCCTTCAAATAAATGTTGTTATCCGTAGTGAGTTGTTTCTTTGAGGTCATGTACAATTTTTTGAATGTTTTAGTAGTTTTCGTTCTATATTGCTTGCAATATGTGCAATTTAAAAAAATACAAAGACAAGATTTTCTCAAAAACGGCTCCAAAGTTTTTCTTAAAACTTTTGGTAGGGTTAGTGCCTAATGTACTCTATGATTTGACATAAACGCCATATTGCTCTATTCTTTTGTTTTGTTTTTTTTTCAAAAATTGCAAAAATGTCATATTTTTTTCTTGCGTCGTTAATATTAACATTAGCGGCGATTCGTCTATATTATTACATTTATGAGTATCGAAAACTCAATCGTTTTCTGTGAAAAGTAGTTCAAAATTCCGCATTTTCAAAACGCTGAAACGCCATTTTCTCGTAAATGTCTCCAATGTTTTTCTTCAAATGTTTGGAACGGATAGTGCTAAATGCACACTTTAATCTGATGTAAAGTTTATTTGGACTTTTTTTTTTCAAAAATTTCGCAAATGTAATTTTTTTGATAGATCTCTCACTTCTTTAATATGCACATTACCAGCAATTTGTAAACATTATTATATTTGTGAGTATGAGTGCTTCAAATGACTTCAATTGAAGTTTTGTGAAAACTCAAAAAATTTTGTTATAAAAGAGCGTCAAATTTCGCATTTTTAGTAGCGATTAATCGCCATTTTCTTAAAGACGGCTCCAAATTTTTCAAAGAAATTTGCCATTGAGGACGAGGTTTTTTGTGTTCTTTAATATTCTAAAATAAATATTTCTGTCCTACCTTTAGGAAATCGAAGAATTAAGAAAATGTCAAAAAAATGTACTTTGGGCGGCGATAGATGGCTGTTCTCAAGATTATGTGCAAATTCCGGATAGCTAGCCCAGACCCAAGGAAATAGAAAACCACGAAGTGTTGTAGACTTCGTGTAGAAAATACGGTTCAGTCCACGGTGCCTTTCTATAGCACCGTAGCACCAGTAGTTTTACTCTTTGACATAGCATGGTCTCGTAGTTTGTGGTGATGTGTGGTTTCTTTCTCTTACTAGTGTTTTGATTGTGGTCAGGATGTGGTTGGAATGAAATCGGAAGAAATCGGAAGTGCGAAGCGCTGAGTAGGAGAGAGTCGAGAGCAGTATTTGAATTAGACAGGTACGCGTGGAGAAGCATTTGTCTTCTAGCAAATAAACCCTTCTTCAATTGGTGGTGTGCTTTTTTACACTGAGTGTAAAGGGAAAATTCTTGGAATTTGGTGCATTGCTTGTAAACCAAAGTCGGTTATGAAATTGGGCATGGTCTTGTAGCTGGAATCAGGCTGGAATCAGGCTGGAATTTACAGTTGTGGATTGTTTCTATCATTAAAAGGTACTTCATTTATTTTACTGATAGGATTAATTCCCACAAAGTTAAGTGATGTATTCGAGCTATTTGCCAGAACGCAGATTTCATTATAGTACATACCAATTTCAAATTTATGTGGTGCGAAGTTTATCTTTTGATTCGTAAGTAAATGTGATGCGGGTGTTTTATATGATGCGGGTGTTTTATATGATGCGGAATAAACTCTAAATTTGATTTTCTTCAATTAAAACATACTCTGTAAGATTTGAAAAACAAGTCTAATTTGTGTGACGCATGAATACAGAATTAAGTTGTTTAGTAGGATTTAAAATAAGATTAGTACATATTCCCAAATGCTTGATCAATTTCAACACAAATGATTATGCTTTGTTGCTACAGTCCGTTGCAGGTGTTTGATCATTGCTGTATGAGGGTGAAAAATATCTACATGTTAGTTGGATAAAAAATAAATCCACAACCATGTTACCATCAGGGCGCGGGGCTATGATGCGGAAGTTCCTGGAATCAATGCAGGAACAAAAAGATGAACAGGTAAGTAATGGCTGATGTAACAGGGTTTATCTCATAACACATTCTCTCATATCCAATCAAATGTTAGGAATCCAAATTACATTTTAAGGATTTGTCGGAAGGATTAAAATTGTAGTTTGGATAATATTTGTTACAATTTAAATAATAATTACTTCTGCTTCCAGCAATTCCCACAAACCATGAAAATCAGTTTTATATTCTTTGTAAGATTTTTACATTTTTGAAATTTTTTGCAATTGAAATATCAAATTCATCATTGTCAGTCATGTTTGTTTTTTTCCCATAAAATTAACCATGTTTAAAAATGTTCAATCATATTTATATTGTCCTTCAGTAAAACACCAATTCATATCTAACGGATTTAACATTTTTGATTGCAACATCACTTATAAATGCCAATATTCACATAGCTTTGGATTTATTCTGTGGGAGATGAAACTTTGGGATTGACAGCTACTGAGCACATGGTGCACTGTTGCCAAATGTAAAAGCATGCAATGTCTACTGCCTTTGCTACAGCTTTTCATGGCAATTCAGTGACGAGACACTGTGACCTTGTTCATTGTAAATATGCATTTTTCTAATTTACACATTGCAGCATGTCTGTATACTGTCCAACATACAAGAGAAAAGGATCTCTAGAATAAAAAAGAGCACCACGTTATTGTAGAAAGTCAGAGTAATTACTTATAGTTGATGTTATAAATGTAAACTCTGTGGGTTTTTCTTAGCTGATGTGAATTATGAATAATTAAAGTATTCATTGGAAAGATCCCATTTATGTTACTATCTATTGTTTTCAACAGAATTATCATCGTCACTATCACTAGAATCCTGAAGTGAAATTATAAAATCTTCAATATTGTGTTCCATCATACCCTCTTTTATAGCAGCTTCTTTAATAGTTCTTTCTGTATGCTTAACAACTTTTTTTTCCATACAATGATTTGGAGGTAAACTTCAAAACTTAAACAGAAGAAATAATGCATTTATTTGAATGGAATAGATTTAAACTCTTTTACTACTCCGGAAACACCTTTGAAAAACAGTGACAATGACAGGCCTTTACTATACCCACACTTTTTCTTGATATTCCACAGTGGGGGGGGGGGGTGCAGGAAGAGGCAGGTTCTGTCTATGTCACAACAGTGCTGTGCTGTCAACTTTGACAGAAAACTCAACGTAATAGCACCTCTTGAACTAGATAGCAGTGAGAAACAATGCAAGTTTTTTTTTAACTCTGAAGAAATAATTAATAAATGTAGAAATTGAGTAACAAGGAGCATGGTAGGCACATGTAGAAAGAGAGAGAAAAAATGAGAAGTCCGAATTGTAAAGGAAGAAGGTGGGCATCACTGCAAACTGGGCTGTGATGTTAGGAGTGGAGCTCATATTTTCTACCGGGGTGTGCTGTGCTGGGTTGAGTGAGAACTAGGGAGCTGGAGGATCAAAGAAGCGTGTGCACATAGTACGAGTGTCCTTATACCTAATGAATATGAACTAAGCTCTCGCCAAGCTGTATGGTGGAATGAGTTAACTGAAAAGATAAGCTTCAAAGGATACTCATTGTTTACAATCTATCTGGGCTTATGCTTCATTGGGCTCTGAGGCAGCGCGGCGCCCTATGCTTGTAACCCTACCATACCTTTGGATGTGCACGTGGTGATGTTTACAGTTCATTGACAATGCAGGTCGGCAAGTGCTGATGTAACTGACACCCGACTGGCCAAGCATATGCTGTTGTCGAGGAAACATAGAGATGTCGCTGAACTGTCAATACCACTCTCATCCCGCAGTATAGATCGTAATTCTTCAGGTGATGGCAGGTTATGATATATCGAAGCGGCAAAACATGTATGCATAAAAAATGTTCATCGGTGCAACTTACATCACAATTGAATGAAGGCGTACCTTAAAAACAATCCAGTAACTTGATCATTCTTGTTGTTTTTAAGATCTTTCCTAAAAATGGGAATTGTCTAATTTAAAACTTGTAATTTGTTGTTTCAAGTAAGTAAGTTTGTCATAATCTGTCTCTGTGTAGTGATGTTAACATAACTTAAGCATAATGTCAGCACACAGGTTACAGAGTGGCAAATTCTCTTATAAACCTCAATGGTTCTAGGCAGGGGGGAAAGAGAGGAGTTTTAGATAGAAGGTAATTGAACAGAAAATATTTGGAGTATAAAATGAAAGATTCAATATCCGTAATTCAAAATTATTAATGAACATTAATACAACTTAATAAATATTGAATATTGTCAATTGGAATTAATAAAATAAACTTTAAGAATATTTGTTATTGACAATTAATGGATTACTCAATTTAATAAAAATGACAGTATCATAAAAATTTGTAAAGAAGGTACCGGTATTTTCAAGCTTGATATTTATTGTCTTGAAGATGTGCCTTAGGATATCTTTCATATGTTTTATCAAAGATTTGTACATTGTCAAATTCAGAATGCTGAATTGACTTGTCTTGCTAGAGAATTGTCTATGGGCAGGGCCACTTTTAGAACCTCTGAGGCTTCAGGTGGATTCAGAAGTTCTGTATGGAGGGATACATACATGCATACTTATGTACATACATACACTTTTTTCATTCAGTTATAAATAAAGATATATAAATTGTTCTTACTTAGGGTTTTTCATTCTTGGCGCTCCAAGGTCACTGAAGAAAAATGGAGAGGGAAGGCTTTCTCCTAATAGGGAGCTTCCATGTCTCAACACAATAGTGAATAGCAGCTCCCTGTTGGAGAAAGCCTTCTCTCTCCATTTTTCGTCTGTGACCTTTGTGTGCCAAGAACGAAAAACCCAAGTATACCAATAAAGGACTTGCTGAACCAAGAAAGATATGATGTGTTTTGCTGCAATTTACTCATTGTATGTTAAAAAATTAAAAATTAATATTGGTTCCATTGAATAGAGGGAAACTAATTTTACAAATAAGCTCAATTTTATTTGTTTAGAAGTAATGGAGAAGGAAGTATTGCTTCTCAAAGTTGCAAAAATCCAATGACAATGGATGATGTTGCACAGGTCAAACAAGTTGCTATATCTCAATTCTTATAATCTTTCATTTAAAACAAAAAGCCAGAAGATCGGACAGGGGGGGGGGCTGCTCTTATCAGAGGCAATCTTTCTCTTTCTACCTATTTGTTCTCCATTAGAATGGGGGTGTGATACATGTTACAGGGATTCTTTTGGTGATGAATATAACTTTTTGATTTTTCAATTCATTGCTACATTGCTATAAACTACTGTTTGATGATGCAGAAATTTCACGGTAAACCTGTCCACATTGATTTGTTACTCTTTCTCTCTGTTTCTCTGTGTCTTTCTATTTTCTTAATGATAACTTTTAATTTTAATTAATTATTGATTGATTGAAATTAAAACATTAATAATTAATGCTTTTTTAAAAAATGAAAACTTAAGTTCCCAGCATGCTCAGTTACATGTAACACCACATGCCTTTCAAATGCATGTGTAGCCTAGATTACAGCATTAAATATTATTAAATTTTAAAACATGAAAATATATCAACACTAAAACATAAAAAAATGTAAATACATCATGATACACTTAACATATAAATACATCATCATGAAACTTGGAATGCTTAACATGGAAATATGTCCACAAAATTTTGAGTCAACTTAATGTAAACGCTGTTTAATGTCCTGAATGAATTTATTAAATGCACGTAAATGTTGTGTCACCAATTTTTCAGATGATGCAGGCCAGGATCCTAACTTCATTTTTATGTTCTGATTTAGTTTTTTCCTTGCTTCTACTATTAGTGAACATTCATAAATGATATGGTATAATATTTGGTCTCCCCTACCACACTCACATGGCTGGATTGCTTATGACTGAAAAATCTGTGTAGATACGATTTAGTGTTTCCGTGGCCTGTTATTGTTGATGTAAATTCTGATGTTGTAGGTAATTTTTGCCTTAATCTGTCATTAATTTTTGGAAAAAAAGATATTGTAATTTTGCCTTTCGTTTTGTTCCATTTGTTCTGCCAGATTTAACTTGCTTCATCATCTGTGTGTCTCTGTCTCCTTTTTTTTTCTTTCATTTTTCACTGTAGAACAATGCTGTTTAGTATAGGAATTAATTTATGTTATGGCAAGAAAATGGCCAATTTTTTGTCGATTTCAACTAATAAGTAATTTTTAATGAATTTTTTGCTGATTTAATAGATTTCAATATCATTTTAATGGTACTTGCTTCAAGTAATATTTACGTGGTTCAACAAATATTCTCCATAGAATTCCTAAGTAGCCTATTCGATTTCTTCACTCAGAACTTGTAATGTCAGCCATTGTATGTAATCTAATGTTCCTATGATGCCTATCAGCACTATTGTTGGTCTTGGCCGATTTCAGGATAACTTAAAGACAGAGATTATGTGGTAAAGAACAGTCTGTACCAATAGTTTGCTGAGAACGAATGGAAAAAGATTCAATTACATCAGTAACATATCCAATTTGAGTTGTTCATCAGAACTGGTTTTAATCACATTTTAATGTAATTTTTCTTTGCTTTTAGAGCATTTTATTGTTCATTTTTGGTGATGTTTCAGATCCTCAAAATCCTCCCGCTAGTAGGAATAGCTCCCGCTATTTGGAAAATACAGTGTTTGTACAATTTTTTTTTGTTGTCTCTTAGGAAGAACGGGTCCCACCTGAACGGCCGGTGGGTCGGGGCAGGGCTATGTTGCTCGCTCAGACTACGGAGATAGAGGAAGGGGTGAAGGAGATTGCTATTGCCCGCCCCTCTGGCCGAGGAAGGAGCTTAGGCTTGCAAGCCCCTTCAACGGCTGCCCTTGGGGAGAACAATGGATCCATCTGAAATACCCGCAGGACCTTCCAGAGGGGGCCCTGTGGAAGTTGCTCGTCCTGTGGGTCGAGGCCGTTCTGCGCTATTTGCAGCATTCATTGCTCAGAATCAGCAGGAAAAGGCGTATGTGCTTCAGATTTGAATGTTAAAACTGCAGTGAAACCTCTATACAACGTTTTTCAAGGGATCATGAATGCTGATCATTGTATAGAGGAGTTTCACTGTATTGTATTCAATGATTTTTTATTTAAACAAATTAAAAGTTTTGGTGAATCAATGTAATGTGTCTAAGTTGTGCAATTTTTTAATGCAATAAGTGGAAAGATAAGAGGGTCTTAAGATTCCAGTAATAGTTTTTTGATCGTTACTTTCAATTAAGTTTATTTTTTTCACAATATATTTTTACTTTTTATTGACTTCAGTGACATTAAATATTAAACTTTTAAGCCAAGTATCATATTTTTCTATAATCTTTTTCAGTTCAAAGTTGAAATGAAAATATTGTTGCTATAATATAAATTGTATTAGTGAACTACATTTTAAATTCATACAGAACTCTTACTATTTATTTCATTTCATTTTCTAGTTTTGGAATTGCAGAGAAGTAAATTATTCTTCATGACATTTTGTCAAGAGCTTGACGAATGTGGTTGTGTGATCATGAATGACCAATGTCTTAATGGGCTTTTAAATATTAAATATTTTAACTTACTGCTAAATTAATTCTTGTTTGTTTTGTTGGTTCCTTTTTCAAGTATTATATAATTTACTGTGATTGATGTTTGATGTTAATAAGGAGCTGTTACGTTTGAAATTGTTGTTCATCAAGTTTTCATACTCAGATTAAGTAAATATTGTCTAGTAGTGTTATAGAGAGAGGATAAAATTATTGGTTGGCTAAGAGGAAGATAAAATTTTTGTTTGCAGGTTGCCTGGAAAGGCAGTATCTCCACCCAAAGAATCTCCTACAGAATATGTACGGAAATCTCCGTCAAGTCCTAAAATGTCTGTACCTTATACAAGTTCATACGAACCAGAACCAGGACCTATTGTCCGAAAAGGGACGCATGGACAAATGTAAGATATTTCTCATATTGAGTTGTACTACTCTATATTCTTAGGCAAAGATTAATAGATCAAGGTTTTCCAAATTGCAATTCATATGCCATTTTTTGGTGTTCACTAAGTTGTCAAAATCCCCCAAAAATTGTATTTTATGAAAAAAATATTTTGTTGTATTAGACCAGTTGTCATTGGGGATGTCTTGACTGGATTAAATGTTTTTTGTTGTTGAATGTTTTGATGATCATGTGATGTTGAGAAATTTTCTTTGCAGGCAAGATGTTGTGGCTAATTATATTAGATTGGAAGTTGCTCCTCACAAAGGAGTCTATGAATACTCTGTCGAATTTTCTCCATCCGAGGATAATATTTCAATGAGGACGCGGATGATAAATCAGCATCTTGAGGCGCTTGGTGGCGTCAAATCTTACAATGGAGTCAGATTGTTTTTGTCTATACAGCTTAATGGAGTATGTTCCAAATTTCAGATTTTTAAATAATCTTCCTTTCACTACACCCTTTGCATGTTACTGCATGTGAAAATATTTTTTAAGAATATTCATGGTTGAGAAGTGCATAAATGAAGAAAATTATTATAGGTGCACCTTGATTTGAGCTTGCTATTTTTCAAACTTTACAAGGTGACTTCATAATCTCTGCAAGCCAACAGCAATTGTCCAACTTTCACGTCATGTGTGCTCTTGAGGGGCTTGTGTGGCTTTGATGCTGGTCAAAGTGTGTGTGTGGGGGGGGGGGGAGAGAGCAAAGGGATTTGCATAAATGGATCTGTGGTTGGTTACATTGGTCTATACTTGGTTATATTGTTCTTCTCTAAGGGGTTTTTCTGTTTGATAACAAACAAGAAGTTAGAGTTTGAAGTTGTGGCCATAATTTTCCAGAACTACTGTATTTTGTAATTAATAGATATGAAGTAGCTACTTCCAGTTTTATTGTTTTTTTTATATTGAGGTGAAACATTTTATGGACTCTTATCTTATGACACTCTGCTGGTGCTTTACATATGAAAAAGAGTTCCATGCTTTGCTGCCTTATCATTGGTTAAATGATGGTGTCGTAGTTTTGCATAATCTTTTCTGACAAATTAACCTTGAAGTATGGAGATTTTTTTCCTTCTGCAGTCCTGATGTTATGGACATTTTTAAATAAACTAATACACTTGTTCCCAGCTGATTTTTAATTGCAGCAAGTGTGGACAGCAGCAGAGGGGGGCTAGTCTTGTGTAGGAAGGGAATGGCAACTGATGAGCAGTGAGCCACAATGAGACAATTTGTATATAAGAGCTAAAATCGCTTTGGGAGATGTAGGCGTGGAAAAACGGCAACCATTTTTATGGTAATTTATGGAAATATTATGACTCGTCAAATAATATCTAAAACAGTGAGTGAAATAGCACCTAAAAGATCTTATTTCAACATGAATGCCTATTAGTGCCTATTTGACTTTTAAAAACCTAAAATGAGACTAATTTACCTAATTTGTTTTGTCTTGAAAAGCCTGCTCCGCTTCTAAGATAACTGATTGAATTTCCATGCAAAAAAGGGATCTTGACTGATAAGACATTTATTTTCTCTTGAAAACTCGGAGAAAGTAATTAAGTAATTCATTGTGAGGCATAATATGACTAATTCTAACTAGAGGACAAACAAACTTGTTCATAAATAGTATTATCACAAAATATACAATATTTGATTTAAATTTTTACTTTACCTTATTTATAGATCTCTCTCAATGGTAAAAAACCTCTTTTTTTTTTTTTTACTGTTTGGCCATTTAAAAAGCCCAACTGAGAAGCTGAAAGAACCTAAAATGCAATTTTTAAAACTTAAAAATCCGCGGTCTACATTTGATTTTACCATACTAATAACTGTGCTACAGGTACATGTGAATAAAAATAAGTAAATGTTTATACTACCAAAATTACAGCTTTTGAAGTAAATACTTACGTTTCAGTGAATAAAATTTAAGTACTAACTTTTACATACTAGTAAATGCTTCTTATGTGTAGTAAATACTTATCTCTTAGTAAGAACTTATTTTTCCAACATTTACTTAAAGTATGTGAATAAAACTGAGCTTTTACTTCATTTCATAAATAGATATTACAAATTTTTTAAGCATGGTGCTGACAATGCTTAAGAAATCTTTCATAAGCGAATTTAAGCTTTTGTAAGTAAGATTACACTTTTTTAAAGTGGGTTTTTGCTGCGAAGTTCGGCGAGTGTGTTCGGAATAACAGAATTTATGCATTAAGTGTACAATAATGGCTGAATTCCTGTATACATGAGCCCAAAAAAACTGCCACATTTGCGATTCTTGCAGATCTGCTTATCGGGAAGTGTTTTAATTTGAGTGAGAGAATGTAGAGAGTAGAATCAGAACATTTGCTAAGTGATTCCATGGAAACAAGAGGTGGTGCTCTGATCATTCAAAGGTTAGAAATTTCCGTGTTTTGTAAGTGCAGGTTTCCAAATTAGAATAGCAAGACTTCGGTTTTCATTCTACTGCGTTGAAGACAGTACTGAATGTTATACAAAAAATATTAAAGATTATGCAACAAATTAAGATGAATATTAAATTACTTCTAGTTATGTACCATACTTTGTTTTGGTCTGTAGCTACTTACGGTATTATCACCTGGGGAGGAGCCTACGATAGCACCCTCACACCCTTATTTGATGAACAAAAAAACGATCTTGAAAGTGTTATTTAAAATGCCCATTCTGTATTTGGTTAACGATTTATCCAAAGAAAACAATATTCATTCAAGAAGTTCTACATAGAAAAGGCGTTAATATTAAACTTTCCCAAAATCCAGTGTGAAAACAGAGCTTTGGCTGTACAAGAGACATTCTATTTCACCTCCTTTGTAGGCGAATAAGCAACTGGCAAAAATTTGTCATACTGATTTTGAAAGGGTTGAAGATTTTGAAAGGGTTGAAATCTCTGCAGTCAATTTTCTGCAGCATTACATTACTTTCTCTATATTATGTATATACGTATGTATACGAAAAGTAACAATTGGAAACACTGGTCAAAACACTAAAAGGAATGTATTGCGATTTACTAAACTCTGCCTCTGGCAGGTATCCGCTGTTGGTAGTTTCATCCAATTGGGAGCTTATATGTTGCTACAGTGATGTCCCTATGGTGATGTTCAAGCTCCCGATTCTATGAAACCGTCAACAACCGATACCTGCCAGAGACACGGCTAGAAAAGTCAACACTATAGGTACTGCAGTGACTTCCTTGTAACCAAAAGACACAAAGCTTACTGAATGAGCTTTCTTCACGAGAACTTCGCACCCCCCTCCCCTCCCCCCCACACACACACACTACCCCCCACCTGGTGGTACTGGTGTGGTGAACCCCTGCTCCAATAGGTGGGGTCCACAATAGGTGGGAATCTCTTATAATGGGGTTTCTTAAAACGGGGTTTTACCGTAGTTGTTTTTTCCCAATATCTCTCATCTCATTAGAGCTCATTTCTATCATGTAACACACTAATAAACTGAATCAGCTGACCTTGTTCCGCTCTTCCTCATAGGAGTATGTACTGATTATCCCTGCATTCTCCAACAAGTATTTACTTATTTTCCCTGCATTTACTTCCTAGCAAAAGTAAAAGGTTATTCACACCAAATTAAGAAAATGTTTTTGCTTGGTTGTAAATGCTTTTTCTACTTATTTCAGACTTGAAGTAAAGACTAGGTTTTTATTCACCTACCCCATGTGCTGCTCTGCAAATGAGAAAATAAAAATACATCTTTCTGGTACCACACAATTATTAGAAATATCTCTTAAGTTAAATGAAAATAATACATTATTGAACAAATTTGTGCAAGTTAATTGCACACATCTGCAAACTCTAAAATTGCGAACAGTAGTTCATTTATATTTAAATTGAATAATTATTATTAATATCACCTTTCTTTACAAACTCCACTTTTCCTTTCCTCTTCTTCTTCTTCAATATTTCAGAAACAAAATGAATCGCTGATAAAAGAAATTGAAACTGCAATGTTTTTCTAATTTTCCCGCAGGGGAAACAAAAAGCTTGCTTACATACAACCCCTTCTCAAACCTGGAGAATATCGATGGGATTTCACAGGCAATGCCTGAAGCCGCCTCCTTGTATTCTTACATTTGTTTTTCTGCTCCTCCTTTTTCCTGTCCTCTTCCTATGTTAGGGCACCATATCCAGGCGAATGCAGGTGATCCACATCCTCTTTATTTTGCTTCTGAAGCTATGGCACACTGGCCCATAATCGCTCGTACAGCACCTCTAGCAACCCTTCTCTATCAATGCTTCCCTTCCATTGCATAGGTTGGGGCTCCAATATGTGGGAATTGCAACTCAGCTTATTATCCTCAGTAAAATAGAGATTAGTGCTGTCGCACATCTCTGGAGGTCACAGGATCTCCCATGTGTACTGCAGGGTTGAAAACCTTTGAGAAGACTGCTTCACCTTTGTAACTGAAAGGTTCATCTATTTCGCTTATGTGATTTTGACCAGTGGTGTTCAAGAATTCATGTTGTAAGAGCCAAGAAATGCTGTAATCCTCCGTGAAAGTGATTGCTTTTATCTTTTTTTATCTTTCAAAAATATTATAAGACAAGTATAAAATGAGCCTGACATAACACAACTAAGCATGGAATAACTCAATTTTAAAGTACTTTATAAAATATAATTTTTCAGTACCGTAATATAATACAAGCTTATTTAAGAGGGTGATGGTTGTATGTAATTTTTTATTATCCTGTTCGTTTTAATTTTGTATCTGATAGAAGATTTCATGGAATGCACAAATTTATTGTATACTTCAAGTGGAGTGACCGACTTGATCTTTTAAGTAGTGTGTGCCTCCCTACATTTGTTAGTCTCTGAGCAAAAATGTCATACCCTCGTAAACCATCAAATTGGACCTCTCTCAAATATTTATGGTATGAAGCCTATCAGATCAACTTTTTTTTTGCACCCAGTTATGGACAAACAATTTATTGTCTGAAAAAATCCATAAACACTAATTTTCATTGCTTTTGTTCTATTTGCTTATGTTATTACAAATCCTTGAATTGATGACTACTTTTTAAAAAATTTATTTATTTAATACCCAAATTTCCATGGCATACTTTTTGCACTATATTAGGTTTTTCCAAATTATCTGGAAAACAAATAAAAAATCACAAGTGAATCAGTTTCTGTCTTGGGTGTTTTCCTGAGTTGTGGTTCTTAACATTAAATCAAGTAATTATCAGTGGAATGGGATATTTTTTATCAATTTTCGACTTTTATTCCGAAGTTATGTTTGTGTTTTTGTGAAGAACATTTTGAAATTTGAAGCATTTTGTTTGTAGGTGACGAGTTTTAAGTGTACGCATCCAGCATCGGAAAGCCTAGTTACAATGACTCTTCATTGTAAAGGTCCTGGCAAAGAGAGAGATGCGGCAGATATTTATAATATGTTGTTTAGGAGAATCATGGCTCACCTGGGCCTAAAGAACATGGGCCGCAAATTCTTTGATCCTTCAGGTGCTATTAATATAACTCAACACAGGTGAGCAACTTTTTTTTTACTTTTGAACCTATGATTGGTCTGAGAGAATTGAGTGGTTTTTAAATTAATATTTATTTATCACAACTAACGCTTGGTCCTTTTACAAAGTTATCACAAGAGAGACAAAACTAAAAAAATATGATAGAAGTGCTTGTATAAACACAGAAAATCACAAAGAGCTATGGCAATTTGGCTTTTAAACATTGAGATATAAGGATTAAAAAACGTCAAGGAATTGATGTTGATTCAAAAGTTGCCATAATGTAACAAACAAGCAGTTTAAAGCAAAGTTTTTTTGTATTAAATAAAGGTATGTGGTGTCTAGTGGTTTGAGGGGGCATTGAATGAAATCTTACAAATAATATCAAGACCTTCAATACACTATAGAGGTAGCAGATAAACAAAGATTCTCTTGCTCACAATGATTGTAAAACAAAAGACTTGCCTATTCTGGTGTAGCCTTTGTAATTAACTTTTCACAACCATTTTTTTATGCTGTTTCATGCTTATTAATGGGCTTTTTTTTATTTTATTTTTTTCATTAAATGTCATTTTTACCTCATTTTTGTAATTTCATAATAACAATTCAAGTGTCTTAGTTAATTTCTTTTTTCTGTAAAATTGTTGTTTTTTGGAGGGTCTGACAAATATCTATTTGTCAAAATCAAGTATGGGTACTGCTTGCACTGATTCAAGGGAAACCAAAAATGTTGGTAGAAATCAAGGTAGTGGATGTATCAAGCGGGTTTTGGGGGGGGGGACAAATTGCTTATGCTATGTACGTGACATTTCAACCTAGTTTTACCAATATTTGTATAAAAAGTAAATAAGCTCTTAAGACAATTCTAAGCATATTTTGTCTAATAAACTACATGGATATTCCGAATGGTTGGGCCGCAATGAGCACTCAAAAGTTGGTTTGAAAAAATGATTTCTAGGCAGAAATTTGTTACATTATGAAAGTATAGAAACGCTCCAGAAACATGTAAATTGTTTATTATTTACAAAAGAAATTACAGTAAAACCCCGCTATAAGAGACCCTGTTATAAGAGAATCCCGCTTATAGGAGACAAAATTCACGGTCGCGATGTCAGTTGTATGTAAACAATGCATTTATTTCCCGCTTTTAAGAGACCCCGTTATAAGAGATTCCCGGGTATAGTGGACAAGATTTTCTTCGCCGCCATGCATTTCTTCTCGCTTGTAAGAGACAAAGCGCCAAATTTTCCTCTAGGTGACTCTGGAATTTCCTCAGCATGGTAAGGGTTTGGACACGTGCTTAAAATAGGCTGGAGCAAGGGTTCGCAACACCAGTGTCCTTTAGTGTTCTGGGGTGCCACCTGTGGAGAGGGGGGGAGGTGTGCGAATTCTCGTGAAGAAAGCTCATTCGGTAAGCTTCGTGTCTTTTGGCAACAAGAAAGGCGCCTATAGTGCGACTTTCGTAACAGTGTCTCTAGAAGGTACCAGCTGTTTACGGTTTCATCCAATCGGAAGCTTCTGTGTCACTAGTGACGTCACGATGGTGACTTTCAAGCTCCCGATTGGATGATACTGTCAGCAGCTGATACTTGCCAGAGGTAGAGTTGAATAAATCACATTTTGCTTTTAGTGTTTTGACCAGAGTTAACAATTGTTAAGGTCCGATTAAATTAAGAAGGTGATTGACAGTTCTGTGTGACGTCAGGACGCCTCTCCCGTTTCCATGGCAGCTGCCAACCAGAGAGACAAAACGTGATGTGTCAGGTCGCTCAGTCGCCACTGCCGAACACGGGGAACATTTGAGCATCGCACAGCGACTTCCCTGCCGCCGCGCCGCCTGCGTTTCTGCCTGTGCTGCGCGCGCAATGTGTACTGTGTTGTGATGAGTTGCGTTGAGGTTAGCCTTTTGTCGTATTTTTTTACACTTTTACACGTATTTTTTGAAGTGTTTGTTTTCGTGTCCCGGTAACACGTGCTCAGTGGTTTGCGACCTGGCAACGTCTCTCCCCTCCACTCACAAATGTCAATCACCTTCTTAATTTAATCGGACCTTACTTTCTCGTATACGTACATATATACGTAATATAGAGAAAGTAATGTAATGCTGCTGAAGATCGACTTCGAGATTTTATCAGAATGCATGTTTTTGGGGTCCCCTGATACCGAAAAAGGTTTGTTTTTTCTTTCAAAACTTCCCTTCGTCCGTCCGTGAATAACACTAGCGCCAAAACTATTGGTACATTTTTTCCAAAATGAATATTCCGCGATCGATCTGTTTCAGTTCGGAAATCTGCGGTTTTGAAAAACATTCTAAATTTTTGTGGGTACTGTACACAAAGCCCGTGGGACATTTTCAAAATTTCCCCAAATTTTTTCTTTAAATTTCTTGTAAGAATAGAGTGAAATTCACTGATAGAGGTGGCATTGTTAGGATTGTCACTGTTAACTCTAAATTTTCGAAAATTGAAAAAGTTTGCAGTTTTTTCAAGGGTTTTTCTACAGCTACAAAATTTAAGATGGAAATTATTTTTATAATAAAAATGTTTCTCTATAATTAGGTCTTTCATTAACGTTATGTACTAAAAAAAAAGTTTTCACGTAATATTGAGTGAAATAATAAACATTTATAAAAACAAGATTTTCTCAAACGGCTCCAAATTTTTTCTATAAACTTTTGGTAGTGACAGTTATAAGGGTACTTTATAAGACTCTGAATATCATTTTGCTCTATTCATTTGTTTTTTCAAAAATTACACAAATGTAATTTTTTTATAACTCTCGTGTCAATATTTACATTAGAGGCGATTTGTTCACATTTATGAGCACATGTGCTTTAAATGTAAGTTCACTCAATAGATCTGGTTAAATGGGCTCTGGAATCAACTTATTTATGTTTCCTCAAGTTTAAAATAAGTGTACAAATCATACTAATCCACTAAAAATATGGTAACATCTCATTAAACATGTCAAAAACGCATTTCCCACTTATAAGAGTTCCCTGCTTATAAGAGACAAAATTCCATTCCCCCAGGTGTCTCTTGTAAAGGGGTTTTACTGTAATACATTTGTTCAGAGAGAAAAATTAAGCGAGAAATAAAAAGCAGTCGAATTGTGTAAATTGGGTGCTTTTTAATTTCTTGCTTAATTTTTCTTTCTGAACAAATATATTGATTTCTTTTGTAAATAATAAAGTATTTATATGTTTATGGAGTGTTTATAGGCTTCTGTAATGGAAATTTTTGCCTAAAATCAATTTTTCAAACCAACTTTTGAGTGCTTATTGCGGTTAAACCATGTGGAATATCCACGTAGTTTATTAGACAAAATATGCTTAGAATTGTCTTAAAAAAAGCTTATTTTCAAAGTTTCGACATTTCCTCCCCGGACACCCTGTGTAAATGAAATTCATCAGCCCCACGTCTGGGCTATAGAGTGGATGGTTGAAATGGCCTATTGATGATGGTTATCATCCCATGAGGAGTTGCCATTAACTCTTTCCCCTGCGATTCCCTCTTTTAATGTCTGAAGTGGCGTTGCCCAGCGCTCTCCAATTGGCGGTTCGGAGCGGGAACAGCAACAGGAGGGTTAAAATTAGGTTAAAACACAAAATATTACCGTCTTTGTAGTGATAGTAGTGACTCTGGTATTATAATTTAGCAACTTAACAATGAATTGGTGCTAAAAGTTTCAAAAAACTGTGATACCAGAAACTGCAGCAATGACTACGTTCATGGATACGACGACAGTGGGCGACCGCTATGCGCACAAAATTAATTTGGGCATTAATGGGTTAAACATAAAATATTACCTTCATAATCTAATTTAGATAGCTCACTACAAACAGTAATACATTCTAATTCATTTATTTTGCTGTCTATTGTTTAGGCACTAAAAAATCATCTTTTAGGTACGTAAAAAGGCATTAAAAATGTCAAAAATAAGGAGAAAAAAGGCACCATCATAAATTACTTACGCAATAAAATAAAAAATTGTTTGTAATTTTTGTCTATATTATTTTGTAAACTTAAATGCACAAAACAAGTACGTACATTTTAATGCAAAAAAATATATATGTATTTACAGCTCTTTTACATTTTATTCTTACCATAGTTTGTATTGCAAAGTATTACCAGCAACTTTTTTTAAGGATCACAATTTCAAATTTGTGACGATTGGGAGACAAAATCACTTCGAATTCTAAGATGGATCTCTCAACATCTACCGATTTAACTGGCATGTACAGTATTTTAGAAGTCCAATCATTAGTAACACTGAGACCGGAAAATTTACATTTATTTCCATTTACAATTTCAGTGCTCTCAGTGTATCAACCATGTTCTCAGAACACATGTAGTAAATATGAAATAGAGAAATAGAGCAAAATCTCTCGGTATTTACTTTTAGAATATAGACATGAATTGATGATTTTGTAATAAATGGTCATGATGAACCATGGCCCATTTGCTGATATCATATAAACATAACTTAAATTCCAAAAAATTCCAATAATACTAAAAAAAGGCTTATATGCTTAAAAAAAGTAAAAATAAGCATTATAAAACTTCATCATACATTGTCATTTGTCATGATTTGTGCACATATATTATCAGCCTTTAAAAAAGTTTTCTAGAATAAAATAGACATTTGCCTAAACCTCCAATGTCCAATTATTAGATTATTTGAGAACTGAACATTTTTTTTAAGATCATTCCTTAACTAACTTCTCTGGGGGGATGCAACTCTTGAAAGCAATAAGAAAAGAATAAAGAAATAAATGTTACGATAGTTCTTGTTTCACTTCATTAATACATCATTCTTGTAAATTAAGAATTCATATCATTGCAATGTGAGACCTAAGTATTAGGAAAAAATCATTTAAGTATTCATCTTGTGAAACACATTTCACATGTTTGACACAATCCATATTTCTTTTACAAACTTAAAGTAAAGATATTTAGATACCAAATCTTCCTATAAATAATTGTGAACATTTTAATAAATACATAGGTATCCCAGTAAGTTAATAATAACAAACTTAAAAATTGAGGAGATCAAGACTTATAAATGTGAAAGAAGTATGAAACATGAAAATTGGTGTTCTGTTACAATATTTAATCTTTTCCACTCCAAAAAAAAATATTTGGTTTCAGTTTGTGTAAAATTGAGAAATACTACTAGTATCATTTGTTCTTTCTCTTCAGACTGGAAGTCTGGCCTGGGTATGTCACTGCTGTTCAGCAGTATGAAGGAGGAGTGCAACTGTGTTGTGATGCCTCTCATCGTGTAATGAGAACAGATTCTGTTCTGGAGGTGATGTAAGTATAGAATTGATTTTTCATACTTGCATGTTGAGAGAAAAGGATAATTTTATTGAAGGGTTCAGTAGTAAGAGGTATGTTTATGGAAGCAAGAAACTTAATTTTTATTCTTTAAACTTAGTATGTATCACAATTATCTCTTGTTTCAAACTGTCATGCAGCGATCGTGAACTGTTTGGAAGGTTTAAATAAGTCCTGTCCCCTATATCACAAGCCTGTCAGTTGCTCTACCAATGCTACCTCCTGTCTCCCTCTTGTCTTTGAGCTTCCTCACTTTCCTCTGTGTAGTCTGGTAGGTAGCTTATTATAAATAATACCCTAGAACTGCACACTGGATGTGTACTGGATCTCGACATCATTTCAGATTCACACTGGGTGGAAATTTCTGACAACAGCCAAAAAGCACTTACTGTACTTTTGTATTACACTGTTAGCTTGC
Organism: Acheta domesticus; assembly: GCA_031308135.1. Taxonomy (NCBI): domain Eukaryota; kingdom Metazoa; phylum Arthropoda; class Insecta; order Orthoptera; family Gryllidae; genus Acheta; species Acheta domesticus. Next base: position 38,809,020 of record JAHLJT010002630.1, read on the forward strand.
CCTCATGCTTCTTGGTGTCGGTTGGTGCCATTACTTTGCCAAGGATAGGAGCTAATTCGTTAGTGGTGCAAGTAGGGTATTCTGGAACCCAGTTTGTAGTTTCTGATTTTTCTGTCCACAAATAATAAAATAAAGAAACTTCGTCTTATGGTTCTTATCTGATGTGACAGTGGGAATCCATTACATTTTTGTTCCGTCCGCATTGCTGTGTGATGATTTCAATGTGCATTTGTAATCATTCTTTTAAAATGTGAAGAGAGAGTATACGTTTAAAAATTATAAATTTTCCTTTTTCAATTCCAATTCTGTGTTTTTCTTGTTTTCATTCATTCATAAATGAAAATAAAATACAATAACACTTTTGAATCGTGCATAATTTTAAGAATCTTTTGTTACAATAAAAATCTTTGGGGTTAATGTGCAATTGTGAATGTGCAATTTATGAAACAAAAAACAAGTCTGCAGTTGCAAGGTTATTCTTAATATGAAGATTATTATATATTAATGGTTTTGTTAAGTTAAAAGAATTACAGTCAGGGGTCCAGAATAATATCTGCAGAGGAAGTAAATGTTTATATAAATTAATAACTCTCAGGTCATGGACTCAGCTATTTGGATACAATGTGACTATTTAAATTATTATTGGGAAATTTAAAATAAAATTAAAATCTCTTTATTGAAGGGAGATATTTTAATTGTTTAGTTTTTTGTTAATACTGTAAATTATTGAACGAAAGGGGTATGTGATGTGAAAGTGGTTCGGAAAAGTAATAAAAAAATATGGAATTTTTTGATGTCATAGTTTTATTTTTATCTTCTCTTGAATTTGCATTGAATGATCAACAAATTTTGGAACTCCTCTATAAAATGAGCAGTGACAATATTGCAAATATTAAATTGACAAATTGTTTGGTGGGGTTAAGAGATTTTAAAAATTTATTTACTAAATACATGAACAGGCAGGAGAGTCCTGATAATGTTCATGATGAAAAGAGATACACATAAGAAAGAAAGAAAGAAAATCTAATTTTACGGGGTTCGGGGCTCATTTTACAACCATCGCCGTATTAAAATTCTGCAAGCTAAAACTGGTCTTTGATTGTTCAAAATTACAGATTGCATGCATAAAAACAATGTTTAAGACTGCGATAAATATCAAATTAATTCAGATTTGTCCCACAAGGAGAGGCCACATGTATAATTATGATGCACAACTTATAAATTTAGAGTAACGAAAAAACGGGCGTGGCCTGGCAGCGTAATTTTGAGATTAACACACGAGGCAGTCAAAGTTGTATTTCATTCGTTAAGAATAAGTCTAAGCAAACTCAAACTGAAATTAAAAGCTAAAACTTGCCTTCCAAAGCCTTTAGAACTGAGAAAACACGAACACCTCTGTTTCACATCAGCTCTCATTTACAATTAAACCACAGAGCTATGATGGCACAAATAATTATTAAACTAGTTGTTAAAATTGTTCCTGCTAGAATATTTGCTATGTATGAAAAGATAACAAGTAGGCTCATATTATATAAATCGCTCATATCACCACCTTTACCTCTATCTATATCTATTATAAACAATCTATAATAAACTCTTTCTTTCTTAGAGATAAAATTTGAGGACCACAGAATTTTGGTCACCAAAAAGATTTGATTTAGGCACCTAAAGTAGGCAACAAAATTACGAAATTAGGCACCAATTGCCATTAAAATCGACGTTTTAGGCATTTAAAATAAATTAAAAACTGACTAAGCCAAGCAAAAAAAACACGAAAAAGTTATATTTCTGACATCTAGAATTGATCTAAAAAGGATTAAATTAGGTAATTTTTATTATGCAGGAAACCAAAAAAACTTGCACTACATGACCCATTTAACTATTGGCCTTTTTTTGTAATCTACGCCTGTCCGACAAGGGTTTTGCCTGACCTGTCTTTCTTCCCCTTCGCAGACGACCCGCTGCGGCAATAAGCCTAAGCCTGTCAACAGCACAGCCGCACCAGAAATGGGGTGCAATTGCCCAAGAAGTGCGTGCTGATCAGAGACGAGCGTGAAACATCTTAATTATGTTGATTTGCAGGGATCCTTTTGTTCGGTATTTTGGGTGAAAGATTTCGGTTCAATGTTGATTGCGTATTCGATCACACAATATTTGCATTTCTGAAAAGTGTTTACGTTTCTGTAAAACGAATATCAAAATTTAGTATTTAAAATATGATCCTTCTTGAAAATCACTTGTTTTAAGCAGTTTTAGGCAAAAACATTAAAATAGCCATCAACCGCCCTCTTAGAACATTTTAGGCATGTCTCTAGAGTTCTTCCTTGCACTCCATTTCCAACTCCCCTCCTTCCTATGTGATATATTTATAAAGTACTGTTTCATTTATACTGCCATTTTGCATCATAAAATTATTTTTTTACCAATAATAGATTTGATTTTCAAACAATACTTGTTTCCATGTGTTTTCATTTATGATTCTCAGGAGTTTTGTAAAATTATTACACTAAGATATGTATTTTGCATTGTAGGAATGATATGATTAATGTTAGTGCAGTTTGTATTTCTTTCCTTTTGAGAATATGTTTAGCTGTTTTTTCATTTCATATTTTTGGTCTTTACAGAAGTAGACTTGCACAAGCAAATCCTCGAACTTACAGAGAAGAGGCCATGAAGGTGGCCCTGGGTGCTGTTGTGTTGACTAGATACAACAACTGTGTTTATCGAGTGGATGATATCAGCTGGGATAGAACTCCTGAAAGTACTTTCACAAATAGTGATGGAAGGGAGATATCCTTTGAAGAATATTACAGGGTAAATTACCAGATTGAAATCAGAGACAAGGACCAGCCTTTGTTGATATCAAGAGTGAAACGCAGGAAGGATCCATCCAACAGAGGAGTCAGTGAAGAAGTTCGGATGATTTGCCTCATTCCTGAATTGTGCTATATTACTGGGTTAACAGATGCTATGAGAGCTGACTTCAGAATTATGAAGGATCTAACTCAGAAATTGCAGCTCACACCCACTCAACGTTATGAAGGGCTCTCAAAGTTCTTGGAGAATATTAAGAGTAAGCATTGATTTATCCATATTCTTTTGCGTGAACCTTGAAATAAATTTGCTGGTCGATGTGCGTTAACAGTTCTGTTAAGGTGTATATATGTATTTTGAAAGTAACGTTAGTTTAATGTAAGGTATAAGTGACAGTTGAATGATATTTCTTGATAGTTGAATTTTAATATTTAAGTATTTTCCATCATTGAAGTTTGTTGCCACAGGCATCAGTGTTTTGTTAATGAATATTAGTAACTTACCTTTCTCAAACAAAGCATTCACTTCCAAAAGCGTTCTTCAGTTTTTAAGGAAGCAGTTTTGCCATGATAAGCGACTGACACCGGACTATGGCTGACTGGCGCCGGGCCGAGGCTGACTGAGACCGACTGTCGCGAAAAGTAAAAAATGTGGGAGGAACTTCCAGGAATTTTGACTTCATTTACACTTTTTAGATACAAATTAGTTTATACAATCATATAAGTAGTAGTAATAATAATATGTACAGATGATGTCTACACTTTTCAGAACTTAAGTTACATAGGTAATTTATTATACAGTCATAATTGTCAGATTCGACATTGTAGTTCCATTCATCATGGTAAACATCATGAAATGTGGTCCAGGCTCATCCTGGATAGCCTGGACCACATGAATTCCGGCTGCAGAAGCCTACGCAATCAACATCATGAAAATCCTTAAGAATATTATAGTAAATGCATAAAGATAGGTAGTAAGTATCCACTGGTATATTAGCTTCATTTGCAGGTGAAATAATTTGTATTATCATTATTCAAATGCCGTGTCAAAAGATAAAGTTGAAATATAATTATTAACTTTACCAGTGCAAATATGAGAAAGTGCACCATGTTGTAGCCCTACTAGTTTAACTCTTATCCAGCCACTGGGGTCCATTGTACCCCAAATCAATATTTTCAATATTTTACATGAAAAGTATGGAAGGTGTTGGGATAGTGTTTTGAGATTTTGTTTGCTATGGTGTTTTTAATTGTATTCGCAACCATTTTATGAAAGTCTTACTGATTAATAAATAATAAATAAATTCCGTTTGTATGGGCAAACCATTCGGACTTCCCAGATACTCTTGCCAGCTGCCATCTTGTCACTGCCCAAATTACATTTTGTAAACATTTTCTTAATTTTTTGATTTCTGAATAGTGGAATGGAAATATTTTAAGAATATTAAAGAACGGTGAATCATCGTCCTAAATGGCAATTTTTTTTTGAAAAATTTGGAACCATTTTTAAGAGAATGGCATTTGAAGCGCTACTCTAAATGCGAAATTTGAAGCTGTTTTTCTCAGGAATCTTTGTATTTTCAAAAAACTTCATTAGTAGTCATTTCAAACACTTTAACTCACAAATACAATAGTGTTTACAAATTGTGGAAGCGTACTTATTAACGGTGTGAGAGATCTTTCAAAAAAATTACATTTATGTAATTCTTTAAAGAACAAAAACTTACCCCAAAATGAACTATAAGTCATATTAAAGAGTGCAACTTGCACTATCCATTTGGGGGAAAAAATTGGGGCCATTTTTGAGAAAGTGGTGTTTGAGCATTTTTGAAAATGCAGAAATGTGTGCTAGTTTTCACAGAAAACTGTTGAGTTTTCGAGAATCTTGATACATTATTTAAAGCACATACAGTAAAACCCCGCTATAAGAGACCCCGTTATAAGAAAATCCCGCTTATAGGAGACAAATTTCACGGTTCTGAGGTCAGTTGTATGTAAACAATGCATTTATTTCCCGCTTTTAAGAGACCCCTTTATAAGAGATTCCCGAGTATACTGGACAAGATTTTATTCTCCGTATGTGTTTCTTCTTGCTTGTAAGAGACAAAGTGCGAAATTTTCCTCCAGGTGACTCAGGAATTTCCTCACGGTGGAAGGTAGGGACACGTGCTTAAAATAGGCTGGAGCAAGGGTTCGCAACACCAGTGCCACCTGTGGAGGGGGGGGAGGTGTGCGAAGTTCTCGTGAAGAGAGCTCATTCGGTACGCTTCGTGTCTTTTGGTAACAAGAAAGACGCCTACAGTGCGACTTTTGTAACCGTGTCTCTAGAAGGTATCAGCTATTTACGGTTTCATCCAATCGGAAGCATCTGTGTTGCTAGTGACGTCACGATGGTGCCTTTCAAGCTCCCGATTGGATGCAACTGTCAGCAGCTGATACTTGCCCGAGGTAGAGTTGAATAAATCACATTTTGCTTTTAGTGTTTTGACCAGTGTTAACAATTGTTACTTTCTCGTATACATAAATATATACGTAATATAGAGAAAGTAATGTAATGCTGCTGAAAATTGACTTCGAGATTTTAACAGAATGCATGTTTTGGGGTCCCCTGATACCAAAAAGGTTTGTTTTTTTTTCTTTCAAAACTTCCCTTCGTCCATCCGTGAATAATACTAGCGCCAAAACTATTGGTACATTTTTTTCAAAATGAATATTCCGCGATTGATCTGTTTCCGTTTGGAACTCTGTGGTCTTGAAAAACATTCTAAATTTTTGTGTGTACTGTACACGAAGCCCGTGGGGCACTTTCAAAATTTCCTCAAAAATGGCTCCAAACTTTTTCTTTAAATTTCTTGTAAGAATAGAGTGAAATTCACTGATAGAGGTGGCATTGTTAGGATTGTCATTGTTAACTCTTAAATTTTCGAAAATTGAAAAAGTTTGCCGTTTTTTCAAGGGTTTTTCTACAGCTACAAAATTGAAGATGGAAATTATTTTTATAATAAAAATGTTACTCTATAATTAGGTCTTTCATTAACGTTATGTAATAAAAAAAGTTTTCACGTAATATCGAGTGATCTAATAAACATTTACAAAAACAAGATTTTCTCAAAAACGGCTCCAAATTTTTTCTTTAAACTTTTGGTAGTGACAGTTATAAGGGTACTATATAAGACTTAACATCATTTTGCTCTATTCATTTGTTTTTTTTCAAAAATTACACAAATGTAATTTTTTTATAACTCTCGTGTCAATATTTACATTAGAGGTGATTTGTTCACATAATCCATTTATGAGCACATGTGCTTTAAATGTAATAAAGTTCACTCTATAGATCTGGCTAAATGGGCTCTGGAATCAACTAATTTATATTTCCTCAAGTTTAAAATAAGTGTACAAATCATACTAATCCACTAAAACTATGGTAACATCTCATTAAACATGTCAATAACGAATTTCCCACTTATAAGAGAGAAAATTCCATTCCCCCAGGTGTCTCTTATAAAGGGGTTTTACTGTATATTCATAAATATAATAATGTGAACAAATTGCCTCTAATGTAAATAATAACAATGTGAGACAAGTGAAAAAAATTTCATTTTTGTAATTGTTGAAAAAACAATAGGATAGATCAACGTGAGGTTTATGTTAACAAATAGAGTACATTAGGCACTATCCCTACCAAAAGTTTAAAGAAAAAATTGTGAGCAGTGTCTTTGTAATTTTTTTTTAATTGCACATAATTCACGCAATATTGTGCAAAATCTACTAAAATTTTTAAAAAAATGTACATAACTTTAATGAAAAAACTTGCTGAGGAGAACAAATTTTATTTGAACGAAAAATCTCTATCTTCATTTTTGTAGTTGAAGGAACACGCCGAAAAAAATAAAAATTTTGCGATTTTCGAAAATTTAGAGTTAACTGTGAAAATTTGTCTTCTGCCACCTTTCCAAGTGTATTTTACTCTATTCTTAAAAGAAATTTAAAGAAAAAGTTTTGAGTTGTCATTGAGAAAATTTTGAAAATGTCCCGGGGGGTGCTTCATGCAAAGTACCCCCAAATTTTGAAAAAAGTTTTTCAAAATCATGGCACCTTGAGTGGAACTAGATCGAATGTTTTTTTGAATACTGGGGAATATCTACTTTGGAAGAAATTGTATGTATGATTTAGCCGCTAGTGTTGTTCACAGACTGGTGGACGGACGTTTTGAAGAAAAAAACACTTTTTCAGAATCGGGGGACAAGACGTGGATTTCCGTTGAAATCTTGTAATTGATTTGCCGCCGCATTTCACAACTATCCTTACACTATGTAAATAATTCAGTATAAACGTATGTATAAGGAATAGTAAGATTGTTTATTAATTAATTTAAAGTATTTTTAATTCATTTTTATGTATTTAATAAACGGGATCAACTCTCTACAAAAAGAAGAAATGCATACACAATGACAAAAACATTAAAATTCAAAATAACAAAAATTAAAGGAAAGTCACGGCTAGAGAGGGCATAAGAGTGTTAAAAAAAAACAACACAAGGCATCAAGGGAGCTTAAATAGAACAAATTTAATACATCTTTCAAATCACTTAGAATCTGGTGTAATATTTATAAAATCCCAGAGTAATATTTAAAAAGTCTCATAGATATTTAACATTCCTACTGCATGTTAAAAAACAAATCGTAATATTTTTCATTGGCTATTTTTAACATATGTCCCAAAATGTTATTGTATGATTTGTATTGAAGTCTAATTACACTCTTTAATGGATTAAATTAATTTTATATTCACTCATAGAACGAATTAAGTCTTAGAATTGAAGATTGTCTATACATATAGGATCAGTGAGGAAAAGAAGTTTAAGACAACTTCAAAAGTTGAATGAGTTTGATAAAGTGATCAATTATATTAGTGTGGTCTGTTTCGTTATCCACATCCGAAAGTAACATCTGTAAGCATAATTCCGTCACAGGCACTCCTGGGTCCGCTGGATCCCACTTGCCCGGTTGCATCATTAAAATTGGTTCCTCGGAAAAGGGTTAAAAATGGAAGAGAGCAGTATTGGAAATTGGCACTTCATTGCTTTGGGGGGATGTCACTTCCATTGATTTTGAATTCTTTGTACAGTGCAATATTTTATCTAGATATCAACACTAAATGAGAATTGTCTTGGATTCTTTTCTGAATCACTGAGTTATGATTTTCAAATGTTGATGGAAAATGATTTCTTTGCAGACAATAAACAATCCCAAGAACTTTTGAATAAATGGGGATTGTGTATAGAATCCCTGCCAGTGAAACTTATTGCAAGAGTTGTTAAACAGGAAACCATCCATTATAAGGATGGAAAAGTGGATCTCCCACCTGGATCATCAAATTGGGTTGTAAACAACCAACTTCTTGTGACAGTAAGTATTATCAGATTATCCCAGCTGTTTCCTACCATGAGTGGAGTTACAGATTCATCATGGGAGGAGGGCATTACAGAGTTCGTCATTGCCAAAGAAATTGCTGTGATGATATAAATTGTTTTTCTTTATCAACCTTTAGATAATTAATTATATGGAGGTAAAATAACAAAATTTTGATGGAATGTCAAACCATGAATTCATTAATAATTGCTGATGCAGCCTGGCTTGAATGAACATCTCTACACCAAAATCAATGAACTTGCTCCAATTTAAATATTACGTTCTTGGATATAATTTACTACCATTTTCTATTCTACAATAAGTTCTTTAAATTTTAAATCACAGATGTTTCATAAATTGATTGAAGGATCTTCATTTCCAAGGTAAAAAAATTAAAGCTTTTCGAATCTAGGGAGCTCTTTAGTGTTGTGAATTTAGGAGAATCCCAATGTAAAGTGTCAAATTCTAGAAACGTCTATTTGATGCACGGTAGGGCAAGAAAAAAGAGCCTCTTCGTAGGCCGAGAGCCAACAAGAAAAATCACATATGATAAGATCAAAGCGGAAGCTTCTTGAGAAGTAAGCCAGTGTTATGAGAAACAGGGAAACTCAAGAAAAGTGGCCTGTTAATGTCGGCGTTGTGCTGCACAATTTTTTGAATGTGTTAAAAAAAACTCTGCTAGTGCGAAATGAGTACACAGCTAATTCTTGTTGTGTGTGCGTGTGTCTTTTTTCTTCAGTGAGCCAAAGTTTGAAAGAGTTGTATGCAATTTAGTTGTGGCATTTCAGACTGTATACCATATTTTATTCAGAGTGTCATTTTTCAATGTCCTATTGCAGGTTTGTCTAACTGGCGGGCCGCATGTGGCCTGCAAAAGAATAGTCAGAAGTCCCTTGCATCTATATCATGCGAAAAAATTGTGCGCATAGCGCACCAGCTGGGCTGAAGTCAACACCCCTTTGATGTTAAAATAGGTTGTTTATATTTAAGGATGTTTTTCGTAGTAAATTCAAAATTATCACAGAGTATTTCACTGCATTGTGCATGGAATGGCTTCATTGAAGGCATTATTTCACTCCCTGTCCTCCCATTTGAGAGCTGCTAGGCAAACTGCCAAGATCAACAATATGGGGAAGTCAATTGTGGTGATGAAAATACTAGTTGGACAACCCTGCCCTATTGTATTATGAGCTAATTTTTTGATGTACTTGTTGACAATTCTTTTTCATTGCCAATTATGTCCACACCATACCGTTTTGGCATCTCTAAGTAGCCACCACACTGCTTTAAAGACCTCCAAGTTTTCACTTGGCCATATACGTACGTATCATAGGTATAAGCAGGGCTTGATTTCTGCCAGAACACAATGGAACGGCATTCTGGTAGCTCGGGAATAATTATATTATAAATTACAATATTTCTATTAAATTAATAATTAATTTGGGGGAGTGTTCATGGACCTAAAATTTTATTAATCATGCACTGGGTACAAGTATGGTGGTACGTTTTTAGAACACCCTGTGACCCATTTTGATAAATAGATGCAATACCATATTGTTAAAACATTAAATGGCTGCCATACTGAAAAATCTTTTTTTTCAAAATTTTCATAAAATTTGGTAAGTGCTGGAAAATAATTGTATAATATTAACAATAAAAAATTTAAGTGAGTTGTTGATTTGTAAAGTTTTATGAAGAATTAGGGACATTATAATTTATTAAAAGTAGTACTATTGTATACAGTGCTTTAAGGTAGATTTATATGTAATGTCTCTGAGACTAATCTGGAAATATTTTCTGGGTTGATTATCCAAAATGGTAAGGCACTTTTTGTATCTCATTAACAGATAAAGAAAATGTACTTTTTTGCCTTAATTGCCATGATTTTTCTGTCTTTCTCTAAAAGCTTAAATTCAACAAGGACTGCAAAGGAGTACACGTTTGTTGTGGAAAGTTAGCAACAGTTTTGTGTTAGAGGAAAATCTATTTATTAAGCTTAGAATACTACCATTTCTTTGTATATTCATTTATGAATCACTGGTATTCCCCAAAATCGGCTTTCTCAAGAACATTTTTGTGCAGTATGGATCTTTGTGTTTGACTTCTCCTGCTGACTGAATTGTATCCTTCAGGCTACAGAACCAGAGCCACTTACTGCGTCTGTAATAAAAACATTTGAAAAATCTAAGCTAAAGCAACACACTCACATTTCACAAGCATTATATAAATTACAGATATGTTACGGTATTTTGCAATACTTCCATAAAACGACGACTAATAAAGTTCTTAAGTTGTCTGAAACATGGAATGATACAAGAAGTGGCACAATACTAGATGGAAATGAAGTTACAAATAAAAAAAAAATACACATAATAATATTAAACAAATAACGTAAATACTCTAATATAACCTGCATATATTTTCTAAAATTACTAGCTGATAATTTGGATGTGGGTAATATTCACGTCAAGGTCGGTACTGCAAACTTGAAGCGTTTTGCATGTGGTTACATGGAGGCATGGTTTATTCTTCGGGTTTTTATAATGTGACGGGTCATGGCTCGTCTTCACAATGGAATATGTCACGTCATTTCGGTCCTTCTCTGTCGTGATGCTACATGTCGTGACTGTATTGGGCTATATTCGAGAAGTTACGGTAATTAAGTGTTTTCATTTAGGCCGCATGGTTGACAAATGCAATTATTTTATGAATTTGCAATTACGTGTGTACCTTAAAATAGATGACGACACACGGAAACAACACTGGCACATTCTCTAATCCATACTCTGAAAGAGTGAGAGTTTCACCTCCTGTTATATATTCCTCCACAGTGTAATGAAAGAAAAGTGAGCGATTTGGTGATTGTTCTTGATCTGTTTATTTTCAATGTGTATGGTCTCCCTGAATTTCTCTATAAAAGATTAATTAATTCTCACATGATTTCTGATGTGATTCACATCATTTACAATATTGTATTAGTGACTATATCTGAAGAATCTAAATCACTTCAAAAAAAACTAGCCGTAATTTCCCAATGCAGTATTGCTGAACTAACTCTTTTGAGGTGTTATCAGCTGCAGCTTGGCTCATCTCGCTGGCAAAAGAATAGATTTTGCGCAATGATATGGTCTACAGTGATGCGCAACTTTTTTTAGAACCTGTCTTAATTGGCTGCTCACCTGAACTGAGTGTAATATTTGGGATGTTTGTACTTCATTTTTAAGTGTTTATTCTAATGTCTTTTTCACACTTTTGAATTTCAGTTTTCACAGTAACTTTTAACGTTTACTTTTACAGAAAGATATTCAAAACTGGGCAATTCTACACATTGCTCAAGATACTAAAGTCGCTCAGGACTTTGAGAGCAACATGCGCAAAATGTGCTCTCAAATGGGTATGAAAGTATACCCTGGCAGACTAGTAAAAGTAGCTGATAATCGCAATGAGAGCTTCCTGGATGCTCTGCGATCTACAATTGGTCCACAGCTGCAGCTAGTAGTAATATTTTTCCCATCGTTAAGATCGGACCGATATGCAGCAATTAAGAAAGTATGTTGCATTGAACGGCCGATTTCATCACAGGTTAGTTGTACCTAATTTAAACACTAGCATGTTCATGAAATAAATGTGCTAGAATTCACTTGTATTGTAATTTTGCTAATGCATGAATCATATCCAAGTTTGATGCCAGAAATGTGAAGCACATGTTTGGAAAAAGTGTTCATAAGATTTTGTACAATGATCATGGATGAAATTATTTATCCCCAACCATCATACTTTTGTTGTTTGCTTGTTCTTTTTAATGTCTTATTGTAAGATTTACTGATATTACAATTTTGCAAAACAGGTGATTCAGAGTCGTACTTTGAGTCGTCCAGAGAAGGCAAGGAGCATCATCAAGAAGATAGCCATGCAGATTAACTGCAAGTTGGGAGGAGCCCTTTGGGGCTTGGCTATTCCTTTTGTAAGTAGCCTTGCCAAATGGATTATACATTGCAAGTTTTATCAACTTGCATCTGTAACTGAAATTGCACAAGTAGGGAGTTAGTGGGGAAGCTAGTGAAAAAAGGTAGCAGGTTATATGTAAATAACAATGCATGTACAAAAAGTCCTGTCACATTCATTAATACATGGACACATATACAATACTATCAAATTATAAATTATACTGTCAGCTTTTCAACTTTCTTTCAGAAATTTTACAAAATGTTTGGTCTTTATCTTCTTGTAATATGTAAAAAAAGTATTCACTGTTGTACAAGTCAACATCTTCACGAATCTGATGTGTTCTAAATAATGTCCACTAGGACTAATTCATCAAAAAGCAATCCTTCATTTGCACGCTTTTCTTGCTGAAAAAGCAATCTATAACCACATTGATACAAAGCTACCACATCCACTGCCACTGTGTGCTGGGTATTTCAATCTCCGTAATGCAAGAAAACCGTTAATTATAAGCTTGCTGTGAAACCACACTACCAGCATCAACAAGCTACCAGTTGGGATTTCTTCGGTCTTCTCTTTCCTTCTAGAGTTTCTCGCCTTGTTTCTTTGCTAGAAAAATAGGTAGGGGATGTCAAGAAATATGGAAGACACCACAATTTTTTTAATTGACAGACACTCAATTTAGAAAATGATTTTACACCTGTCGTATTGTACACAACTGTTTCCCACAGTATATCACACTCAGTGAAAGTAGCTATGGCAAATCTGTAAAATATTGCATAAAATTAGAACCTGTTTAATACTAGTAAATCATTAATAGCAAAAGCATTTAAAAATCAAGAAAATAATTCTCAAAGTACAATAATAAAACAACCATCGCATTTAGCAAGAAATGATTAAAAATTTATTTGAACAGAATTAGAATCTTAATTATGGCTTGCCATTATATTTAAAATTATTTAAATGTTAATTAAATATTTAAAATTATTTAAATGTTTTTTTCAGTAAGCCCCTATCACTTGAATGTTTTAATGTTTGTGTAATGTTTTAAGTTTTAAATGTTTAATTCACTGTAATAACTTGGTCTAATAGAAAATAAATATTACTCGTGTATGTAACATGTTGCAAAACATTCTAAAAGTTTTTCCGCTAGGAAATGATTATGAATAAAATGAATACGTAACTTGCATTGGATGTTCTTCAAGGGTTGAAATTCCATTGATGTTCAGCAAGCCATTTTCGTTGCACTTCATTATCTTTTGAGAAACCAAATACATGGACTTCAGACTCTCCTTGTAATATCCACGGCAGTGCACGGTCATTTAGTAGAGAACATCTATATGGCTTTTTGGAAGAAACATCACTGATATGCTGGCACCAATACCGAAAATTAATACTGAATATCTTCACCGATTGGAATAATCATCCTAGCTTTCGAATTATTAACTCGTTCACTTTACATTTGCAGACGGCACAATTGGGTACTAATGTTGTTTTGAAAGTGAAAGCCGGAACACACAACCGAGAATACATGAATGACTCCGACAGTCAATCAGCATCTGACCAATCAGCTGTTCTCCGAAGGCAGCACAAGCGCTACGGACACAGCTGACGAATTACGCCTTTCTTACAGTGAACTGGAGTCGCACTCTTGAATGATTAGTGTAATATACAATAAAATAGATCACATCACACGCTATTCACAACATTCATGTACAATATTTTTATTTCTTCTTTACACTTATCTACTGCTTAATGGTTATGTTCTTGCCCCGCCAGGGTTGTGTGTGCTGCTCACCTGCCATCTATATCATATTAAACGGTCAGTATCTACTGCAGACGCGCGTTTCTCATTCAGTCAGCGGTGACCTCATGTAAACAGATCGCAGCGCTCCGTCTGCAAATGTAAAGTGAATGAGTAATACAAGACACCGTTGCTACTCAAAAAACTAACCATGTGCATATCCTGCTGTTTCCTAAGACTACCCTGGGCGCCATGACACTACATCGCACACAAGCTCAGTGTGGAGGCTTTCTATATTCAGGGTTGTTGACTCAGCCCACTGATTACATTTTAGTAGCCCCACCGTACATTTTAGAGATCATTGACTCAGATGCTGTCATCAGACAATTCAGATTCCTCACTTGACTCTTTGTCAATTTTGTCCATGAACAGGAAGTCATCTTCACTGCCATCAAGGGCATATGAAATTGGAACACTTTTTAAAAGCCCTTGCGACAACTTCTCTAGGAATACTCTTTCGGGCGTCATCTATCCAAGCACACACTTGTGATAGACTAGCCTGTTTCACGCACCCAGTGGGTGTGAGCATTCCGTCTTCTTTGGAGAGCCAGTCCGAGTACATTTTCTTCAACCTGTCCTTGAATGGTTTGTTGATGCACACATCTAGGGGTTGAAGTATTGACGTTAGTCCCCCTGGAATAATTGCCAAGTCGATTCCCTGATCTTTCAGCTTCTTCTTCACCGCCTCTGTAGTGTGGGCCACGTAAGAGTCCAATACCAGGAGGCTACGTAACTTCAACAAAGCGCCAGGGTGACGATGCCACACCAACTGAACCCATTGTAACATCATGTCTTTGGTAAACCACACTTTTTCATTTGCGTGTACAATAACGCTCTTAGGAAATGACTCTGATTTTGGGAGTGTCTTGTGTTTGAACACAATAACTGAGGTCAGCAGTACTTGCAAGCATCACAGTCATGCGCTGTTTTTCATTTCCTGTTGACAGGAACTTTACGTCTTTCTTTCCCTTTTCTTCCACTGTATAATTTGCTGGCATATCAAAATATACTGGAAGTTTGGTCTGCATTTCCTATCTGACCGAGTAGGTAGTTCTTTTCAGTGCGCTGCTTTATTATAAGCTCTGAAACACTATCAGTTTCTCTTCATAATTTTCTGACAACTTCTGCACAATTACACACGCCTTCAGAGTGAAAACTCCCAACGCTTCATAATGAGTTGCACCCAGTGTCGACCAGCTTTGAAACCGGCAATTTTCTGCTCTCGTGCAATTTTTTGAGCCTTAAGTTGAATCATTTCAGCATTCACAGGTAAACATTTCTTGTGCAGCTCCCTCACGAAAATCATTCAAAACAATTTCCACTGCATGGTACTGACCACATTTTGGCCCGCCACATGTTTGTCTTTTGCTGGAACATGCACTACAAGTTCGTCTTTCTGCTTTCTCCACCATCTAATATTACTTTCATCGACTCCATAACGACGCTGCACAGAGAGATTTGACGTCTACCTCAGCGAACAGGATGACTTTTCTTTTGAAATCTGCAGCTATAATGAAAGCGCTTCATTATAAGATTTTGGTCTTGCTAACTCCAGTAGGCACATTCACTAATTACTCTCTGCTAAACATACAGACAGGCGCAGAACTATTGTAGAGATAAAAGAATCTGATTAATTGACAGCTAGAGTTAGGAAGGAGAGTGGGTCCGTTATCCAATCATAAGCTTTTAATTTTTGATGACGTCACTACCTGAGATCAGTGAAAAAGAATGACTGCTTGGGGTAGGTCCCGGGCTTGGTGGCCTGGAACCACGTGCGTGTCGTGAGTAAGGCAACACTCCTTTCTCAACTGTCACTCAGAAATTTTAATCAGTCAATTATATATTTCAAATTGAAATATGTGGGTTTCATGCGGGTTTTATCTGTACTTTCTAGTGTCTGCTGCGTGTCCATCGAAAAATATATATCTTTACGTATGTCTGGTGTCGGCTACGTTATAGCAACACAATGATACTGATTCTAAGACAAGGCTCGATTTTTGTACTACAAGAAAGGGGGAAAAAGGTTGGCTTACAATTGAGTAAATACGGTATATGATACATTCTACTGATAGTTATTTGCTGTATTGGTATGCTTATATACTCTTGGCAAAAAATGTCTTTGTGGATTCCAAGTTTGTTACTGAAGGGACCCTAAAATTGATCGTATTCAGCAATAGTGAGCATTCAGTCATTACTCAATAATTTTCACAAATATCAACAACATAGTTTCTACATGATCTTAATGATGGCAAATTCTGGCGAAAAGAGACCTCACTATATTCACGAGTTATGAATGGGTCTTCAATTCCCACATGATAGGCTGTAACTCTGAATTATATGTGTTGTTCAGTCTCTATTCTGGAAATAGCATTTGCAAAACACTGTGACCAGTTGATGAGTACATCAGAATCGGTCTTATGAAACGTAAATAGAGAAGTCACATTATCTGCACAGAGTTTATCTCATAGCAAGTTTGGTTCACGAAACCCAGCATTTGATTAGCATTGTTTATCATTAAGTCCAAATTTAAATGATATTAAATGACATTCTGGAGTCTTAAGATCACTCCAAAGGTCTCTGATCAAAGAGACTCCGTCAATAACAATGGACTTAATAGGACACTCTCCTATCACTTTTTTGTTTCTGGTAAATGTAATTGTCTTACACTTCACAGGATTTAGGTCTAGATCGTTATTTTCCCATCAATTGGTAAACTCGTGTAGCACTGCCTGCAACTTAATCTTGTCATCTTTACAGTACTAAATATTTATAAATCATCAGCGAACATAAACTCCACGTCATGAAATATATGACAAATATCCTTTATAAACATTATAAAAAGAACAGGTCCTGAACGTAATTATTATTATTATTATTATTATTATTATTATTATTATTATTATTATTATTATTTTATCTTGCAAATGGACTGCTGTCTGGTGGCAAGTTACAAATACAATAATCTTGGAGAATATTCAAAATGTAATACAATAGTAAAACAAGATTATTATAATAATGATGATGATAATAATAATAATAATAATAATATTAATAATACAAGAGTACTCCCAGTTTTTATACAATTAAGAATTTTGAAAATTAACAGTAAACAAGTAATACAAAAGTTATTTATGTATCTACAGTGCCAAGTAGACGCCCTCGCCCCGAGGGCGACCCCCCCTAACCTATGAGCCTCAGCCCAAGGGGTCGGATGCCGCCCTTGGTGCATACAAAACCTTACGGCTTACTAGCTCATTGCTGAATTCGACTAGAATTTGAAACCTTTTTTTTTTTTTTTTCCCAGGGGGGAGGGGTCTACATGAAAGACGAATTTGCCTCATTTATCAATATGACATCAGATAAACAAAACAGCATGTGTATCTGAGGACTGATTAGTTCATACAAAATGAAATAATATTGTGATGTCCCTGCGTAAATTCTCACAAAATCTAACAAAGCTATGGAAGGTGGTTTCCAGTAAAATCTCCGAGAAATATATGAAAGTGATTATAGGGTATTTGAAAGTTATATGGAAAATAATTGTGTGAATTGCGCTGATGAAATGTGGTTATTTGCGTCATTTGCAGAAGCACACCTGTCTCTAGGAATAAAAAAGTGATATGTAACCGTGAAATTTGAGTGACCGGTAGCAATTACAAATTAATGGGAATATTCCAAATTGCAATTTTCATCTCGCTTAAACATAATAAGATTTATACCAAGTTATTTTACTTATTTGAGCATTATTTAATTTATTGTGTTTGCTTGCATCTTAACTTTAAATAAATCGAATTCATACAAATTTTAAGTGTGTTGTATTGATATTAGAGCGAGTAAAAATGTTTTGAAAATGCCGTAGGCTGTAGGAATCGGGAAGGCCTGTAATGGTATTAACTATACCATTACGCGTTTTGTTTCAGGTCTGTAAACACACAGCAGTGAACCAACAAACCACAAAATAATATACTATAGATACTTATTCTTTACTTCTGCCAATACTTATGCTAGCGTACTTGTACAGTATAGCTAAAGAAGTTATTTTTTATTTATTTATTTATTAATCAAATTGACAACATGCCCTATACATTAATACAAAATACCATTCACTCAACAACAATATCTGACATTATAATTAATAAGTTATTTATTTATATTTTTAAATATTGCTTTTAAACAATTTCACTACAAAAGAAACATTAGTTATTTAAATTATTTTAAATTTAGTAAACAAGGATTGTTGAAACAGTGCTGCAGTTTAGGTATTCCAATCTCATATCGTTCTATTGACAAATGAAAACTTTCCTACATCTGTTTGTTGGTTTTTCTCCTGAATTTATATTTATGGACATTTTTGCCAATGTACGATGCCTTTTCTAGCCTCCTTTGAATTTCCTCCCAAGCTTTGCCTTTCCCCAAATGCGCTTTATGCATTGCCAGTAATCTCAGCTTCCTTCACCGTGTCTCTAATGTTTCCCACCCAAGAATAGATTATTGTTCGTATTTTTAATGTTTGTGCCTACAACAAACTTAGCCGCTTGTTTCTAAATGCGTTTAATGCTCTGTATTTCCCGTTCTACAAAGGCCCCAACAGCTCGCGGCATATTCGAGAGACGGTCTGACCAATGATGTGTATGCTAAATCTTTGGACTTCTTATTTCCTCCTCGTAAATTTCTCATTACAAAGTGAAGACTTTGCCAAGCTTTATTTAATGCTGAATTCACCTGTTCTTTCCAAGTTAACTTACAATTTAAAATGATTCCCGGGTATCTACAACTATCTGTACATGGAATTATCTGATCCTTGATAAAATAGTTGCATTTTGGTGTAGGTAGTCTACGAGTAAATGTTATAGATTTACTTATAGAAGCATTAATTTTCATACGAGTATCGTGCGCCCATTTTTACTAGAGTTGATGTCATCTTGAAGAATCTGTCGATCTTTCTCTTCAGCTACTTTTCTGAAGAGAATACAATCATCTGCAAAGAGTTTCACCAGAGATTTAATGTTTTCTGAAACGTCGTTCATGAAGGCTATGAACATCAGTGGTCCTATCACACTGCCCTGTGCCATGCCAGATGTTATACTTGTAACTCCGGAGTACATGTGACCTACCCTAACAAACTGTGTGACCCATAAAAAATTCTTTAATCCAATTTACTACTTCTTTATCTATACCTGATGATGCTAGTTTGTTCAAAAGTATATTGTATGGAACAAGGTCAAAAGCTTTTGCAAAGTCTATAATGATTGCATCTATTCTGTCACCCCTATCCACTGAATCAGATATTTCTTGTGTTAATCCCAATAATTGGCTCTTGCAAGAATGCCCCTCCCAGAAGTCATGTTGTCCATCATATATCTATCCTAATCTACTTTACTCCTTCCTAATGTAGTTTTCTACAACGCACTCCATTACTTTGCACAATACGGATGTTAAGCTAACTGGATGATTCGACTGCGGATCTATTTCCCTCTTTAAAGATTGGCACAACTATTGCTCTTTTCCAGTCGCATGGATACTCTGATTGTTTATGGATATTTGACACAAGATAATGGATAACGGCTTCACCCCCTAATTTAAGGATTTCCCCAGGTATATTGTCGGGTCCCCTAGATTTATTCCCCATTTCTCCCATTATTTCCCCATTTCCTCAATTTTGAACTATTTTTCGGAATGTTTTACTTTCTACAATAAATTCAGAGCAATCGCCAGTTGATTCGGCATTGATTTCTTCCGTATTTTTTGCTGGAGAGATGACGGATGCAAAGTAAACATTGAATAATTCCGATTTTTCTTCATCGCTAAATACTAATAGTTCACTGTTTCTTCCTCCGCCAGAATTGCGGAGGTATTTCTTTTGCTATGTAACAATCTAAACACATTACCAAATTTTGCTTTAGATCCTTAAGTTTTTTTCAAGAATATAACAACTGTAATACATAAGGTTAGCCTCCATATTTCTTCCCTGTATAAAGCAAAATTGTCTATCTCGTAGGAAGGGGTATATAATTACTCTGTTTATCAAGAATTAAAGATTCAAACAGGTTAGGTATAACGTTTAATATGGTTATTGGTCTGTAGTTCAAGATACATTTCTTGCTACGAGATTTAAATTTCAGTATTATTAACAGTCTTCCAGGCTAGTGGAAACCTTCCTTCCAGCAAAGATCTATCAAATAAGATTTAGAGTAAATGTGAAGAAACATTTTTTAAGTAGGTTTGTTTTAAGGGCAATGTCCAGGACTGTTTCAAGTTTTTTGTTGGTAATTAGAGAGCAGCAAGTGGAAAGACGCCACCAGGTAATCTTTTTGGTCGATTGAAACAACTGGGATGGTAAGGGGCCTTGCACACAGGACACACAGGACAGGACACAAAGATGATGAGAGTATTGACAGAATCAACAATTGATGATTTGAAGGAATAAGAGAATGGCAGCAAGTCTTTGTCTTCTTGCATTCTCATTAACAATACAGTTTTATAGTTTATAAGACAATTTACAATTTTATTTTCACTAAATAATAATATTTAGTTAAAAGTTTTGAAAAATTCGCAAGCCTCTTCAGAATTAAGGGGTTTGTCTTGTTTTCAGAGACATATTTGGGTAAATATAGTATGACAATAGTATGGTGTGTGGAATTCTTTGAACATGCCATTTATTGTTTTACAGGAAAAACTGATGGTTTGTGGCATGGATGTCTATCATGGTCCAGCCCAAAAACATGTTTCGGTTATGGGTTTCGTGGCAACTTCTGACCCTCAACAAACAACCTGGTATTCCAGAGTAGGGTTTGGAGGCACCAATCAAGAACTTGCTGACAATCTTAGAGTGTGCATGGGAGCAGCCTTAAAGAAATATTTGGAGGTGAGTTGGCATATAAATGGAGGTTCCCAAAAGGGTCACTTAGCATATGTGTAACTTGCGGTTGTGATTTTGGGAGGTCAATTGTATTGGATGTTGAATTATGAGCATTGTTATGACTTAGGGTGGTAGTGGTAAAGTTTTAAAACTGACTGGGAGTGGTTATGGCCATTAGTTTGATATTGTTTCTAAATGATTAAAACTAGTGTGCTTTCTTTTTTGTGTGTAAATACATTTTGAGTGTACTACAGAGTGTAGTTGTTGGAACTAAATATCTGCTCATGATGACTGAATCATTATGTTAATTCAGTAAAGATGAAATATTAATATCTTGACAATAGTTTTAAAGCTGAGTTTTACCTTTCTTTATGGTGTATTGCTACAAATTTTTAAACTTATTAAATATTACTACTGTAGGTATTGAATGTACATTTTGATGTAATTGTCCCAATTTTGGTTGGTGTCATTCTTAGCATACTTGTCAGGTCATCACATGTGATACCTCCCTTTTGAAAATGCTGTTTGTATAGTGTAATTCATGTAAGGGAACTTCATGTTCAAGAGTATTTTCGGAGGAAGGGAGATGGTAATTAAGCATAGTTGTTTTATAACCTATTTAAGTACTACGATGGAATTACTTCTATTGATGATAGATTGAGGCCTTTCAATAAAATTTCACGTCTGTGTTGGGAAAAAATCTGTCAACATGTAACTAAGTCCTGTGTGGTGTTCTGTTTTTGTTAAGTTCTTGGTTTTAACCAGGAGAGCTAACAATAGATCTGTGAAATCCAAGCCACAGAATTTTATGTTCCTGAATTATTGTGATGCATTAGCTGCCCTATATTTCATCTATTCCTTCATTGTTCTTTTCTGAGAACACCTGGCCTTCTATTTTTATCCTTTCAATGAAACGTTTCCTGTGAGCATGTTGAAACTTGATCGCTGCACTTCACGATATGTGTCAGATATGTTACATGTCACAGCATTTTCAGCTGTGTCTGTGAGAAGTGCATGTTCAGAAAATGTATTCATTTGTATTATCTAGGATCGAGTGTCACAATTTCTTCCCAAAGAGAAAGATGATTTGCAGGAGATGTCTGTAGGAAAATTTTAAAAAATGTGAACTTTGCAAAATAGAAAAAAGATAGTTTCTAAATATTTTTGTGAAAAATTTAAAATATATGTATGTTTAGAACACGCCAAAATCATTTATGGAAATTGTATTCAATATTATTTAATAAGATAAGGTGTTTAATGATTTTATGCGTGTACTTGGTCAATTTTTACCTTTCTCTCCATAAGTGTTCAAACAAGGTTTCTGCAGTGTTGGATTCATTAACAATTGCATTGGGGGTCATGTACAAACTAAATAAAATATGTATCTCAGTAAAAAGAGCATAGATCATTCACATTCACAAAAAGTTGCAGGTTTATCTGAGAGATACATTGTGGGCACTGGCATGAGTCTACCTGTAGCGGGCACTCGCAGGTAAATTTATGTAAGATATCTGTAATCTGATGAAGTCACCAAATGTATGGTTTCCTGATGAGGTGCCATGAAGGCCACCTTCCCCAAAAGTGACAGTTGCAAGGGCTGCTACAGGAAATATTGCACGTTTAATGTAAAATTGCAAGTACTAATGTATGTCCACACAAGATAGTCCATATAGCAATAAAACTGATTGGGCAGAAGTCAAATAATATTCTTTGGCGGGAAACAGCTCCACAGAATAAAAACAATTGGAAAGTTGTGGGCATTGCGTGTTTCCAATCGTTACCTGGAATGTTCTGTCTGATAAATATTCCTGAATCTACTTCAGTAGTTTGCCTCTTATACCCAAAGATGAGAGTTTGTGAATGAGATGTTTATATGGTACTTTATCGAAAGCTTTAGCATAATCCAGATAAATGATGTTGACTGGTTGTTTCTCATCCAATTCTTTGGTCCATATATCTAGCAACTGGAGTAAATTTGTGGATGTGGATCTTACGAAATCGTGTTGTTGTTTAGGGAAAGTTTCATTTCCAAATACATGATCTAGGAGCTGTCGGACAATCACCCTCTCCATGACTTTGTTCACTGTGCTTGTCAGACTTATCGGTCTGTAGTTTTTTGGTAACTTTTTGTGTCCTTTCTTGAAAACTGGTGTGATGACAGCTTTTTTCCATGCAGAGAGCAACTTCCCCGATTCTAATGACTGTTTGAATATTCTATTCAGTAAAGGGGCAAGTTTTAATTTACGATTTTTCAGATACACGGTTGGAATACCATCGGGGCCAGTGGATGAGTTTGCATTCAGTCCGCACATTATCTGGGCAGTTTCATTGTTTGAAAATTCTATATTTTCAATAATTCCGGTGTAATAATCTACAAACATAAAGTGTGTTTTTAATTTCAATTTGAAACTAAGAGGACACTAATGGACTAGCTCTTAGAACAAATTGTATTTCATAATAGTTTAGGTCAAAAGAAAATCGCTTATTTGTCTGTAAGACTAGATAGTAATGTTTATGAGAAGGGAAGGGGGGGGGGAAACCCAACTATTTTAGCCGATATATGTGGGTGTATGTGGAATTCTGGGCATAATAGAGAAAATAATTTTTTTTTTTTGCACAAAAATATTTTTATTTTTTAACGTTTAATACTAATGCACTTCATACATTGATGCTCCAAAGCTAATATACCATCTCTGTAGTGACCTCCTGGAAGTGCTGCAAAATACCGGTCTACAGCTGTAATTACTTCATTAGATGATGAAGGCTGACCTGCTAAGTGGATTTTTAGTTTTGAAAAGAGATGGAAGACCGAAGGAGCCAAGTTTGGGGAATAGGGTGGATGTTCAAGCACTTCATAATGCAAATCCCTTAAGACACTTTTGTGGGCAGTAGCGCTGTCCTGATGGAAGATGATTTTCTTCTTCTAAAGACCAGGTCTCTTTTTCCCAAATCTTTGCATCGACGGTTGTTAGCAGGTTAGAATAATATCCCCCAGTTATCGTTTTTCAAGTTCATCAATGAAAATAATGCATTTCGCATCCCAAAACACTGATGCCATGACATTTCCAATTGATGTCAGTCTTTGCCTTCTTTGGAGCTGAAGAACTGACTTCTGTCCACTGTTTAGATTGTTGCTTTGACTCAGGTGTGTAAAAGTGAATCCAAGTTTCATCCATAGTCACATATGGACGCAAAAAATCATTTTGGTTTTCCTTAAACATGCTAAGCATTGCTCTAAAAGTTTCATGCAAACACGTTTTTGATCTGCCATGAGGAGACGTGGCACCCATCACGCGCAAAGCTTTCTCATGTGCAATTCTTCATGCAAAATGTGGCCTCCTACATGCTCCTTTGAAATTCCTATACAGTAATCCCTCAACATTCACCAGAGTTAGGTTCCCAAAAAACCTCGCAAATGTTGAGTCTATATTTTAATGAAGAAAGGTGGGTTAGGTTCCTGGATGTCGAAAAGCTGTTTAAAATAGAAAAAATTCTAACAAACAATTGCAGAAGAACTGAGTAAGTGCTACTAATACAATTCACAATTAACATCCCAAAGAGAAGAAATAAAACAATGTTTGAAAGTAATTTCAAAGTTAAAAGTGATTGAATATAAGATTCCTTTATTTTTTGGTTCATCACCCTCCTCGTTCTAATATCCGAACATAGAAAAGTCGCTGCTTCTATTTCTCTCTTAAATTTTGAAGTTATTTCCTTGTTCGGATCATATTCGAATACCCTTTCCACCAGAGTTTGTTGAAGTTTTAGAACGCCAATAACAGCTTTGACATAGAAATTGGTCGAGGATGCAGTTTCACTTGTGTTACTTCATTACGTTCGAGGTTTTCTTTGCTGATGATTTCCTGAAGCTGCTCTTCAGTGAGGTCATTATGAGAGTTGCACATATCCTAAATAGCTTTTCTGTTCATGTGGCCAAACCCCTGCCGCGATTTATGGACGAGGCCGAGAATTTTTGAGACCACCTCCGTACCTGAAGAAGCAGACATTGGACTGAAATGTACCATATAATGTACGAGTAATAAACATATTACATATTTGACTGTCTTTAATTAAAGGATACTATAGCCCATTAAAATTAGGTCTACTTAACCCTGGAAAGGTGCCGGTTGCCAGAGTTACGTTAGAGGTGGCGCGGGGTCATTTCTGACTCCTTTAAACTACTAATGATTTTCACTCTGATGCTTTTTCCTGGATTAATTCTGATGATGTTTCGTACATTTGTTTACACTGATTAATTTTGGTAATGATTTTGTGTTATATTAGTACACAACCTAATTTTGATTTCATAATTGCTATTTTTCTGCAAAATAACTTTTATCACCAGTTACTGGCTGCTCGTTTCAACTACTTACCAATTCGTTGTCACGATGCATTGGTTTGAAGTTGATGCAATACATGTGTCCCGTGGTCTTGAGGCAACATAGGTTGACTATATACATATGCGTTGTAGCTGCCCACTGGATTACCATACATACTTGAATAATCCTTGTACCCTAATTTTATAACAAGGAACCTCCAAAAAACTTTTCACTTCTATTGCAAAAAAATAGTGCCATTAATTTACAGCATAATGTGCATTGTTAATGTTGGAACACAATCCTTCATGTGTTGGTATTGTAAAAATTGTGTTGGTAGTGGTGTTGCAGAATAGCTCAGACTTTCCCATATTATTTTTCTATTTCCTTTTTTGTCTCGGCTAGCTATTAGGTCTTGCCACAAACCCAGCTGCTGTCTATCGCTGCCCAAAGTACATATTTTTGACATTTTCTTAATTTGCCAGTTTCGTAATAGTAGAAAGGAAATATTATTTTAAGGATATTAAAGAACAGTAAATCCTCTAAGTGCTTATATTCTTTAAAAAAAAATGGAGCCGTTTTTAAGAAAATGGCATTTAAGCGCTATTGTAAATTCGAAATTTGAAGCTCTTTTTCACAGAAAACTTTTGACTTTTCGAAAAACTTCATTTGAAATCACTTGCTCTCACAAAGCTTTTTATTGTTTTTCAATTTAAAATACATTAATTAATAAAAGGAACTATGAATATTAACATTCTACTTGCTAATCGTGAAAAAAATGTGATTTTTTTAAAAGAAAACTTAAACCAGTGTGTTTCTCACATGACTTCTAGACACATTTATTAGCAATTCAACTAGTTTCATTTAAAAGGTTTTGATAAAATGCTTTTGAATCCAACATTGACCTAGTCAATACAAATTGCAGTGATTTCTGTGCATAATCTTTTATATGCGCTAATTGTAAGATGCAATTTCATAACATTTAATTACACAGTCGTTTACATACATTCAGTTTCATGGTGTATGGATATGAGTCATAAGTCATGAAAGTAAGTTTGAAGACCTTTCAAATAGTAAAATGTAAAAACATTTCAAATAGTAAAATATGCTCTTAATGTTCTAGAGCCGAGAAACAGCAACATGTTTATTATATAAAATTATAAAATAAATCCTTAAGTTTTGGGAATTATTGTTTATTTTTCAACTCTCAAAATGTTTACCCAAAAAGCGAGCCTCATTTCATAAAAAAAAATACAGGTAATCGACATTCTAGGGAATTGTTTTGTATTCTTTGAAATTTCGAAAGACTATAATATGGAATGTAGTGCTGACGAAATGTTAACGTTTTGATAGATAAGTGACCTTTCAATAAAGCTTTGTGGATTGCTTGAAAGAAATAATTATATATTAATAATTATAAATTTATATTATAAAATACTATTTTTGTTCGATATATTAATCTCGTCGAATTCTATTTTCTTTATAATTGCCCTAAATATAAAGAATAACATTCTTTATATTTAACCCAAAGCAGCCTGTTATTTTTACATTTTATGAAATTAAAACAATGCTTTTTCGTTATTTATTCTGTATATTTCAGGATCCTAACATAGGTTACCAAACAATTTTTTGCAATGTTTTAAAATTCTCTGAGGTTAAAGTTCTCATAGGGGAGCGAGCTACTAATTTTGACGCCCAATTACTCCACTAATACCTATATTTTGGAAAAATTCAACATGACCTTGTTTGAAGATCTGTTTTTGATGAGCATATTTCATTAAGAAAAACTATCTTCACAATTGTAGTTTTATGAAGAGGCTGAACGTTTTTTAATTTTTTTAAATTTTTGCAAAATCATGCATTTTAATTAACATGAAACCTGTACCATTCTCTTAAGCTTCCTTTATGCTATCTAAGGTCCCAGTTAAGAGAAGTGTGCAGGTTTAAAGAAAATAAAAATTGCCTATGTTGAAATTCTTTTATAAGGCTGTCACATAGAATTAATTTCAAAGTTCAAAAAGATTTTGGACAGTCAAATTTATAAAAAACAGTTTACATAAGTTTTTAATGTAAACTGTTTTTATAAATTTGACTTTCCCAAATCTTTTTGAACTTAAAAAAAATTGCCTACGTTTGACACCAAATTTTGCAAAATACTACGTTTTTGAAACATTGAACATAACCTTTTTTGAAGATCTGTTTTTTTGAACACATTTCATTAAGAAAAAAAATTATATCTTCATAATTGTTGTTGTGAGAAGATGCTGAACAAATTTTGAATTTTTTCAAATTTTGAAAAATCTGAGGATTCAATCGAAACCTGCTGAGTATTCAGTGAGACCTATGCTATTCCTTTAAATGACCTTCAGACTATCCACGAACAAAATTTAGAGAAAATTGTTGGTGCTATTTTTTTGAAAACTTTAAAAATATCCCAGGGGCTTCATGTAAAGTACTCTCCAAAATTAAAATATCAATTTCAAATTCAAGGAGTTATAACATCAGTCAGATTGATCGGGTAATATCAATTTTGGAGAAAGTTGGCTGAACCGTTTAGTAGCTAGCATTGTTCACAGGCAGATGGATGAATAAACATAGGCGTTTTGCCATCAATCGATTTTTTGATATCAAGGAGCCATAAAATGTTGATTCTGGTCGTACCCTGTGTTAGAAGATTTTTTTCTACTCGTATATATGGACATATTTGGGAAAATATAAAAATAATAACTTCAAGTTTGGGTTTTTGCACAAATAAGAACAGCAAAATTTTGATAGAAAAATCTTTTGCTTCATTAATTACACCCTCGTCATTGCTGGTCAAAAATCTGGAATCATCATCCCAGTCTTACCACAGCACATCATCCTCACTTTTATCTGTTGGATTTGTAATACCACAATATCTTAAAGCACTTCTTAGTTTGCAGAAACAATGTTTAATACTGGGTGATTGGTGTACATCAACTCCATCGCAGTGAATGTTTCCTATAATCCACATCACCTTGTGACCTTGTGCAACACTCTTCAGGTTCCCAATACCAAAAGACTTTGATGCAAATAATTCCTGCACCCCAGTTTTTGGCTATCGATTTTTGAAAAAAATATACAAGGATTATTAGTCTATTTGTGGTACTTTGAAAGAAATAAGTTGCTACAATAGTGACTGCCTCAGAAGATTAATTACTAAAAAACTGAAGTGTTACTTTGTAACAGACTCTAAAGCTTCCTCTGATGTTGTGATTGGATTTATTGAGGAAGAAGTTCTTAATTACAAATATTCCAAAAGGCTTACTTCAAGGATGGTATTAAGAAGAGTATAATACTGTAATGCTGACAGAGGATGGCCTTATGGAAGTTGTGAAAGTTGTTAGTGGTTTCAGAGGTAAAAGGTTTCAGATGAAATAGTTCAGGAGCCTCTGGCATTTTCTGTTTGGGGATATCCAAATGTGTACATTTCCTGTGAAAACTGTAATAAAAAATTAAAGTCAATGCCTCTGCTGCCTAAACTATTCTGAATACACTGTATTTTTCTTGTTTTTTGACTATTTGTTTCTTGAAGAAAAGTTAATTTATTTTTATGAATGTACCAGTACCAGTAATATTAATTTCCATTCAAGATTGTTATGAACTAATTTTTTTAAATTTATTTAGGTGTCTGGGTTTTATCCGGATCGGATAATCATGTTTCGAGATGGAGTGGGCGATGGCCAACTGAAAATGACCAAGGAATTTGAGGTTCCCCAACTGTTACAAAGTTTTGGGGATTTAGGGCTCTCCTACAAACCAAAATTAACTGTTGTAGTATGCCAAAAAAGAATTATGACAAGGGTATTTTCAGTTCAAGGTAATTTGGTGAGTATTTACTTTTATTTGGTCTATACATTTTTTTGTAAATATCAATTGAATTTTTAAACATACTTATGATTGTAAATAGAGACGAAACAAAATTTACAATTTCTTCAATCCAAATCCTAAATATTTCTTCTATTTCAAATCAGTCATTTTTGGGATGGCCTTTTTCTGGAAAAACTTGAAAAAAGCAGGGACATCAAAACAGAAAAAACAGACCTTTTTGACTTCTCAGAAAAGTTGGTTTTAAAGAGTGTCATGGACTTTACTGTTCTACTTCTACTACAGTACTACTTTACTGTAACTACTTCTACATTTCTTTTAATTCATCATGTGTTGTTATTGATAAACATAGCTGTTAAAATTATATTGTACTAAAGTGCCACAATTCTCTAAATTTAATATAAAGAAAATTAGAATTATGTAAGCAACGTGGGAAACATTTAGGTGTCCAGTGATAAAGATATACACACACTGATTCTTAGTCACACTGATGAAGATATAAGTAATGTGTTCAGGCAACAGTGATTAAGAATGAGACCTGCCAATACAGAATCATTTCAGAACAAGATAAAAAGAATGTACCTTTAAGTTTTTGAAAATTCAAAACTTAAAATGAACATGGTTTACTCCCTTTGAATTCAGTGTACTCCACTCTTTCAAAATTCCTTTCAAAAAGTTTAAAACAAAATGTGATGACTTTTTTGAGAAAATTTTGTTTGTATAGTTTTTAAATTGTCACATTTTCTCTCAAAATTGCATGAAAAATACTCACACTTTGAAAAAGTTGTATACAGTCGTTTAAAGATCTGATTTTAAGGAAAGATTACATTAATTGTAGCAGCAACAAGCTGAGAACAGGTATTTCATTTGACATTTATTCTTTGCAGGGGCGCAATCCCAGGTTGCAAAACCCTCTTCCAGGCACTGTTCTGGACCACACAGTCACAAGACATGACTGGTATGATTTCTTCTTGGTATCCCAGTGTTCTAACCGTGGGACAGTGTCTCCCACGCATTATGTGGTAGTTCATGATGATGGAGACATTAAGCCAGATCATGTACAAAGGCTTACTTACAAAATGACACATTTATACTATAATTGGACTGGTACAATAAGTATTCCGGCCCCTGCCCAAGTGAGTATAAAAGTTGTATTCAATTACAAATACAAGTAAATCTATTTTCTTTGAATATGTGGAGAAGGAAACAATATTGCTCTCTACGTTTCCTTTCAGATTCGGATTACTTGTGTATTTGCATTTCTAGAAACAAATATTTTCTAATGTGTCTATTGGTCATGTTTATTGTGAGAAAAAGAGAGCACAGTCGAAGCCCGGTACAACAGATATCTGGGTTCTTGGATTTCCCTTGTAAAGTTTGAAATGAAAAATTAGTTCATAAATTCACTTAAGGGTACCTTACATTTTCCTAAACTGAACTTGACATTTCTTTTTCCAACAAGAAATATGCAAAATTTTGTAAAATGGGCTTACGGCTAAATGCACTGAAAGTACTTGAAGGAAAGTTCAGTAGATCACAGCTCTAGAATTTACATTATTGATAATGTTTGAACAAATGGTCTGATTTTCGATTGGTACATAGGGTTTGACTCGTGTTTAATTGACACTGTGAAGTGCGAAGGGCTCTCCCCGCCCCAAAACTCATTTTTCGAATTGATTTTTATAGTTCCAAGAAGGAATAAAAAAATGTGGGCCTATACCACAATATCCTTCCTGAATCCAACGTCAAATCAATTGTCTAAATCTGATGAATATATGTATTATAAAATGAAATTTGGCAAAATTTAATTTCTCCCCTCGCCTATGCAGCCCTGCCACCATGAGCTTGTGAGTGTGCCACCTGTTCGGGTGACTGCAGGTGGTGACAATGGCAAGGAGGGCTGTTCTCAAGTGGCTGACTGAGATTCGTCAGTGCTTTTGATATTTTCCTCGTCTGGATGTGTTTTCTTTTTTCTTTCACATGTCGAACTAGTGGTACTATAACTGTGACAGACGTTATCGTATCTGTAACAAAAGTATTAATCTGAATTTATCTTGAAACATTTTATGTGTCCAAATAATTCTGAATTTTTCCCTAGTCATTCATCAGACAAGTACAGTAAACTGAGGTGATTTGGTCCTTGATGGACAGTATCAGCATAAGTGGGTGGTGAAATCTTTCCACACGTGTGTTGCTTGATTGTCAGATTCTGCGTCATCTATGAGAACATCTTTTAGTTTGTGAGAGACAAGAGACTTAGGTGTGGTGATTTTGCATTGCTGCAATCCTAAAATGTATGGCTTTTGAATTGTGTAGGAACTATTTACACATCTGAAAATTGTGCTGTTGTATGTCTATAAAATCATGGTGGGTCGCTAACAACCCAGTGGACCAATAACTCTTGACGTTGGGGTCAATCCATTTTAAGTGGTCCAGAATTTAATAAATTGGTCGCTCGACCACCTCGAAAAAAAGTAATATTTTGTACATAAATTTCCTTATGTTTTGGCTATTCAAAACCATCTTTAACTTGTTTTTATTGTACCTGGTTTACAAATTGCCGCCATTTTCGTTTCGCGCCGTGCGCCATTTTTCGCGTTCGCAGACATTTACTCTTTCCTAACTTACTCAGTTCTAGGTTGTTCTAGCATTCTAGAATAAAAAGCATTCGATTCAGCATACTCTGGCCTGCAAATCGAAATATTATTTAC
The DNA here is from genome assembly GCA_031308135.1 of Acheta domesticus. NCBI lineage: Eukaryota > Metazoa > Arthropoda > Insecta > Orthoptera > Gryllidae > Acheta > Acheta domesticus. Next base: position 38,840,728 of record JAHLJT010002630.1, read on the forward strand.
CTATTTTCTATGTTTTCGCGGTGTAAATTTACTCATGAATTTAATCTCGTGTAAGCGACTTACACTCGAGTGAAGTGTTGGTGAAACGCTGCAAGAAGTTACTCTCGAGTAAACATGATTCACTTCAGAGTAAACTCTTACTGCTTATTTGGTGAAACCGGCCCTTAGTCTGGGATGATGAACACCCGCGATTAGTGAAATGTGTTCTCTCAGACTTCGCAAAGAGGTGGTGCACGGTTAGTAACGGGAGCTCCTCTGACGAAAACAGCTGAACTGTTTAAAGTTTCACGAGTGACAGTGTCCACGGTAATTACAGCTTACACAAGAAGCGCAACACGACAGTGTTGAATTGCATTCCACGCGGCGATAAAGGATCACTACTCCGATAACATTCGTACACTTGTTTCTTGTTGTTTTTTTTGTTGGCGCGTGGGAGCGTCATCACGATGGAATATCTCACGGTATTTCGCGTCGTTCGTGCCGCTAGGAGTCGCATGATCGCGACTATCGAGCAGTGCTGGTGATCATGCGACTCCTAGCGGCACAACGTATAATACAGCTTCATTCTGCAAAATATGGCAAAAAAGGAGATGTTTGTTTTATTTATTTATTTATTTACGTCAAAAACAGTTAAAAACTGCGTATGACGAGCTATGGGGAGAAGTGAATTTTGTGCACGTTTTCATAATTCTGTGGTCTTTATCCTAAATCATATTCTAGTCGAATTTTGAATACAGAAAAGAGAGGGTTTTTTTCTAGTTTTGTTGACAAAATATTCGCTCCTATATAATAAAATGTATTTTTAAAGGTAAATTAGCTATAAATTTCTGCCCTGAACCCTCATGTTCTTCATGAAAGAATAATACTTTTTGCCGCGATAATATGAAAAACGATAATTTGAATAACTATATTTCCCACTGAAATTCAGAAGACGTGCACAAATAATGAAGTTACATTTATGTCCAGAAGCAAAACAAGGGACCATCTCAGCATTTGCTCAAGGATCAGGGAAACTGGACGAAAAACCTGATCGAGATGGGGGCCATCAACCCAGAAACTGTGGTACAATACTTGTTACAGGTTCTTTAGAATTATACAGTCCAAATGATAAATAATTACATTAACTATCATTGTTAAAATTAATTCTACTTTCCTTTTTGATGCTCGGTATAGTCTCGAATTGTATAGAAACAGTTATGCAGCAGAAAAGATTTTACTTGGGACTTAAACTTTTCTATGGAATTTAATCGTTTAATGTCTTCTGGCAAAGTGTTGTAGAGTAATGTACATGAATTGTATGTGAATTTTTTGTAGTGAGCTGTTGATACTGCCACCTGGTGAATATGATTACTACGTCGTGTGTTATACTTATAGACATCGGCGTTTGCTGAAAATATATTCCCGTCCTTAAGTAAGTCATTTTTGACAAAAACTACTGATTCGTAAATCAGGAGACAAGGTAATGGTAAAATTCCTAGATTAATAAAGAGTGACTTACAAGAATCACGTGGGTTGGATTTGCTTATTATTCGTACAATTCTTTTTTGTAATCTGAAAGTCTGTGAACTATAAGATGTGTTTCCCCAAAATATTATGCCATATCTCAGGCGGGAGTGAACATTGGCAAAATATACACAACGAGCTGTATGAAGGCTGACGGAATTTGAAAGAATTCTGAACGCGTAGCATAATGAGCTTAATTTTGTGTTCAATTCATTTAAGTGGGCATTCCATTTGAGGTTTGACTGAATTGATAGACCTAAAAATTTTGTTACATTAACATCAGTCAATGGCACACCGTTCATTTTCAATGGAGTACAGAATTTTTTATTTGATATGGAAAACTGCATTGAAACTGTTTTATTTTCATTTACTTTTAATTTGTTATTACGGAACCAATTTGAAACGTCTGATATTGTACTATTTACGGTTTCTTTGTTGCAAAGAATATTTGTATCATCCGCAAAGAGAACTGTTCTTCCGTTTCGAATCGCTAAGGGCATGTCATTTACGTATAATAGGAAGAGAATAGGGCCTAAAATCGATCCTTGCGGGACTCCACGTACAATTGGCAAAGAACCGGAAAGGTGTGTACATAAAGTTCCATCATTCCAGTAAGGTATTTCTACTCTCTGAGATCGTTGTTTAAGGTACGAACATAGCCAATCTAGAGCAATACCACGGATTCCATACGAAGGTAATTTTGAAAGTAAAATGTTATGATCAATGACGTCAAAAGCTTTTGAAAGATCTAAAAATATTCCAATAGTTGCTTCGTTTTGATCCAATGATGAGGCAACATCCTTAAGAAAAGAAAAAATGGCTGTTTCCGTAGATTTTGATTTCCGGAATCCATGTTGGCAATTTGAAAACGCGTCGTGTTTATTCAGAAAGGTTTCCATTCGCACATAAAAAAGTCTCTCTAATATTTTTGAAAAAACTGACAAAAGAGAAATTGGCCGATAATTTTGAACTTCATTTTTGTTGCCTTTTTTGAAGAGCGGCTTAATCTTAGCTGTTTTAAAAATATCTGGAAAAATTCCGGTGCATAAGGATGCATTAAATATGTGAGTTAACGGGTGTATAATGGCTGGCGCGCACGTCTTTAACAAACAATCCGGAAATTCATCTAAACCGGCCGAATATTTATTTTTTAATTTACCGATAATTTTGAGAATTTCATAGGAAGAGGTTTCGGAAACGAACATAGTGTCTAAGACTTTTAGGGAAACGTCAGATGTTGAATTTTGTGGCTGAAAACCCTTAGTGAGATCGACAGCAATTCTCGAAAAGTATTGGTTAAAGAGACTAGCCACTGTTGCCGGATCGTTCACATCTCTATCGTTATCTTTTAAAACAACATTCTCTATAGGGTTTCTAGTTGGTTTGGTCGCATTTTTTACTATATCCCACATTGATTTTGTTTTGTTATTTGAGTTCAAAATATCCTGATCGTGTTTCATGATTTTAGCCTGCCTTATGACTTTTCTTAACAATGATTTGTATTTTTTAAAGTACAGGAGGAAATCTTGAGATACGTTATGATGCTTAGAAATGAAAGATAGAATTCGTTTGTTTTTACATGATGTTCTAATCCCTTGTGTTATCCAAGAATTGTTTTTGCGTGAAATATTTAATTTTCTTTTCTGAAGAGGAAAGCAAGTGTTAAAATGAAATGAAAGCGTTGAAAAAAAAGAATAATATTTATCGTTTGTATCAATAGTATTATAAACCGCGTCCCATGACTCCTGCAGCAAGTAATCAATGAATAATTTTATTTTACTTTTAGAAAACACTCTACTCATACGTGTATTATTTATTGTGTCATTGTTCGCATTTCGTATAATGGTAAGAATTTGTGCATCGTGGTCACTGTATCCTAAATCTTTTGTTTCAATTTCATGTCGAGTAGTGGTTTTGTTAATTATAATTTGATCGATTGCCTTCTTTGAATTTACTGTGATCCGTGTAGGTACTTTTATTGTAATATCTAAATTGAAGGAATTAATTAAGTTAAGGAACTGCTCTTTCTCGCAAGATTCGACCAGAAAATCAATGTTAAAATCTCCACATACAACAATGGATTCAAAAGAGCGATTGATGACTTTGATAAGTGTTATCTCTAGTTTTTCTAAGAACAAAATGTAATCTGCAGCTCTCTTTGTTGGAGGCCTGTAGATGCAAAGCAATATCATTTTTAGCACAGGAAGATGTACAACAGAAATTTCAAAAACATTTTCAACGGCATACTCATTGAATTCCGTCAAGGAGATAGAATCAATATTATTTTTAACGTAAATACAAGAACCTCCATATGCCGGACTTTTATGAGATTCTCTTTTTCTACAATAATAGCCTGCGAGGTAAAAGGTTGGAATTTGGAAAATGCTAAGTTCATTAGGAGATAACCAATGTTCTGTAAAGCAAAGAACATCCATTTGATTTAAATCGCTCTGTAGAGCTGCCTCGATAAACTCAGTTTTATTTGAAAGGGATTGAACATTATGGTGCAATATCTTTATTTTTTGCAAGTACCTACACGAATGTTTTTCTGCTGCATCTGACTGTAGTTGCTATATATTTACTCCATTTTTACCTCGAGTGCGTGGTCGAAGGTTGTAATGTGTCCCAGCAGTCACAGGTTGTGAGGAAATAGAGGCGTCATTGGTAGTGGGAATGGAAGAAACGGGAGTAGGTTCACAGGAGGGGGTAAGAGGGTTCAGAATAAGGGTGGGGGGTGGGGAACGTAAGGAAGGTGAAAGGGATGGGTTTTTGGCAGGAGGCTGCGTAGGACTGGAGTTGATGATGTATTGTGCAAGCTTTTCACCGACTGCATGTTTTCCAGCAAGGTTCATGTGGAGACCGTGCCGGGTGAAGTGTTTTACTGAGAGGAAATTCATTTCAAAAAGTGTTACATCTGTTTCTCTCAGTTGCAGTTTTAGTTGTTGGTTTGCGTGCTTAATCTCGCTGCAGAGTGTTGGCCTGTTGTACCAGAAGGGCAGAGTCGAGACTACAATGTTAGTATTTTGGGCGGCACATTGTAATTTGTTTACATGTTGCTCAGGTGTAAAGTTACCGCCCAAATTAATGTCATTCTGCCCTGCTATGATAATGACTGTGTCCTGATTGGTCATTGTCTTTGTGTGAGTGTCCAACTCTGCAGTCACGTCTGCAAACCTCCCGTTAGGTTTAAAAATAGACGAGACTGAGTAGTTGGGGGGTAACTTCCTACTGAGAATGGAGGAAAGATGGCGACCATGGCTGTCAGCTAAAATAAGTACCTGTTTTTTAGGCTCAGTAGGAATGGCTTTGTTTTCAAGTGGGCTAGGATGCGAAGCTTTACGTGTTTTGGTTTTGACACGCTTCCTAGCCTGTTTGCGTTGGTTTGTGCATGTATTTGTCGATGGAAGGGAAGGGTTGTGAGGATCAGGAAGGCGAGGAAAATCTGTTTCATAATCTAAAACACTAAATCTGTTTTGAATTGCGACTGGATGTGGTGTCTGTGTCTTATGTGCAGTCACGGGTGCACGGTTGGGGAAATTCGCAGTGTTGCCTACTTGTGCCCAACCGTCATTGTAGAGAACGACCTCTTCCAGCCTTCGGATATGTTTATC
>JAHLJT010002630.1:38850841-38864043 GCA_031308135.1 Acheta domesticus
ACATTGTCAAGTATATGATCTCAGTAAATTTAAAAAAACCAAAGCAATATTCAGTTGCTAGTAATACCTACATTTTTGTGTGGAATTTGTACAATGTATGGAAACAAGCTGGAAGAGAAAAACGATAAACAACAATTTTAACTTTATTTCTGGTGTTTCAAATATTATAAATTCAACACGACTTCTTACAACCCTTGCAGTGCGTCAAGGGGTAACATATCTTTGCTCCATTTTCTTCAAAAGTTTCATTTCGACTTTTTTTTTAATCATTTGTATCTGGTATTAAATTAATAATTTTCATTAGAATGTAAATAAATGTAATAGTTACCATTGATTAAACAAAACTAGTGGTGCTATCTCACATACTTTCTTGTATTATTTGTAATTCTTCTGGAAATACTACACATAAATTGCTACTTAGATCCTATTAATTTTTTAACCATCTCTTGAAAAACTCTCCTGACCAAATGAAGCGCAAGAGATTTGTGGGAGTAAAAATATAACTTTAATATTAGAAAATTTAAAGGTTTTAATGAAAATGGCACATAATTTTGTGAGTGTTATGTGCTGTAACTTAATTAAAAAGTTTCAAGCGAGAAAGTTTGGCACGTTCTGGTCCCAGAACTGTGGCTTTCATTTTTGCAGTGTGACAAGAACGTGTGCGGCTGACATATTAAGGAGAACTTATTATTACTAAGTGTGCAAGAATGCTTACAGTGCTAATTTGGCAATTGCTTCAATCTAAGGTATGATTTTTGTTTTATTGTGCTAAGGATTGCATTACATCACAGCCTTTCATTGGAACTTTTAACTCCATATTTTCATTTCACTTTTGATTGACCCGTTTTCTTCAGGCTTGTTTGTATCCATTTGAAATATTTTTTGAGCAGTCTTTCAGAATCCGCCCTGTCTAAATGTTACTACCATAATTTTTCGACACCCTTCTATGTCACCTTTTTATAGTTGTTTACATGATCAAGTAATATAATGTGAAGCCACAGTATCCCCTCCCAAGAGCGATTTGTACACTATATTTTCTTTGTCAGGGCTTGATTTATTGCCCTAACTTCGCTTTGAAAGTGCTCTCGTCTATAGTACTAGGAAAACCCGGCAGACGTTGTTCTGCCCTTCATTCTCCCTCTTTCCCTTCCCATCTCACTGTCTCTCCCTCACTCTGCCTTTGTGTGTCTCTGCCGCTCCCCCTCTCACATTTACTTGCAGATTCTGCACGTCTCTGAGCAGGTGGGAAGGCCCCGGACCAGCAACAATCTAATAGAATGTTCAAAAAGAGCTCATTCTGTAGGTTACGGTGTTAGAAACGTTTCTTTGAGAATTTTTAAGTCTTCAAAACGCCTCGTTTAGGAGTTATTTAACGAAATATATATATATATATTAGGGTGTCCCTTATTTTCCGACTTTCAAATTTTTGACCACTCACCCTCCAGTTTTGTTCGAATGACCTAAAAACATGCCTATACAAAATTTTGTTGAGATCGGAGCATTCTAACCCGTGCCGACTTGAGAGCGAATTCGTGTGATGAACATGTCCAGAGCTATCGCCAACTGCTGAGTCAGGCCCGAGCACAACAATACATGAATTTTAATCGATCCGTGTCACTCTTGTTTAATGGTTGCTAATCTAACATAATGTCATATGCAGTGCCGAAGAACGTGTGTTTTTAATAGGAGATAGTACTAATTATTTATATAAAACTCTTATTACTGGACACAATTTACCATGAAATAAACAAGTGCTTGAAGTTTTATTTTATAACATATGGGAAGTAAAATGAACTGTTAGTGCAAGCGCTAAACTTGTGATTCGTGAGTGCATGATATTCTGGAAGAAAGCAAGAATTCCGACATGAGCTAAACAGCATTGTTCGCAAAAACATAACTTGTACTATTCGGAGTGAAGAAAATTTCGCAAAAAAGTGTGAAGATATTTCGAAGCACCGTGGAAAGTATAGAAATAATTTTTACAATCTATTTGATATTGCACATCCGAATGCTTTACAAATGATTGCGTTGGAAGAAGACAGGATGTTTTATCTCGGAAGAAAGAGTCAGGATGTAAAAGCTATCTTGCAGGACTAGACGAACATCTCGCGGATAGAGAAGAAAGGGTGCAACAAAAATCAATACAATAAGAACAAAAGATTACAAATTCTTTGCTGTGATAAAACTGCAACAAACACTTGACGTTTTGAAGGAGTATACGTCTTTCTTGAAGAAAATTTGGACAGGGCATCGTTCTTTCTGTGCCGTCATCACATATTCAAATTTATTTTACAATGTGTGTTTGAATGTAAAATACGTAATGTAGCAAGCAATCCTGACACCACTTTTTCAGCATTTTAAGGAAATCTAGAAAAGATTTAATGCCATTAATTTTAAAAGTGGCAAAGAGAATATGGGAATGTTCTTTAATGAGTCCGTAATTAAATAAATGTTGGACTTTTATGAAAGTAACTAACTAAAGATACATTATCCCGGGGCATATAGCTTGATAGATGGCAAGAGATATTTAATATTTGAAACGTTTCTGCTAAAATCAGAATCTAAACTATCTTGTGTATTTAAAAATTCCTTAAATAATATCTCTCTTTTGATTGTTACTGTTTGTGTAAAACTGTGACTTTAGGACAGGGCTGCTGTAAAACTCCTCATCGAGATGCTTTATAAAATTTCTAAACTCGCTTGAAAGGATAGATTTCATAATTTCAAAAGCATTTAAAAATGTAGACACCGTATGTAGTATTTCTCAGAAGAATTGTCTGTCGTACCGCTTTCTGATGATGAAGTAGACGTTAAGAATCAAAATCAAAATGGTAGTGAATTTAGCGTAAGTAAATCTACTCGTGGAAGAGTGTTATATTCCTTTTTTGTGAAAAATTGGATGGAGAACAATATGGTAAGCTCAATTGTATCCCGATGACCGTTCTTTAATTTTTATTTCGAGCAGGCCATTTCGGACCACGCAGGGATGCTGAGAATACAGTTCATCAGGGGGGGGATCAGCATTATCCTGGATCCGATTGTTACTTTCCAGGGTTGTTAGCTCTAGGTATGGAAAATGAATAATGATGATAGTGAGGGGTGAAAGGACACACATATGACATACACAAGTACACCCATGCCCGAGGCGGGAGTCGAACCCACGACTCTACGGTGCAAGATCGCCACGACACTACTGCTTTAGCGATTTCGGCCACGGGGTCGGCCATTTCTTTAATTATTAATTCGTTAATATAAAATATATCTCCTAATTCTCGTTAATCTTAATTTCAATAAAAACAATGGCCGAATTTGTGTCAGCCAAAAGCAGGTATGTTCTCTTGCTTGAAGATGGATACTAGTTTTATTGAAAACTGTCCTTTGATCTGGTAATGCAATTCTTCATATTTAAAAGCTAAAAGGTTATTTATAAAGTTGAAAGCTGTGAATGTCTACGCTGAAAGGCCTATTGAATTAATGTAAGGTTTTCATGGACTACTGGACGACTTTCATGAGGAGCGAAAGCAATTTTTTGTGTTGTTCAAGAACATCGTTTACTGTATGCATATTGCAAGAATGAAACACTAAAAAAAAGTATCCACAAGAAAATTAAAACTATAACACAGTCTAAAGATTGAAAATGAATTAAATTGTAGTATAAAATTATATATTAAAAATGTTTCAGTAGTTTTCCACTGACTTAACCCAACAAAACCAATGATCCCTAACATTCAAATTTCGCGCTCAAGTCGGCACGGGTTAATATCGACATATTGTGATGAAATTTTATTTTCGAGTTAACTTGACCAAATGGAAAATATTAAGGGGGTGAGCCCAAAAAAAATTGCAAAAAAATTTTTTTGGGCAATATAAGGGACACCCTAATATATATATATATATATATATATATATATATATATATATATATATATACATACACAGGGTGAGTCACGTAACTTTAGCACCTCCTGTAACTTTTGAACGGTTGAAGATATTGCAATGCAGTTTTCACGGAAGTGAATGAGGGAATGGGGCTAATTGATATATGTATTGATTTCTCTTTTATCACTTTTATTTTACGAGATATTTGAGGTAACTTTGTTTTTTCAAATGGGACTATACATATTTTTTCAGTCTATCATGACAAGCGTAAAAAGACGAATCCAAAGATATAAATATTGTTATATGTTAGATAAGCATTTTTTTGAGTAATTGTGATTTTTTTGCGACTAGTGTTTAACGGATATTTTCATTGTAACTGTCAGCCCCACAAGGTCACGCAGCGCTCCCCTAGCAAACGCGGGGTCGGGGAAGGGAAGGGATTTAAGTACTTGAGGATACGAAAAATATTCACAAAACTGTTGCACTTTTTCCTGAACTCTCCTTTTCATCTTAATCCATTTTCAGTAATTTGGGTTTCTTAGGGATTGAAAATACGGATTTGTCTTAAGTAGTATTTATTGAAATAAGATTATCTCTATCCCTAAGTTATTATTATATTCGTATTAACATTGAAATTGTTTGCTCAAAATATACAATATATTTTTGTACAGTTTAATTATTTATTCTTATTGTGCTTTGTTTCAAGATCCCATTACTACGTATCTTATGAAATCCCATTAAATGGAGTTGAAGTTACAAACAATTTTATTACAATACAAACTTATGACAAATCCTTATTTTCCATCCTTTAATTCCTTCAATCAAAGAAAGACGAAAATGTGAAAATGCAGAAGGATGGAAAGCACAGTTCAGGAAAAAACTGCAATGGTTTTGTGAATACTTGGAATACTATGTTTCGTATTTTCAAATAAGATCCCCCCCCTTCCCTTCCCTTCGCCGGGCGCACGTGTGCTGGTGGAGCGCTGCATGACCTTGTGTGGTGGACTATTCAAAACGTCCGTTAAACCCCGGTCGCAAAAATCAAAATTAATCAAAAAAATCCATCTAACATATGACAATATGTACATCATTGGATTCGTCTTTTACGCTCGTCATGGTGGACTGAAAAAATATGTATAGTTTCATTTGAAAAAACAAAGTTACCTAAAAAATCTCGTAAAATACAAGTGATAAAATAGAACTTAATGCACGTATCAATTAGCCCCTTTCCCTTATGCACTTTCGTGAAAACTGCATTGCAATAACTTCAACCGTTCAAAAGTTACAGGAGGTGCTAAAGTTACGTGACTCACCCTGTATATATAAGCTGCCGAGTGTGTTGCGGGTTGCATTTGGCGTGGATATTTAGTTTTGTTCTGCAGCGCCGTGTTGTGGAGTTACAACAGAATTAACACCACGTAAACCTTCTGGGTGAAAAACGCGTAAGACGTGCCAACTTTCATGGAGTTTGGTCCAACGGTGTCGGAGTTTAGCTTTTATATACAAACATCCTTTTTATATATATTAAACAGCTGTATTTTGGTTTCAGTTGAAGTGCCCTTACTCCAAAGTAGTGTGTTTAATTTCTTTATTATTTGTTGGCTGATTCTTTTTATTAAAACATGTTTAGTCTGTGTCATCTCTGTAAGAAGTTACCCCTAAATTTTTTTTTTTTAGATTTATAATCTTGGAAACATCAGAGGCCGTGACACTAGCGTTGCTTTGACGCGCTTTACCGAACATTGTCGATGCCGTGGTCCCCACTGGTGTAGCGTGACTCGCACGTCTGGGGATGCTCATCAATAACACACAAAATGTTACTATCAACTACTTCATCTAACAGGTGAATGCAACACAAGGCAAATACATTGGAACTACTTCCACGATGTCTATTGTTTACGATGGTGTAGGTGCTTCCCACAAAATCCTCACAGCAGTCAAGACTGCCGATATCTTGAAAGCAAATTATACAATGGCTCAGCTTTAATTCTTATACGTGAATGTCAATAAGAAAACTTGTTAATTTGTACATTGCAGACTAAAATAATGTGTAATATATATAATTAATCATTCAATTTCTTGGATATTAATTAAGAAATAGTAAATAGTCACTATTTCTACAGTTTGTGCCCATGACCAAGCGTGAGAGAGAGAATGACCTGAAGTGTGCTGCGCTCCTCGTGCACAAACGAGTAACTAGCTCAAATTAGCCTCTTTCCGCAGGGGATGTTAGCGTAAAGTAGTCGGTTTTCTCAGGGTCAGGGGTGAAGAGGGGGGAGGGGAACCTCGCCATCTGCGCATGCGTCATTGCTCGTCGCAATCTCGCAGCAGACGCTAGAAGCATTTTAGCTTCCAACCAATCATAGGCCAGCTTCAACAACCCGCCGAATTCAATTTAAAATTAATACAAAATGTTTCGCTCAATGGACCACTTGTAAGATTATCAATACAGTATTTAGGGTTCTTTATTAATATTATATACGGAAATGCTCAGCGTCCCCTGACGCGAAGCCTGGCCCCACTCTCTCGGCTGCGCGTCGATGCCTGCACATACAAGCGTTATTTATTGCGCTACTCGTCACTCAACATGGACGCCGTCGAAACAGCTGTTATAGGTTGTATGGCGCTGAAAGATCTAAAGAGAAGGAAACATTGGATGTATTCTATTAATAGCCAATTCGTGAAATCACGACCACATTGTTAATATTAGGAAAGTTTCACGGTTTTTGGTCAATAAAAAAAATATTTCTTTTAGTTCGCCTACGTTTCGGAACTTTATTGTTCCCTCATCTATTAATAGCAATGGCGTGTCCATGTACGCAAGGTATGCACTGCCTACCCTGTAACTTGGAAAAAATTACTTTATTTGTAACGGAAAATAAATCTTACTTTATAACATAAATCTTCTAATTTATTGAAAGTGTTTTGTTTTACACGAACAGTTGTGAAATGCCCGCGCTTGCGAAGCATGGGTGCGCGCGGGGAGTCAGGAAGGTCGGGTGTGCTCGGTGCGTTTCGTGGGACCAGCAATCGACTGAGTTGTGGGACCTCGCTTGAATGAAAGCAGTGTTTCAAAAGAAAATCGTGGCTTTTAATGATAAATGCGTATAGGTGTGTGAACATTGAAGTGCGTAATTCTGTAGTGCGGTTTTTATAACTTTGCCTCAAGGCCCGTCATCACAATGGAAAATGTCACGGTATTTTGATCATGCCGCAGGACCGAGAAAAACGCGAAATGCAGTGTGATATTTCATCGTGGCTATAGGGCGTGAGGGGCGAAGTTATAAATATCGCACTATAAGTGTAGTATATGTTTATGCTTATACGTGCTAATTCAGATTTTAGTTATCGTTATTAGTGAAACTACCATGTGAGTACCCTAGAGTACGCAATCAGTAAGATTGCGTCCGCTAGTGTTTCGGTAGGAAGAGCACGATCTTAGTTTTTTCTACTGCAGGCAGCGGCATAGGCCAACACATGTGCATGATTTATTAATGAAGAGTTTTGTTTCGCGGAACTTGAAGGATAAGAAAAACAATAAGGCAGGAAGGCCAACGCTGGACATTAACTACTACCTCGAAAACCTGTGTAAGGAAATTTAATAGCCAACTTTTTTAAACTAATGAACCGACCATATATTTTATTGCTTACCCAAACTAAGCCTTTCACCACACCCCACTGATTAATAGTGAGAGGATCTCTCATATTAATTACTTCACTCTTTAAGAAGCTGCGTGAAAACAAATTTTTGATTATTTTCGGATGTCTGAAGTGATTGTATAAGTTGCTCTCCAAACTAAAAAAAAGTGTTCAGAGGTTAACCACTTTTCAAAATCGACATTGAAATGACAGCAACCTCTGTCCCAATTGTATCTGTGTATGCCAGGCACGTCAAACGGCGCCCGCAAGAGCTGCTTCCCCGCGTGAGGAGCCCGGCGCTCGAACGGGCACGGTCAACTTCCCCTGACTCCGGTCTCATTTCCCCTCCAAATCCAGAAAGAGTGTACTAAGGTCCGATTAAATTAAGAAGGTGATTGACACTTGTGAGTGGAGGGGAGTGACGTTGCCAGGTCGCAAACCACTGAGCACGTGTTACCGGGACACGAAAACAAACACTTCAAAAAATACGTGTAAAAGTGTAAAAAATACGACAAAAGCCTAACCTCAACGCAACTCATCACAACACAGTACACATTGCGCGCGCAGCACAGGCAGAAACGCGGGCGGCGCGGCGGCAGGGAAGTCGCTGTGCGATGCTCAAATGTTCCCCGTGTTCGGCAGTGGCAACTGAGCGACCTGACACGTCACGTTTCGTCTCTCTGGTTGGCAGCTGCCATGGAAACGGGAGAGGCGTCCTGACGTCACACAGAACTGTCAATCACCTTCTTAATTTAATCGGACCTTACTCGTTCACTTACATTTGCAGGCGGCAGAATTAGGAACTAATGTTGTTTTGAAAGTGAAGGCCCGAACACACAACCGAGAATACACGAATGGCCCCGATGTCAATCAGCATCTGACCAATCAGCTGTCTCCGAAGGCAGCACAAGCGCTACGGACACAGCTGACGAATTACGCCTTTCTGACAGTGAGCTGGAGTCGCGCTCTTAAATGATTAAGATACTATACAATAAAATAGATCACACCACACGCTATTCACAACATTCACTTACAATATTTTTATTTCTTCTTTGTACTTATTACTGCTTAATGGTTATTTTCTTGCCCCGCCGGGTTCTGTATGCTGCTCACCGCCATCTATATCATATTAAACGGTCAGTATATACTGCAGACGCGCGTTTCTCATTCAGTCGGCGGTGACCTCATGTAAACAGATGGCAGCGCTCCGTCTGCAAATGTAAAGTGAACGAGTAGTACATTCGCAAGCTGAAGCGGCCCGAGGCGGTGAATAGTCGCTTCGTACGAAAATGCCAGATTTGTTTCATCAAATAACAGAGAACTATATAGGGTAGAGCACATAGTGATGGGCACTTTAAGGGCAACCAATATGTTCTTTTCAATGTAAAATTGTGTATTTTAACAATAAAAAATTCATGGCAAATGAATGACTTCATTTGCAGTGGCGTAGCGTCAGGGGACGCTGAGATGCTGAGCATCCCCGTATATAGAACCTTAAATACTGTATTGATAATCTTACAAGTGGTCTGTTGAGCGAAACACGTTTTGTATTAATTTAAAATTGATTTCCTATTGATTGAATTCGGCGGGCTGTTGAAGCTGGCCTCTGATTGGTTGAAGCTAAAATACTTCAGCGTCTGCCGCCAGATTGCGACGAGCAATGACGCATGCGCAGATGGCGAGGTCCCCCTCTCCCCTCTTCACCCCTGGCCCTGAGAAACCCGACTGCTTTACGCTAGCGTCTACTGCGGAAAGAAGCTCGTTTGTGCACGAGAGCGCAGCACACTTCAGGCGTTCAGTAAATTATCTTTCTCTCTCTCACTCGGGAGTCCCCGCTTGGTCATGGGTACAAACTGTAGAAATAGTGCCTGACTACTATTTCTTAATTAATATCCAAGAAATTGTATTATCTCTTAATAGATTACATATTATTTAAGTCTGCAATGTATAAATTAACAAATGGTCTTATTGCCATTCGCGTATAAGAATTAAAGCTGAGCCATTGTATAATTTGCTTTCAAGACATCGGCAGCCCTGACTGCTGTGAGGATTTTGTGGGAAGCGCCTACACCGTCGTAAGCAATCGAGATCGTGGAAGTAGTCCCAGTGTATCTGCCTTGTGTTGCGTTCGCCTGTTAGATGAAGTAGTTGATAGTGACATTTTGTGTGTTATTGTTCAGCATCCCCAAACGTGTGAGTCACGCTACGCCACTGTTCATATGTATATATTTATGAGACTAGTAAGTTAAATAGTTGAATCTTCTACTTCACATTTTATAAATGTGAAACTAAAATAAGGCAGAAAATATAGTGATGAGCACTTTCAAGACTATTGTGGACACCTTTGTAATATAGTGATGGGCACTCAGAAAAATGTATTGTAAAAAGCCCAACGAAGTCCAACAGCATTGTTGAAAGCAATTGGCTTGTTGCTGCTGGTTTATTAAGCTTCGTTCATTAATAAGTCTAAAACATTTTCCATAAAAAAATTTTTTGTCGTCTGAATCACTTTCTTCTACAGACACCTTGAGGAAAGGCATGATTTGCGAAATACCTTTTGACACAATTGGCAGAACACATCGTAGTTCTTAAATTTCAATGTGTTTCCACACTGGAAGCAGCTCTGAAGAAAATACTTCCGTGGACTTTTGGTTCACAGAGACTTGTTTCTACTTCTTTCCATCTTGCAAATGCCTACACAAGTGCTCGGCTGACAAATGTCCCTCATTTTCCTTTCACCACCTATAAATGTGTTTAAACGTTTGTGCAGTTTGTTTTCCTGAGGATGGCCTTATTATTAGTTTCCTCTAAATGGTGTGTTTTCGGCTTATCATTCTGCTTGTCAATTTCTTTAGTGCTATTTTCAAATACACTCCTCTTACAAATTTAGTTGTGATATTGTGATTATTGCTTTCTTGTTTTACAGGCAAAACTTCCTTACAATTTTTCTTCTTCCTTCTTTCTGTGTTGTCAGGGACTTTTCTCTTTCTCTCTTCCTTCGCCCTTTCTTCATTTTCTTTTTGTATCTCCCTTTCCCTTATGGAGAGGGTTTTTTATTGTCTGAACGTTAACACAAACGGTATTAGCTGAGCATTGCATTTATTTTTCCTTTTCAATGTTTCTAGCCATATCAGCCTATAAATGTTGGAACATTCAAACGTCTCAAAACACTGTTTCTGAGAACGTCAGTTGGGAACTGTGTTCTCGGCTGTAGCGTTTCACAGTTTGACATTGTACGTATAAAAAGCTGCCGATGTCTGTTTCACATCTTCTGGCACTTGACTCCGACTGTTCAGAATGTGTTTCCATATGGGGATACATGTTCAGACCACTCATCTCTGAATCCATCTCTGCTTCCTCTGAAAGTTCTTCATACAACTTGTACAAAACGAAAAATTCCTCGCTGTATTCTTCTTCCACTACTTCATTAATATTATTGAACTTTGATACTCTTTCTCTCCAATATCGCAGAATTTTCAAAAGTCAATGATTTGTTCTGTGTTGTTATAATGTTTTCGTTATTCACATTTGATGCGACATTATTGTACATCCGCCCTAGACATTTAGTGAAATCACACCTCTTAACTATCCAGGAAACAAATCTACAAGCTCTAAAACCATTTTGCAAATCTTCTTCTTCTTCGACGGTTTCTGCCCCTAGGAGTTTGTGGTTTCGATTTCCATATTTTTCGGTCCTTCCATTGACCTTCTTCTAGTCCTTTCTCATCCATTACTTCCTGTATATACGCCTTCCAGGTCAAACAGGTCTGCCTCTTCTACGCCTTCTTTCAGGTATCCAGTTTAAAATTTGATTTGGCCATCTCTCATTTTGCATCCTCTGGACATGTCCGTACCATTGAAGAGCTTTATTTTCTAGTCTTCTGGTTATGGTTGTTTGAACTCCGGTTCTTTCCCATATCACTTCGTTTCTTATCTTGTCCAGCCTTGTAATCTGCAAAGATCTTCTCAAAAAGTCGAGCTCTACTGACTACGTACAGCTACGTAGCGTACGCTGACTATGTACAGCGTTTGTTAAAGGCCACATTTCTGTTCCATATAGTATAATATTTTCCACTACACTGTGGAATATTCTTCTCTTTGTATCTTGTCGTAGCACATTATTCCATATAAAGCCATGTAGAGCTTTGATTGCATTTCTGCCCATTGCGAGTCTAGTGGTAATATCTTCATCTACTTTCCCATCGTCAGTAATTACAGTCCCCAGATATTTAAATTTTGAACAGTTAGTTATTCCGTCATCAGCAATTTTTATATTAGAGGTATCTCCTCCAATGCATAAATATAAGGTATTTTTAAGGTTAATTTAAGTCCCCACTTTTCGTATTCTTCTTTAATTTCTAAGCATATACTCCATATCTTCCCGATCTGATGCCATCATGACCTGATCATCTGCAAAAAGTTGAGAAAAGCATCTATCATTTATGAGAACTCCCATTTGAGAACATTTCTTGTACCAAGTTTCCAAAACTTGTCCCACATATATATATATATATATATATATATATAGATATTAAAGAGGAGTGGCGATAAACTACATCCTTGTTTTAACCCATTGTTAGTTTTAATACTTTGGGTAATTGTCCTCCCCTTTTTAATACACGCTTCAGTATTCTGATACATTTTTTGAACCAAATTAATCCATTTTTCTGGAACATTCAGTCGTCTCATTGCTGACCATATTTTACATCTAGGGATTTAGGAACACTGTTATAGGCCTTTTCCCAGGTCAATAAATGTCATTTGTGTGTGTCTATATTGTATATCCACTTTTCTCTATTATTTGGCGTAAGCAATGAATGTTATCTAAACATGACCTCCCACTTCCTAAAACCGCTTTGTTCTTCACTGAATGTTATTCCCTTCTGTATTTTTTCCTTTAGAATACTAGCGAATAGCCTAGCTATGATGGGATTGACACTAATTCCTCTGTAGTGTTCACAAAAGGTTTTGTCACCTTTCTTGTGTATAGCGCTGATATATGACACATTCCATTCCTCAGGAATATCGCCACTAACTTCAATTTTGTTAAAAGATTTTGAGGTATTCAGTTATATTATAACCTCCGTATTTCAAAAGTTCCATTCTAAGGTTACCTGTCCTGGAGCTTATTGTTTTTAGCTTTCGACCAAAAGCCCTTTTTTACATCAAACCAACTGATTTCAGGTTCCCACGCTTGCCAATGTGTGCATTCCAAATTGTTTTGGTATTCAACTCATTTTCTGTAATAATTTTTATAGTAATCAATCCATTTTGTAGAAGTTATTATTTGTACTTTACTTTTGTAACAATTTTTTCTTATATTTTTATCGTTTTCCATGCTTGGGTTGACTATTATATCCTATGTATTTATCTATATCCCCACACAATCTCTCCCAATGTTCATTTTTTTAATTTTTACTAATTCTTTAAGTTCTTTTCTTTTTCCTACAGATTCCTTTCGTGTTTGGGCATTCCTATTTGAAATCCACGACAGATACAAGTTTTCTTTTCCTTAATCAAGCTTTCTAAATTTCACTCAATTTCTCAATGAACTTCTTTTTTCTTGTATCAAGGAGGTTCCATTAATTATAGACAATCATATCATTTGAAAATAAAATATATTTAATACAAAGTTGAAGAACGAAGATGAAGTTTTACAGTTGGAGTTTCACAACGTTTCGGAG
>JAHLJT010002630.1:38865043-38902177 GCA_031308135.1 Acheta domesticus
CTCCGACAGTCAATCAGCATCTGCCAATCAGCTGTCTCCGAAGGCAGCACAAGCGCTACGGACACAGCTGACAAATTACGCCTTTCTTACAGTGAACTGGAGTCGCACTCTTACATGATTATGTAATATACAATAAATAGATCACATCACACGCTATTCACAACATTCACTGTACAATATTTTTATTTCTTCTTTACACTTATCTACTTAATGTTATGTTCTTGCCCCAAGCGCCAGGTTTGTGTGTGCTCTCACTGCCATCTATATCATATTAAACGGTCAGATATCTACTGCAGACGCGCGTTTTCTCATTCAGTCAGCGGTGACCTCATGTAACAGATCGCAGCGTTCCGTCTGCAAATGTAAAGTGAATGAGTAATACAAGACACCGTTGCTACTCAAAAAACTACCATGTGCATATCCTGCTGTTTCCTAAGACTATACCCTGGGCCCATGACACTACATCCCACACAAGCTCAGTGTGGGCTTTCTATATTCAGGGGTTGTTGACTCAGCCCACTGATTCATTTTAGTACCACTAATTTCTATACATTTTAGAGATCTTCGACTCGGACACTGTCATCGGATAACTTAGATTCCTCACGACTCTGTCATTTTGCCCATGAAATGGAAGTCATTTTCGCTGCTGTCAAGGGCATTTGAGATTGAATACTTTTTGAAAGCCCTTGTGACAACTTCTCTAGGAATACTCTTCCAGGTGTCATCTAACCAAGCACACACTTGCGATAGACTAGCCCATTTCACGTGCCCCTTGGGCATGGGTATTCTGTCTTATTTGGAGAGCCAGTCTGAGTACATTTTCTTCAACCTATCCTTGAATGGTTTGTTCATGCACATATCCAGGGGTTGAAGTATTGACATTAGTTTCTCTGGAAAAATTGCCAAGTCGGTTCCCTGGTCTTTCAACTCCTCACCACCTCGGTAGTGTGGGCCGCATGAGTCCAAAACCAGGAGGCTACATAATCTCAACAAAGCGCCAGGGCGACGATGCCACACCAACTGAACCCATTGTAATATAATGTCTTTGGTAAATCACCCTTTTTTTATTTGCATGTACACAATGCTCTTAGGAAATTGCTCTGATTTTGGGAGTGTCTTGTGTCTGAGCACAACAAACAGAGGTAGTTTATGTCCATCAGCAGTGCATCACAGTTATGCGCTGTTTTTCATTTCCTGTTGACAGGAATTTTACATCTTTCTTACCTCTTCTTCCACTGTATAATTTGCTGGCAGGTCAAAATATACCAGAGTTTGGTCTGCATTTCCTATCTGACTGAGAAGATGGTTCTTTTCAGTGCGCTGCTTTATTATGAAGTGTTAAAACACTCTCAATTTCACTTCACAATTTTCTGGCACCTTCTGCGCAATTGACATACCCGCCTTCTGAGACCCCACCAACGCTTCATAAAGAGTTGCACCCAGTGTCAACTAGCTTTGAAACTGGCGATTTTCTGCTCTCGAGCAATTTAGTGAGCCTTAAGTTAAATCATTTCAACATTCATAGGTAAACATTTCTTACGCTACTCCCTCACGAAATCATTCAAAACGATTTCCACTGCATGGTGCCGACCACTTTTGGGCCTGCCAAATATTTGTCTTTTGCTGGAACAGTCACACAATTGGTCTTTCTGCTTTCTCCATCATCTAAATTACTTTCATCAACTCTGTAACGCTGTTACATTATAGCAACACGATGATACCGATTCTAAGCCGAGGGTCAACTTTTGAACTACAAAAGCAGGGGAAAAGGTCGGCTTACAATCGGGTATATATTCCAGAATATGTGCATAAGTCATCTCTATGGCTATGGCTTGTTTGAAATCCAACTTCTCCCTCCAATAATATTAGGCAGTAGTGTAACATGTTTTTAAGTACTGGGCTATCTCATCCTGGATATGAGTAATACTGAAAGTGAGAGATTAATGTAATCAAATGAGGAATTACTTGATTATGCAACTAACTGAGGGTATTAATTCATGATGTGGGTACTTATAATGTACAATCTGTTCTCTTAATATTTTCTTAATTTAATAATATTTACTTAATACTGGAAGCAAAGGTCAATGCTGGGGTAGGTCCCGGGCTTGGTGGTTGGAACCACGTGCATGTCGTGAGTAAGGCAACACCGCTTTCTCAACTGTCACTCAGAAATTTTAATCAATTATATATGTGAACCACAATATAAAGAGTTCCAAGGGAGCGGAGTTCAGGGTAAGAATCGACACATGTAAGATGCAGTAAACAACTGTAATATAAATAATATTTACAGATTAGCGAAGTCCAGAAATATAATGTGAACAGATAGGCTTAAAACTAAAGATTAAAACTAACCTGAATCAATACAATTGCCGATGGCTAGCCTTTGTATGCATCAATACAATAACATCAATGCACACAGCTCGGAGTCTTGT
Source organism: Acheta domesticus (assembly GCA_031308135.1). NCBI lineage: Eukaryota > Metazoa > Arthropoda > Insecta > Orthoptera > Gryllidae > Acheta > Acheta domesticus. Next base: position 38,867,476 of record JAHLJT010002630.1, read on the forward strand.
TACCAACTGACTCTCACGCGCATGTCGCCAAGCAACGTTGCCAAGCTTGATTACAGGCAAGCTTACATCCCCCCTTTTTAAGACCAGGGTACGCTCCATCGGTGTAAGGAACAATCTTACTAGCATGAAAAATATTTGATTCATTTTTCCTTAATCTACTATCTAACAAGAACATTACATCAGAAATTTTCTCTTTAATTTTAAAAGGACCTACTCTAATTGGCTCTATTTTACTTTTATTCAATTTATTAACGTTTTGTACATAAACTAAATCTCCTACCTTATAATTTATCTGTTTTACATTTTTATCATAATATTCTTTATTTCGGTAGTGAATTTCTTTTGATTTATTAAAAGCTGTTTCTCTATTGATGATTAAATTTGTCAAATTATTGTCGTTCACTCCATCAGGTAGAAATGAGTAGTTTAATCCTGTCAGCAAATAATTGGGAGTGAATCCAGTCGAACTGTGTATTGTGTTGTTATAATCCTTTACACATTCCTCTGCTACCTGAGGCCATGATTTATTTTTATTTTCATGAATTTTACATCGTATTCTGTCGACCAAAGTCTGATTTGTCCTTTCATTTAATCCGTTAGAAAACGCACATTCCCCTGCTGTGAAGACTAATGCTACTTTCTGTTTATTTAAATACTGCTTAAACTGTGCTGAATTTATACCAGGATACTGATCTGATAAAACTAATTTAATACTTCCATTTTTTTTCTACTTTCTTGATTAGATTTATAAAATCTTTTGCGACTTGAGTTTTTGAGCTTATTATATAAGCGAATCTTGTAAAATGATCCACAAATTTTAATCAATTATATATGTGAGCCACAATATAAAGAGTTCCAAGGGAGCGGAGTTCAGGGTAAGAATCGACACATGTAAGATGCAGTAAACAACTGTAATATAAATAATATTTACAGATTAGCGAAGTCCAGAAATATAATGTGAACAGATAGGCTTAAAACTAAAGATTAAAACTAACCTGAATCAATACAATTGCCGATGGCTAGCCTTTGTATGCATCAATACAGTAACATCAATGCACACAGCTCGGAGTCTTGTTACCAACTGACTCTCACACGCATGTCGCCTAGCGACGTTGCCAAGCTTGATTACACGCAAGCTTACCTAGATTTCAAATTAAAATGTGAGTTTTATCCGTACTTTCTACCGTGTCTGCTGCATGTCCAATGAAAAATATATACAGTAAAACCCCTTTATAAGAGACACCTGGGGGAATGGAATTTTGTCTCTTATAAGCGGGAACTCTTATAAGTGGGAATTGCATTTTTGATGTATTTAATGAGATGTTACCATATTTTTAGTGGATTAGTATGATTTGTACACTTATTTTAAACTTGAGGAAACATAAATTAGTTGATTCCAGTAGCCCTTTTAACCGATCTATTGAGTGAACTTTATGACGTTTAAAGCACATGTGCTCATAAATGGATTATGTGAACAAATCACCTCTAATGTAAATATTGACACGAGAGTTATAAAAAATTACATTTGTGTAATTTTTGAAAAAACAAATGAATAGAGCAAAATGATGTTAAGAGTCTCATAAAGTACCCTTATAACTGTCACTACCAAAAGTTTAAAGAAAAAATTTGGAGCTGTTTTTGAGAAAATCTTGTTTTTGTAAATGTTTATCAGTTCACTCGATATTATGTGAAAACTTTTTTTTAGTACATAACGTTAATGAAAGACCTAATTATAGAGAAACATTTTTATTATAAGAAAAAATTTCTATCTTCAATTTTGTAGCTGTAGAGAAACCTTGAAAAAACTGCAAACTTTTTCAATTTTCGAAAACTTAGAGTTAACAGTGACAATCCTAACAATGCCACCTCTATTAGTGAATTTCACTCTATTCTTACAAGAAATTTAAAGAAAAAATTGGGAGCCATTTTTGGGGAAATTTTGAAAATGTCCCATGGGCTTCGTGCACAGTACCCACAAAAATTTAGAATGTTTTTCAAAACCGCAGAGTTCCGAGCGGAAACAGATCGATCGCGGAATATTCATTTTGGAAAAAAATAGTTTTGGCGCTAGTGTTTTTCACGGACGGACGAAGGGAAGTTTTGAAAGAAAAAAACAAACCTTTTTCAGTATCAGGAGACCCCAAAACATGCATTCTGTTAAAATCTCGAAGTCGATTTTCTGCAGCATTATATTACTTTCTTTATATTACGCATATATGTACGTATACGAGAAAGTAACAATTGGAAACACTAGTCAAAACACTAAAAGCGAAATGTGATTTATTCAACTCTACTCTGGCAAGTATCAGCTGCTGACGGTTTCATCCAATCAAGAGCTTGAAAGGCACCATCGTGATGTCACTATACTGCGATTTTTGTAGGAAGAGCTCTCAAGATAACTCAAATCCCATCTTCGCGATGGAATATGTCACGGCATTTCGTATCATTCACAGTCGTTCTGCTAGATTTCGCACGATCGCGACCGTATGAAGCAGTGCTTGCGATCATGCGACTTCTACCGGCAAAACCGAGAAAAGACGCGAAATGCCGTGACATATTCCATCGCGAAGATGGGATTTGAGTTATCTTGAGAGCTCTTCCTAGAAAAATCGCAGTATAGCGACACAGAAGCTTCCGATTGGATGAAACCGTAAACAGCTGATACCTTCTAGAGACACGGTTACAAAAGTCGCACTATAAGCGTCTTTCTTGTTGCCAAAAGACACGAAGCGTACCGAATGAACTTTCTTCACGAGAACTTCGCACACCTCCCCCCTATTTTATGCTCCAGCCTATTTTAAGCACGTGTCTCAACCCTTACCACGCTGAGGAAATTCCTGAGTCACCTGGAGGAAAATTTCGCGCTTTGTCTCTTACAAGCGAGAAGAAACGCATGGCGGAGAATAAAATCTTGTCCACTATACGCGGGAATCTCTTATAACGGGGTCTCTTAAAAGCGGGAAATAAATGCATTGTTTATATACAACTGACCTCGGGACCATGAATTTTGTCTCCTATAAGCGGGATTCTCTTATAACGGGGTCTCTTATAGCGGGGTTTTACTGTATCTTTACGTATGTCTAGTGTCAGCTATGTTATAGCAACACAGTGATACTGATTCTAAGCCAAGGGTCAATTTTTGTACTACAAAAAAGGGGGGAAAAGGTTGGCTTACAATCGAGTAAATACAGTATATGATACATTCTACTGATAGTTATTTGCTCTATTGGTATGCTTATATACTCTTGACAAAAAATGTCTTTGTGGATTCCTAGTTTGTTACTGAAGGGACCCTAAAATTGATCATATTCAGCAATGGTGAGCATTCAGTATTACTCAATAATTTTCACAAATATCAACAACATAGTTTCTACATGATCTTGGTGATGGCAAATTCTGGCGTAAAGAGACCTCACTATATTCATGAGTTATGAATGGGTCTTCAATTCCCATATGATAGGCTGCAACTCTGAAATATTTGTGTTGTACAGTCTCTATTCTGGAAATAGCATTTGCAAAACACTGTGACCAAACAGTTGAAGAGTACATCAGAATCGATCTTATGAAAAGTAAATAGAGAAATCACGTTATCTGCACAGAGTTTATCTCATAGCAAGTTTGGTTCACGAAACCCAGCATTTGATTAGCATTGTTTATCATAAAGTCCAAATGATCTTTAAATTACATTCTGTGTTTCACACTGCTCTGTGCCTTACCAGATGTTATACTTGTAACTCCGGAGCACGTGTGACCTACCCTAACAAACTGTGTGTGGCCCATAATAAATTCTTTAATCCAATTTACTACTTCTTTATCTATACCTGATGATGCTACTTTGTTCAAGAGTGTATTGTGTGGAACAAGGTCAAAAGCTTTTCCAAAGTCTATAACGATTGCATCTATTTTGTCACTCCTATCTATTGAATCAGATATTTCTGGTGTTAATCCCAATAATTGGCTCTCGCAAGAATGCCCCTACCGGAAGCCATGTTGTCCGTCATATATCCATCCTTATCTACTCCACTCCTTCCTAATGTAGTTTGCTACAACACACTCCATTACTTTGCACAATATGGATGTTAAGCCAACTGGATATTTTTCGACTGCGGATCTATCTCCCCCTTTGGCACAACTATTGCTTGTTTCCAGTCGCATGGAATACTTTGATTGTTTTTGGATATTTGGAATAGACGCACAAGATGCTGGATAATGGCTTCACCCCCTAATTTAAGGATTTCCCCAGGTATATTGTCGGGTCTCCTAGATTTATTCCCCCATTTCCTAGATTTTGAACTATTTTTCGGACTGTTTTACGTTCTATAATAAATTCAGAGCAATCGCCAGTTGATTCGACATTGATTTCTTCTGTATTTTTTTCTGGAGAGAAGACGGATGCAAAGTAAGCATTGAATAATTCCGACTTTTCTTCATCGCTAAATACTAATAATTCACCGTTTCTTCCTCCGCCAGAATTGCGGAGGTATTTCTTTTGCTATGTAACAATCTAAACACATTACCAAATTTTGCTTTAGATCCTTAAGTTTTTTTCAAGAATATAACAACTGTAATACATAAGGTTAGCCTCCATATTTCTTCCCTGTATAAAGCAAAATTGTCTATCTGATAGGAAGGGGTATATAATTACTCTGTTTATCAAAATTAAAGATTCAAATAGCTTGGGTATAACGTTTAATATGGTTATTGGTCTGTAATTCGAGATACATTCCTTGCTAGCAGATTTAAATTTCGGTATTATTAACAGTCTTCCAGGCTAGAGGAAATCTTTCTTCCAGAAAAGATTTATCAAATAAGATTTTTGAGTAATTGTGAAGAAACATTTTTTCAGTAGGTTTGTTTTAAGGGCAATGTCCAGGGCTGTTTCAAGTTTTTTGTTGGTAATTAGAGAGCAGCAAGTGGAAAGACGCCACCAGGTAATCTCTTCGGTCGATTGAAACAGCTGGGATGGTAAGGGGCCTTGCACACAGGACACACAGGACAGGACACAAAGATGATGAGAGTATTGACAGAATCAACAATTGATGATTTTAAGGAATAAGAGAATGGCAGCAAGTCTTTGTCTTCTTGCATTCTCATTAACAATACAGTTTTATAGTGTATAAGACAATTTACAATTTTATTTTCACTAAATAATAATATTTAGTTAAAAGTTTTGAAAAATTCGCAAGCCTCTTCAGAATTAAGGGGTTTGTCTTGTTTTCAGAGACATATTTGGGTAAATATAGTATGACAATAGTATGGTGTGTGGAATTCTTTGAACATGCCATTTATTGTTTTACAGGAAAAACTGATGGTTTGTGGCATGGATGTCTATCATGGTCCAGCCCAAAAACATGTTTCGGTTATGGGTTTCGTGGCAACTTCTGACCCTCAACAAACAACCTGGTATTCCAGAGTAGGGTTTGGAGGCACCAATCAAGAACTTGCTGACAATCTTAGAGTGTGCATGGGAGCAGCCTTAAAGAAATATTTGGAGGTGAGTTGGCATATAAATGGAGGTTCCCAAAAGGGTCACTTAGCATATGTGTAACTTGCGGTTGTGATTTTGGGAGGTCAATTGTATTGGATGTTGAATTATGAGCATTGTTATGACTTAGGGTGGTAGTGGTAAAGTTTTAAAACTGAATGGGAGTGGTTATGGCCATTAGTTTGATATTGTTTCTAAATGATTAAAACTAGTGTGCTTTCTTTTTTGTGTGTAAAATACATTTTGAGTGTACTACAGAGTGTAGTTGTTGGAACTAAATATCTGCTCATGATGACTGAATCATTATGTTAATTCAGTAAAGATGAAATATTAATATCTTGACAATAGTTTTAAAGCTGAGTTTTACCTTTCTTTATGGTGTATTGCTACAAATTTTTAAACTTATTAAATATTACTACTGTAGGTATTGAATGTACATTTTGATGTAATTGTCCCAATTTTGGTTGGTGTCATTCTTAGCATACTTGTCAGGTCATCACATGTGATACCTCCCTTTTGAAAATGCTGTTTGTATAGTGTAATTCATGTAAGGGAACTTCATGTTCAAGAGTATTTTCGGAGGAAGGGAGATGGTAATTAAGCATAGTTGTTTTATAACCTATTTAAGTACTACGATGGAATTACTTCTATTGATGATAGATTGAGGCCTTTCAATAAAATTTCACGTCTGTGTTGGGAAAAAATCTGTCAACATGTAACTAAGTCCTGTGTGGTGTTCTGTTTTTGTTAAGTTCTTGGTTTTAACCCAGGAGAGCTAACAATAGATCTGTGAAATCCAAGCCACAGAATTTTATGTTCCTGAATTATTGTGATGCATTAGCTGCCCTATATTTCATCTATTCCTTCATTGTACTTTTCTGAGAACACTGGCCTTCTATTTTTATCCTTTCAATGAAACGTTTCCTGTGAGCATGTTGAAACTTGATCGCTGCACTTCACGATATGTGTCAGATACGTTACATGTCACAGCATTTTCAGCTGTGTCTGTGACAAGTGCATGTTCAGAAAATGTATTCATTTGTATTATCTAGGATCGAGTGTCACAATTTCTTCCCAAAGAGAAAGATGATTTGCAGGAGATGTCTGTAGGAAATTTTAAAAAATGTGAACTTTGCAAAATAGAAAAAAGATAGTTTCTAAATATTTTTGTGAAAAATTTAAAATATATGTATGTTTAGAACACGCCAAAATCATTTATGGAAATTGTATTCAATATTATTTAATAAGATAAGGTGTTTAATGATTTTATGCGTGTACTTGGTCAATTTTTACCTTTCTCTCCATAAGTGTTCAAACAAGGTTTCTGCAGTGTTGGATTCATTAACAATTGCATTGGGGGTCATGTACAAACTAAATAAAATACGTATCTCAGTAAAAAGAGCATAGATCATTCACATTCACAAAAAGTTGCAGGTTTATCTGAGAGATACATTGTGGGCACTGGCATGAGTCTACCTGTAGCGGGCACTCGCAGGTAAATTTATGTAAGATATCTGTAACCTGATGAAGTCACCAAATGTATGGTTTCCTGATGAGGTGCCATGAAGGCCACCTTCCCCAAAAGTGACAGTTGCAAGGGCTGCTACAGGAAATATTGCACGTTTAATTTAAAATTGCAAGCACTAATGTATGTCCACACAAGATAGTCCATATAGCAATAAAACTGATTGGGCAGAAGTCAAATAATATTCTTTGGCGGGAAACAGCTCCACAGAATAAAAACAGTTGGAAAGTTGTGGGCATTGTGTGTTTCCAATCGCTACCTGGAATGCTCTGTCTGATAAATATTCCTGAATCTACTTCAGTAGTTTGCCTCTTATACCCAAAGATGAGAGTTTGTGAATGAGATGTTTATATGGTACTTTATCGAAAGCTTTAGCATAATCCAGATAAATGATGTTGACTGGTTGTTTCTCATCCAATTCTTTGGTCCATATATCTAGCGACTGGAGTAAATTTGTGGATGTGGATCTTACGAAATCGTGTTGTTGTTTAGGGAAAGTTTCATTTCCAAATACATGATCTAGGAGCTGTCGGACAATCACCCTCTCCATGACTTTGCTCACTGTGCTTGTCAGACTTATCGGTCTGTAGTTTTTTGGTAACTTTTTGTGTCCTTTCTTGAAAACTGGTGTGATGACAGCTTTTTTCCATGCAGAGAGCAACTTCCCCGATTCTAATGACTGTTTGAATATTCTATTCAGTAAAGGGGCAAGTTTTAATTTACGATTTTTCAGATACACGGTTGGAATACCATCGGGGCCAGTGGATGAGTTTGCATTCAGTCCGCACATTATCTGGGCAGTTTCATTGTTTGAAAATTCTATATTTTCAATAATTCCGGTGTAATAATCTACAAACATAAGTGTGTTTTTAATTTCAAGTTGAAACTAAGAGGACACTAATGGACTAGCTCTTAGAACAAATTGTATTTCATAATAGTTTAGGTCAAAAGAAAATCGCTTATTTGTCTGTAAGACTAGATAGTAATGAGTTTATGAGAAGGGAAGGGGGGGGGAACCCAACTATTTTAGCCAATATATGTGGGTGTATGTGGAATTCTGGGCATAATAGAGTAAATAATTTTTTTTTTTTTTTTGCACAAAAATATTTTTATTTTTTAACGTTTAATACTAATGCACTTCATACACTGATGCTCCAAAGCTAATATACCATCTCTGTAGTGACCTCCTGGAAGTGCTGCAAAATACCGGTCTACAGCTGTAATTACTTCATTAGATGACGAAGGCTGACCTGCTAAGTGGATTTTTAGTTTTGAAAAGAGATGGAAGACCGAAGGAGCCAAGTTTGGGGAATAGGGTGGATGTTCAAGCACTTCATAATGTAAATCCCTTAAGACACTTTTGTGGGCAGTAGCGCTGTCCTGATGGAAGATGATTTTCTTCTTCTAAAGACCAGGTCTCTTTTCCCGAATCTTTGCATCGACGGTTGTTAGCAGGTTAGAATAATATCCCCCAGTTATCGTTTTTCAAGTTCATCAATGAAAATAATGCATTTCGCATCCCAAAACACTGATGCCATGACATTTCCAATTGATGTCAGTCTTTGCCTTCTTTGGAGCTGAAGAACTGACTTCTGTCCACTGTTTAGATTGTTGCTTTGACTCAGGTGTGTAAAAGTGAATCCAAGTTTCATCCATAGTCACATATAGACGCAAAAAATCATTTTGGTTTTCCTTAAAATGTGCTAAGCATTGCTCTAAAAGTTTCACGCAAACACATTTTTGATCTGCCATGAGGAGACATGGCACCCATCATGCGCAAAGCTTTCTCATGTGCAATTCTTCATGCAAAACGTGGCCTCCTACATGCTCCTTTGAAATTCCTATACAGTAATCCCTCAACATTTGCCAGAGTTAGGTTCCCAAAAAACCTTGTGAATGTTGAGTCTATATTTTAATGAAGAAAGGTGGGTTAGGTTCCTGGATGTCGAAAAGCTGTTTAAAATAGAAAAAATTCTAACAAACAATTGCAGAAGAACTGAGTAAGTGCTACTAATACAATTCACAATTAACATCCCAAAGAGAAGAAATAAAACAATATTTGAAAGTAATTTCAAAGTTAAAAGTGATTGAATGTAAGATTTCTTTATTTTTTGGTTCATCACCCTCCTCGTTGTTCTAATATCCGAACATAGAAAAGTCACTGCTTCTATTTCTCTCTTAAATTTTGAAGTTATTTCCTTGTTCGGATCATATTCGAATGCCCTTTCCACCAGAGCTTGTTGAAGTTTTAGAACGCCAATAACAGCTTTGACATAGAAATTGGTCGAGGACGCAGTTTTACTTGTGTTACTTCATTACGTTCGAGGTTTTCTTTGCTGATGATTTCCTGAAGCTGCTCTTCAGTGAGGTCATTATGAGAGTTGCACAGATCCTAAATAGCTTTTCTGTTCATGTGGTCAAACCCCTGCCGCGATTTATGGGCGAGGCCGAGAACTTTTGAGACCACCTCCGTACCTGAAGAAGCAGACATTGGACTGAAATGTACCATATAATGTACGAGTAATAAACATATTACATATTTGACTGTCTATAATTAAAGGATACTATAGCCCATTAAAATTAGGTCTACTTAACCCTGGAAAGGTGCCGGTTGCTAGAGTTACGTTAGAGGTGGCGCGGGGTCATTTCTGACCCCTTTAAACTATTTCTTTATAAAATTATATTTAGCAAGAAATAAGTTCGAAAATAATTATTTTAATAATAATCAATCATTTTTAAGGTTGTATAAACATAATGCACTATTATAAACAAACATGCAAATGAGGAATTGAAACAAATAAAAGGGCAAAATTATCATTTATCTTTCATTTTATATAGTTACTCCATTTACATTTTGCTGAATATTTCAATGACAAAGGTATCAAAAAATTCAATAAGTTTCATTTTCTAACATTGTCTCACATAAGAACAAACAATTTCTTGAAAATGATTGAAAGCCAATCAATACAACTTAGAAAATGTACGAAATTTAAGGCGTTTGTATTGTTTTCACAAATATTTATAGATAAATTATTACATATAAAATTTTGAAAAAAAATCAGACAAAAGGTAAAGAATGTGGTGAAAGGTATGTGAATTGTAAAGATTCTGACGTGCAAAATTAGGCAACTGCAGCTATACAAAGATACGTGGGGTCACAAAAGACCCCGCGCCACCTCTCCCGGGTTAAGTATGTGTTATAATGAATGTTCATTTATTCAATTACGCTTATTTTACGTACAATGATTTTCACTCTGATGCTTTTTCCTGGATTAATTCTGATGATGTTTAGTACATTTGTTTACACTGATTAATTTTGGTAATGATTTTGTGTTATATTAGTACACAACCTAATTTTGATTTCATAATTGCTATTTTTCTGCAAAATAACTTTTATCACCAGTTACTGGCTGCTCGTTTCAACTACTTACCAATTCGTTGTCACGATGCATTGAATGGTTTGAAGTTGATGCAATACATGTGCCCTGTGGTCTTGAGGCAACATAGGTTGACTATATATATATATATGCGTTGTAGCTGCCCACTGGATTACCATACATACTTGAATAATCCTTGTACCCTAATTTTATAGCAAGGAACCTCAAAAAAACTTTTCACTTCTATTGCAAAAAAATAGTGCCATTAATTTACAGCATACTGCGCATTGTTAATGTTGGAACACAATCCTTCATGTGTTGGTATTGTAAAAATTGTGTTGGTAGTGGTGTTGCAGAATAGCTCAGACTTTCCCATATAATTTTTCCATTTCCTTTTTTGTCTCGGCTAGCTATTAGGACTTGCCACAAACCCAGCTGCTATCGCTGCCCAAAGTACATATTTTTGACATTTTCTTAATTTGCCGGTTTCGTAATAGTAGAAAGGAAATATTATTTTAAGGATATTAAAGAACAGTAAATCCTCTTTCTAAGTGCTTATATTCTTTTTTTAAAAAAATGGAGCCGTTTATAAGAAAATGGCATTTAAGCGCTACTGTAAATTCGAAATTTGAAGCTCTTTTTCACAGAAAACTTATGACTTTTCAAAAAACTTCATTTGAAATCATGTTAAGCACTTGCTCTCACAAAGCTTTTTATTGTTTTTCAATTTAAAATACATTAATTAATAAAAGGAACTATGAATATTAACATTCTACTTGCTAATCGTGAAAAAATGTGATTTTTTGAAAAGAAAACTTAAACCAGTGTATTTCTTACATGACTTCTAGACACATTTGTTAGCAATTTAACTAGTTTCATTTAAAAGGTTTTGATAAAATGCTTTTGAATCCAACATTGACCTAGTCAATACAAATTGCAATGATTTCTGTGCATAATCTTTTATATGAGCTAATTGTAAGATGCAATTTCATAACATTTAATTACACAGTCATTTACATACATTCAGTTTCATGGTGTATGGATATGAGTCATAAGACATAAAAGTAAGTTTGAAGACCTTTCAAATAGTAAAATGTAAAAACATTTCAAATAGTAAAATATGCTCTTAATGTTCTAGAGCTGAGAAACAGCAGCATGTTTATTATGTAAAATTATAAAATAAATCCTTAAGTTTTGGAAATTCTTGTTTATTTTTCAACTCTCAAAATGTTTACTCAAAAAGCGAGCCTCATTTTATAAAAAAATACGGGTAATCGACATTCTAGGGAATTGTTTTATATACTGTGAAATTTCGAAAGACTATAATATGGAATGAAGTACTGACGAAATGTTAAAGTTTTGATAGATAAGTGACCTTTCAATAAAGCTTTGCGGATTGCTTGAAAGAAATAATTATATATTAATAATTATAAATTTATAGTATAAAATACTATTTTTGTTCGATATATTAATCTCGTCAAATTCTATTTTCTTTATAATTGCCCTAAATATAAAGAATAACATTCTTTATATTTAAGCCAAAGCAGCCTGTTATTTTTACATTTTATGAAATTAAAACAATGCTTTTTCATTATTTATTCTGTATATTTCAGGATCCTAACATAGGTTTCCAAACAATTTTTTGCAATGTTTTAAAATTCTCTTAGGTTAAAGTTCTCATAGGGGAGCGAGCTACTAATTTTGACGCCCAATTACTCCACCAATACCTATATTTTGGAAAAATTCAACATGACCTTATTTGAAGATCTGTTTTTGATGAGCATATTTCATTAAGAAAAACAACTATCTTCACAATTGTAGTTATATGAAGAGGCTGAACATTTTTTAATTTTTTTAAATTTTTGCAAAATCATGCATTTTAATTAACATGAAACCTGTACCATTCTCTTAAGCTTCCTTTATGCTATCTAAGGTCTCAGTTAAAAAAAAAAATTGTGTGCAGGTTTAAAGAAAATAAAAATTGCCTATGTTGAAATTCTTTTATAAGAATGTCATATAGAATTAATTTAAAAGTTCAAAAAGATTTTGGACAGTCAAATTTATAAAAACAGTTTACATAAGTTTTTAATGTAAACTGTTTTTATAAATTTGACTTTCCCAAATCTTTTTGAACTTAAAAAAAAATTGCCTACGTTTGACACCAAATTTTGCAAAATACTACGTTTTTGAAACATTGAACATGACCTTTTTTGAAGATCTGTTTTTTTGAACACATTTCATTAAGAAAAAAATTGCATCTTCATAATTGTTGTTGTGGAAAGATGCCGAACAAATTATGAATTTTTTCAAATTTTGAAAAATCTGAGGATTCAATCGAGACCTGCTGACTATGTTATTCCTTTAAATGACCTTCAGACTATCCACGAACAAAATTTAGGGAAAATTGTTGGTGCTATTTTTTTGAAAATTTTAAAAATATCCCAGGGGCTTCATGTAAAGTACTCCCCAAAATTAAAATATTGATTTCAAATTCAAGGAGTTATAACATCAGTCAGATTGATCGGGTAATATCAATTTTGGAGAAAGTTGGCTGAACAGTTTAGTAGCTAGCATTGTTCACAGGCAGATGGACGAATAAACATAGACGTTTTGCCATCAATCGATTTTTTGATATCAAGGAGCCATAAAATGTTGATTCCGGTCATACCCTGTGTTAGATTTTTTTCTACTCGTATATACGGACATATTTGGGAAAGTATAAAAATAATAACTTCAAGTTTGGGTTTTTGCACGAATAAGAACAGCAAAATGTTGATAGAAAAATCTTTTGCTTCATTAATTACACCCTCGTCATTGCTGGTCAAAAATCTGGAATCATCATCCCAGTCTTACCACAGCGCATCATCCTCACTTTTATCTATTGGGTTTGTAATACCACAATATCTTAAAGCACTTCTTAGTTTGCAGAAACCATGTTTAATACTGGGTGATTGGTGTACGTCAACTCCATCGCAGTGAATGTTTCCTATAATCCACATCGCCTTGTGACCTTGTGCAACACTATTCAGGTTCCCAATACCAAAAGACTTTGATGCAAATAATTCCTGCACCCCAGTTTTCGGCTATCGATTTTTGAAAAAAATTTACGAGGATTATTTGTCTATTTGTGGTACTTTGAAAGAAATAAGTTGCTACAATAGTGACTGCCTCAGAAGATTAATTACTAAAAAACTGAAGTGTTACTTTGTAACAGACTCTAAAGCTTCCTCTGATGTTGTGATTGGATTTATTGAGGAAGAAGTTCTTAATTACAAATATTCTAAAAGGCTTACTTCAAGGATGGTAATAAGAAGAGTATAACACTGTAATGCTGTCAGAGGATGGCCTTATGGAAGTTGTGAAAGTTGTTAGTGGTTTCAGAGGTAAAAGGTTTTAGATGAAATAGTTCAGGAGCCTCTGGCATTTTCTGTTTGGGGATATCCAAACGTGTACATTTCCTGTGAAAACTGTAATAAAAATTAAAGTCGATGCCTCTGCTGCCTAAACTATTCTGAATACACTGTATTTTTCTTGTTTTTTGACTATTTGTCTCTTGAAGAAAAGTTAATTTATTTTTATGAATGTACCAGTACCAGTAATATTAATTTCCATTCAAGATTGTTATGAACTAATTTTTTTAAATTTATTTAGGTGTCTGGGTTTTATCCGGATCGGATAATCATGTTTCGAGATGGAGTGGGCGATGGCCAACTGAAAATGACCAAGGAATTTGAGGTTCCCCAACTGTTACAAAGTTTTGGGGATTTAGGGCTCTCCTACAAACCAAAACTAACTGTTGTAGTATGCCAAAAAAGAATTATGACAAGGGTATTTTCAGTTCAAGGGAATTTGGTGAGTATTTTCTTTTATTTGGTCTACATTTTTTTGTAAATATCAATTGAATTTTTAAACATACTTATGATTGTAAATAGAGACGAAACAAAATTTACAATTTCTTCAATCCAAATCCTAAATATTTCTTCTATTTCAAATCGGTCATGTTTGGGATGGCCTTTTTCTGGAAAAAAACTTCAAAAAATCAGGGACATCAAAACAGAAAAAAACAGACTTTTTTGACTTCTCAGAAAAGTTGGTTTTAAAGAGTGTCATGGACTTAACTGTTCTACTTCTACTACAGTACTACTTTACTGTAACAACTTCTACATTTCTTTTAATTCATCACATGTTGTTATTGATAAACATAGCTGTTAAAATCATATTGTACTAAAGTGCTACAATTCTCTAAATTTAATATAAAGAAAATTAGAATTATGTAGGCATGGGAAACATTTAGGTGTCCAGTGATAAAGATGTACACACACTGATTCTTAGTCACGCTGATGAAGATATAAGTAATGTGTTCAGGCAACAGTGATTAAGAATGAGACCTGCCAATACAGAATCATTTCAGAACAAGATAAAAAGAATGTACCTTTAAGCTTTTGAAAATTCAAAAGTTAAAATGAACATGGTTTACTCCCTTTCAATTCAGTGTACTCCACTCTTTCAAAATTCCTTTCAAAAAGTTTAAAACAAAATGTGACGACTTTTTTTGAGAAAGTTTTGTTTGTATAGTTTTTTAAATTCACATTTTCTCTCAAAATTGCATGAAAAATACTCACACTTTGAAAAAGTTGTTTATGGTCATTTAAAGATTGGTTTTAAGGAAAGATTTCATTAATTGTAGCAGCAACAAGCTGAGAACAGGTATTTCATTTAACATTTATTCTTTGCAGGGGCGCAATCCCAGGTTGCAAAACCCTCTTCCAGGCACTGTTCTGGACCACACAGTCACAAGACATGACTGGTATGATTTCTTCTTGGTATCCCAGTGTTCTAACCGTGGGACAGTGTCTCCCACGCATTATGTGGTAGTTCATGATGATGGAGATATTAAGCCAGATCATGTACAAAGGCTTACTTACAAAATGACGCATTTATACTATAATTGGACTGGTACAATAAGTATTCCGGCCCCTGCCCAAGTGAGTATAAAAGTTGTATTCAATTACAAATACAAGTAAATCTATTTTCTTTGAATATGTGGAGAAGGAAACAATATTGCTCTCTACGTTTCCTTTCAGATTCGGGTTACTTGTGTATTTGCATTTCTAGAACCAAATATTTTCTAATTTCTCTATTGGTCATGTTTATTGTGAGAAAAATAGAGTACAGTCGAACCCCGGTATAACAGATATCTGGGTACTTGGATTTCCCTTGTAAAGTTTGAAATGCAAAATTAGTTCATAAATTCACCTAAGGGTACCTTACATTTTCCTAAACTGAACTTGACATTTCTTTTTCCCACAAGGAAAATGCAAAATTTTGTAAAATGGGCTTACAGCTAAATGCACTGAAAGTACTTGTAGGAAAGTTCAGTTGATCACAGCTCTAGAATTTACATTATTGATAATGTTTGAACAAATGGTCTAATTTTCGATTGGTACATAGCATTTGACTCATTTTTAATTGACACTGTGAAGTGTAAAGGGCTCCCCCCCCGCCCCCAAACTCTGGGCTGACTGGGATTCGTCATTGCTTTTGATATTTTCCTCATCTGGATGTGTTTTCTTTTTTCTTTCACATGTCGAACTAGTGGTACTATAACTGTGACAGACGTTCTCGTATCTGTAACAAAAGTATAAAACTGAATTTATCTTAAATCATTGTATATGTCCAAATAATTCTGAATTTTTCCCCAGTCATTCTTCAAACAAGTACAGTAAACTGAGGTGATTTGATCCTAGATGGACAGTGTCAGCATAAGTGAGTGGTGAAATCTTTCCACACGTGTGTTGCTTCATTGTCAGATTCTGCATCATCTATGAGAGAATCTTTTAGTTCGTGAGAGACAAGAGACTTTAGGTGTGGTGATTTTGCATTGCTGCAATCCTAAAATGTATGGCTTTTGAATTGTGTAGGAACTATTTACACATCTGAAAATTGTGCAGTTGTGTCTCTATAAAATCACGGTTGGTTGCTAACAACTCAGTGGGCCAATAACTCTTGATGTTGGCATTCTTATATTTTGGACATTTAGGCCTCATAAAGGATTAATATCCCACGAAGTGCTTTGATTGTTGGAAACTACAGATCTTGAGGATGTGCAGGTAGATTACATCCTCAGTTGCTTAAAACTACTTTGGTGATGACTTCATTGATAAAATGTGCAATGATTCTGATAGTTTCAGCAAAAATTTCCCAAAATTCAACCAAAGAAATATAATTATTTTAGAAATGCTTTTGGATGTACTTTACTTTGGCTCTTATGCCAAAAAACTAAACCATAAGAGTCAGTCGATATTGATGATTTATAGTCTCGATGTAACTTTTTCTTTTCCCGGATGAGGGGAATCAGTTCCATGGAATACCAGGGCGGGTAAGAGCTACCAAAAATCAGCCTCACTGGAACATAGCAGTCGATTAGTGAATAGAGAATACTATAAAAGATGTTCACAACTGAGAGGAACTCCAATCAGTCACAAAGTTCGGAACAGATAGTTATATAATAGGCATTTTTTAAATCCTAAACATAAATAGGATTCAAATCACAATTGACTGATGTAATAATGGCGTTGTAAAGGTGAGTGCAGCGTGGTAAGGATCACATTTGATAAGATGATCAATAGACTGCTGTTCATCAAGAGCGTCAAAGGGAGCGTTTGAGGTGAGAGGTGAGCAACAACTTTTTATGATTAACAATACCATTATGTTGACGCAGGTTTAGTAGAGTCACCCCGTTTAAAAAAGTAATAACAGTCTCATTAATTGAAGAAGCAAGAACGGGGGAAAATATTGCTGTCATAGCAGATATGTGCTCAGTGAAGTCCCGAAAGGTTTAAATCACCGGTCAAGAGCATAGAAGCAGATGGATTTGTTTCAGCAACGTACGATCGTCAGCATATGTGTCATATAATGATGGATTGGAGCTTGGACTAGAGCCAGGTTTGCTTAAATTTGAAAAAAAATCCTACGTATGGTTTAGGCCAGTGTTGTCAAGGTCGATGCCACGAGCGGGAGTCCGTGGCACGAGTGTCACGACGAAATCGCCCCTCCACGCAGTTCATCACCCCGCCACCAGAGACAACTCCATCCCTATTCTAAAACGGCTACTACTACTCGTAATAGTTCCCTTTCCTGGTGCTAGTTGCGCAGAGAAGCTCGTGGCATGCTACGGTGCCACGACGTGTGCCACAGCCACCAGTAGAAAACCTTGACACCACTGGTTTAGGCGCTAATGGTGTTCACGGACGGACGTTTTGTTTTTAATTAGTTTTTCGGTATCAAGGACCCACAAAACAAGGATTGTGACTACACCACGTATTAGGGGATTTTTTTCTCTCTTAATTTAGCAACTGGTTTTATCCAATTTTTCGTTATCGCAATGAATTTTTTCTCCCGAAAATTCTTCGTTTTTTTCGCGCAGCATTCCATAACCTTCCTTATACTACGTATAATACTCCGTATATACGTATGCATACTGGAAGGTAAAAGTGGATAAATCCAGATGCTAAATTAAGAAAAAGAAAATCCTCTAACACGACTCCCTGTTTTGTGGGTCCTTGATACAGAAACGCCAATTGAAAGCAAAATGTCCGTCTGTTCGGTGTCTGTACAACACTGTCTTAACCATGAGTAAGATTTCTTCCAAAATGAAGATTTGCCGGTCGATCTGGTTCCACCCGAGCCGCCGCGATTTTGAAAATGTTTTCAAAATTTGGGGGTACATTACATGAAGCACCCCTATGTTTTCAGAATACTAAAAAATTGCTCCAAATTTTTTCTTTAAATTTCTTGTAAGAATAAAGTAAAATACTTATAAAGGTGACATGGGTCCGATTTTCACGGTTAACTCTGAATTTTTGAAAATTGCGAAAGTTGGAATTTTGTCGGCGTCTTCCTACAACTACAAAATTGAAGATACAGATTTTCCTCCAAATAAAATTTGTTTTCCAAGTGAGTTCATTCATCAAGGACATGCACATTTTCTTTGAACATTTTAGTTTTCTGGCAATATTGCGCAAAACATTTGCAATTTTAAACGAGTGGTGCTACAACAGCATATACTTTTCTGCGTTATTGGAAACGGCTACGTAGTATTGAAATATTGCACTTTCTGCGCTAGTAACATCTTAGCTATTGTACGAAAACGTTCAATTCAACCAAGAAGCGAACAACTCACTGCTTCCATTGCAGTGTTGCCAGAACTAAGTGAAACTGCGTAAAAATATAATACAAAAGTTTTGTATAAGCTTGTATGGGAAAAAGAAGCCTGATACCATACAGATCTATCGAATCACAACGATGACACAACAATGTCACAAAAATACTCACCACAAATGGTGCAGCATTTGGTGCGAAAACTAAATATATCCATGCAAATATCAACGTAAATTTGACAACTATAACTCCATATAGCTACATCAAGTCACAACAATGACACGTAATTCATAGAAACTCGCGCGAACGGAATTTCATTATTGCATTCTCGATATTCTGAGAGCTAGTAATTTTTACTTTTCCGTAGTGCGTATACAAAGAGTGATATATACGTAGCATAGGAAAAGTAATGAAATGCTGCGGGAAAAAATTCATTGCCGGACCACGAAAACGAAAAAGTGGATAAAACTAGTTCCTAAATTAAGAAAACAAATCCCCAAACCCGTGGTGTAACCAGAAACCCTTTTTTGTGGGTCCTTGATACCGAAAAATCAATTGAAAAGAAAACGTCCGTCTGACCGTACGTACAATTTCTTCCAAAATGGATATTCCTCAGTCGATCTGGTTCTAGTCGAAGCTTTGAGATTTTGAAAAAGATTCTGTAAAATTTGGGGGTACTTTACGTAAAGCCCCCGGACATTTTCAAAATTTTCTCAAAAACTGTTCAAATTTTTTCTTTAAATTTCTTGTAAGAATATAGTAAAATACATTTATAAAGGTGGCATAGCCCCGATTTTCACGGATAACTCTGAATTTTCGAAAATTGCAAAAGTTTGAAGTTTTTTGCGGCGTCTTCCTAGAACTACAAAATGGAAGATGGAGATTTTTCCTTCAAATAAAATTTGTTGTAAAAAGTGAATGTTTTCATTAAGGTCATGTACATTTTTTTGAAAACTTTAGTAGTTTTTGCGCAATATTGCACGTAATATTTGAAATTTTAAAAAATTACAAAAGCCAGATTTTCTCAAAAACGGCTCCAAATTTTTCTTTAAACTTTTGGTAGAGAGAGTGCTAAATGTGCTATGCGAAATGAGATTAACGCCATATTGCTTTATTCTTTTGTTTTTTCAAGAATTGGAAAAATGTAATTTTTTTTAACTTGTCTCACGTTAATATTTACATTAGCGGCCATTTGTTCACAGTATTATATTAATGAGTACATGTGCTTTAAATAATATCAAATAAAGTTCCGCGAAAATTGAATAGTTTTCTGTGAGAATTAGCTCAAAATTCCGTGTTTTCTGAAACGCCCAAACGCCATTTTCTCAAAAATGACTTCAAATTTTTTGTTCAAACTTTTCGAATGGATAGTGCTAATTGCACTCTTTAATATGGCGTAAAGTTCATTTTGGGGTATATTTTTGTTTTTCAAAACTTACACAAATTTTTTACGGTTAAAATGCACATTTCCAGCAATTTGTAAACACTATTGAATTTGTGAGTGTAAGTGCTTCAAATGATGTGAAAAGAGGTTTTTCGAAAACTCAAAACTGTTCTCTAAAAAAGAGCTTCAAATTTCGCATTTACAGTAGCGTTTAAACGCCATTTTCTTTGAACGGCACCAAATTTTTCAACGAAAATTGCCATTTAAAGCAAGATTTAATTGTTTTTTATATTCTTAAAATAATAGTTTTGTTCTACTATTGGAAAACCGAAAACTTAAGAAAATGTAGTTTGGGCAGCGATAGATGGCAGCTGTCAAGAGTATTGGCAAGTCGAAAAGAAACGAAACAGAAACTAATACGGAAAAGTCTGTGCCATTCTGTAGCACCACTAGTTATTTCAAGTATTTCGAAATTCATTTCTAAAAGATTAATGTGTAAATGTATAACAAAAGGTCGAATGTAAAAAACGGAACAAAGAAATAATATACAAAATTGCAAATACTAATTCACGACGCATCCAGCTGTCCGAAGCGCAGGAAATTTGCAGCAGGCTATTATGTTTATCACGAAATTATAGGAAGACTACTCGTATTTTCAAAAACTTAAGCATGACCGTATAATTGAAGATAGAGATTTTTCTTTTAAATAAAATTTGTTGTCCAAAGTGAGTTCTTTCATTAAGGTCATATAAATTTTTTTGAAAATTTAGTAGTTTTCTTGCAATATTGCTTGCAATATCTGCAATTTAAAAGAAATACAAAAACGAAATTTTCTCAAGAACGGCTACAATTTTTTTCTTTAAACTTCTGGTAGGTATAGTGCCTAATGTATTTTATGAGATGACAAAATCGCCATTTTGCTATATTCTTTCGTTTTTTCAAAAATTGGAAAAATGTAATTTGTTTAACTAGTCTCTCACGTCGTTAATATTTACATTAGCGGCGATTTTTTACACTTTTTTACGATTTTTTACCCATTACTATATTTTTGAGTACATGTGCTTCAAATAATGTCAACTAAAGTTTCTCGAGAACTGAACAGTTTTCTGTGAAAAGTAGCACAAAATTTCGTATTTTCAGAAACGCTCAATCGCCATTTTCTCGAATATGGCTGCAATTTTTTTCTTGAAACTTTTGTAACGGATAGTGCACTCTTTAATAAAAACAAAGTTTATTTTGAGGTATTTTTTTGTTTTTTGAAAAATTACACAAATGTAATTTTTTTAAAGATCTCTCTCACATTCATTATGCACATTACCAGTAATTTGTATACACTTACATTTGTGAGTGTAAGTGCTTCAAATAACTTCAAATAAAATATTTTGAAAACTCAAAAATTGTCTGTGAAAAAGTGCTTCAAATTTCGCATATTTAGTAGCGCTAAAGCCGTTTTCCTTAAAACAGCACAATTTTTAAAAGAAAATTGCCATTTAGGACTAAGATTCTGTGTTTTTTCTAAAACGAATATTTCCTTTCTACCATCAGGAAACCGAAAAATTAAGAAAATATTTAAAAAAATGTACTTTAGGTGATAGATGGCAGCTGACATGAGTATGTGGCAATTCCGAATAGCTAGCGCAGACCGAAGGAAATAGAAAACTAGGAATGTTGTCCGTAAAATAAGGTTCCCAAGACTGCAGTCGTGTTTCGGCAACACTGACGGGATATGGCAACACTGGCGTGCAGCTTGGTTCTCCCTCTCCCAATCCCCACCCCCGCAAACTTTGCGAAATTCAGTCTTGGCTGAGCAGCCTTTAGAGATGGAACTCTCGCTTGCTTCGCCCGCTAGGTGCGAATCACGCTCTGTAATTCGTATTTGTTTTTTTCAAATAACACTGCACCGGGAGATATCCTTTCCCAAATGTGTGTAAAATCTATGGAGAAAAGTGTATGAGCATACAACACGTGCGCAAATGGTGCAGAGAATTCAGAGACGGGTGTACAGATGTCCATGACGAATAGCGTTCCGGACGGCCATCGATTTTGGACGAGACGGTTGCGAAAGTGGAAGAAGAAATGCTGAAAGATCGAAGCGTGACGGTACGGGAACTCTGCAAGTTGATCCCTGGTGTCAGCATGACTACCACTGACAAAATTTTGACAGACCATTTAGGGTACACCAAGATTTGTGCGAGGTGGATCCCAAGAATGCTTACGGAAGCCCATAAACGGCGTGTTGAAGCGACCCGCGAATTTCGCCCGTGTAACAACGGATCTTCTCAAACAATTTGGATGGGATATTGTCACACACTCCCTCTACAGCCCGGATATACCCCCAAGTGATTACCATCTCTTCCCTGAATTGAAGAAACACTTGGGTGGGACTGAATTCAGAACCGGGGAGGAGCTGAAAGAAGAGGTGCCAAGCTACCTTCGCGGCGCGGCGGGAGAGTGCAAGGACTCTGACATAAAGATGATGTTTTACCCCGTGCAAAAATGCATCGACCTCAACGGCGATTGTGTCAAAAAATAGGAAAAACTCTAAGCTTTCCAAAAATGTGTATTTCAAAGCAAATGTTTTTCATTGTGAAAAATTATTGGGAGCCTTATTTTACGGACAACCCTCGTAATACGGGAAAGTCTGTGCCATTCTGTAGCACCACTCGTTACTTTCCCGTATACGGAGTATTATACGTAGTATAGGGAAAGTTATGTAATACCGCGCGAAAAAATAGCGAATATTTGGCAGAAAAAAATCGTTACCTGACCCTGATAACGAAAAAGAGGATAAAACTAGTTGCTAAATTATGGAAAAAAATCTCCTAACATGTGGTATCCTTAATACCGAAATACCGAATCGCCGATTGACAGTTTCAGTCCGTTTGTCTGTCCGTTTGTCTGTCCGTTCGTCTGTCCGTTCGTCTGTCCGTTCGTCTGTCCGTTCGTCTGTCCGTGCGTCTGTCCGTGCGTCTGTCCGTGCGTCTGTCCGTGCGTCTGTCCGACCGACCGACCGTGCGTCCGTCCGACCGACCGACCGTGCGTCTGTCCGTCCGTGCGTGCGTCCGTCCCACAGAGGGCTAAATGGCCAATCTAGGCGGAACTAGACCCCCCTCCCTAACATTTTAATATCGACTTTTTGTGTTAGTGAATTTGATCATCGATGTTAGTAGAATGATATTTGAGAGTTGGTTTATTTTTTCGGCTCACGTTTGCTACGCTGGGGAAGTGGATTACTTATCATATCTTGAAGGAAGCGCTGCGTGAGGCAGTCGCTCTGCAGCCACTCGAAGAATCAAACGCGCTCAGATCTCAATGAAAGGCGAATGCGAAACTCTGATATATGGAATATGTTCAGTAAAGTATGTACTTTTCAACAGTAGTTATATAATTTCAATTCTTTGCTTCTCTCTTCGTAAAATAAGCTGTAAAGTAGGCGTTGCGCGAGACCTAAATTTTTCATTTTCCCGACTTTCAAGTAGATTTTCAACAATGTAAATTAACTTGCATTACAGTAAAACATATGTCACTAAATAGCTTCGTGTCTTTATTTTATGATGCACTCAGTTTCACGTCCAGATACGTCCAGATGAGGATATTATGTTTTATTTCATACGATGGCGCGCATCCAGTAGTCACCTACCGTAATCTGTTTCCCGTTTCGCGCGAGAGAGGGGACATGAAAGCAGAGCTAATGTCTTTTGTAAAGAATAGATTAGGTTTTCAAGAGTGCGAAGAAACAATGGAGAAATTCCTTAAAGATGCTGTAAGAGTATTTTATAACATTTTTTAAGTAGGTGGAGAAAATGCGACCACGTCGAGCATCATTTCATTAAAATGTATTCTGGGTGGCTAGATGCTGTAATTCAGTTTCCGGAAGTGGTATACAGGGCAATAACACCTAAAATGATTGAAGCTACGCAATCTACTAGTTCAGGTGCAAGCCGGCCGAGGTAAAGTTTTAATGAGTGTACTGGGGAGGGTAAAGAAACCGCATCGAAACATTACTTACGTCGCACTCGAAGGAAGAAATTGTGTACGCAGCGAGGCAATCACTGCATACATCGGGTAAAAGAGATGCGGCCAACATGTTCCAGGAGATGACTACAACTGGTCGCATTATCAGAGGACTGACTCTTATCAATTGTTGGATTCTTGTTGGCCAATTGTAATGTTGTAATGTCAAATTGTCAGTGGAAATGGTGTGAATCAACCAAAGCAATGAAAGATATAAGAACATTAAATTTAAGTAGCAATGAAATTGTTTAAGGGGTCAACATGGGTAGTGTGTAAAAGGAGAGTATAGACAAACAGTGGGTTAGAAAAGGGTTAATCTGCAATAAAACTGTATGATTGGTGTGTTTTATGTGAAACATAAACGTCATAAACTGAAGAAGAAGAAGAAGAAGAAGAAGAAGAAGGAGAAGTAGAGAAAACATTTCTTATTAATTGTGAAAAATTAAATAAATCTTTTAGAAATTGTGCAATACAAAATAAAAGGTTAATAAATTCATTTAGGTTTTTATTTAGTTATTGAGAATAAAATATATTTGCGTTCGAAGAAGCTCTAATATTTTTAAAATTTTTTTGGAACACAATTATTAATAATAATAATTTGTATTCATTAGTAATTATAATCATTAATGAGTAAAACTGAAGTATATTTAATGTGTATTAATTCACAACCTTAACAACCGTTTACATTCCATAGAATCACTTAAAACAAAAGATCTAAGGCTAGTTCCGTCTAGAATCGCCATTTAGCCCACTGTGCGTCCGTCCGTCGGTCCGTCGGTCCGTCCTTTCGTCGGTCCGTCCTTTCGTCGGTCCGTCCTTTCGTCGGTCCGTCCTTTCGTCGGTCCGTCCTTTCGTCGGTCCGTGCGTCAGTCCCTTCGTCTGTCCGTCTCACTCACTGTCTCTCCCTTTCTCTCTCTGTCTCTCCCTCTCTCTCACTGTCTCACTCTCTCACTCTGTATCTCTCGCACGCTCCCCGTCTCTCTCGCACGCTCCCCGTCTCTCTCGCACGCTCCCCGTCTCTCTCGCACGCTCCCCGTCTCTCTCGCACGCTCCCCGTCTCTCTCGCACGCTCCCCGTCTCTCTCGCACGCTCCCCGTCTCTCTCGCACGCTCCCCGTCTCTCTCGCACGCTCCCCGTCTCTCTCGCACGCTCCCCGTCTCTCTCGCACGCTCCCCGTCTCTCTCGCACGCTCCCCGTCTCTCTCGCACGCTCCCCGTCTCTCTCGCACGCTCCCCGTCTCTCTCGCACGCTCCCCGTCTCTCTCGCACGCTCCCCGTCTCTCTCGCACGCTCCCCGTCTCTCTCGCACGCTCCCCGTCTCTCTCGCACGCTCCCCGTCTCTCGCACGCTCCCCGTCTCTCTCGCACGCTCCCCGTCTCTCTCGCACGCTCCCCGTCTCTCTCGCACGCTCCCCGTCTCTCTCGCACGCTCCCCGTCTCTCTCGCACGCTCCCCCGTCTCTCTCGCACGCTCCCCGTCTCTCTCGCACGCTCCCCGTCTCTCTCGCACCTCCCCGTCTCTCTCGCACGCTCCCCGTCTCTCTCGCAACGC
Organism: Acheta domesticus; assembly: GCA_031308135.1. Lineage (NCBI taxonomy): Eukaryota > Metazoa > Arthropoda > Insecta > Orthoptera > Gryllidae > Acheta > Acheta domesticus. Next base: position 38,892,970 of record JAHLJT010002630.1, read on the forward strand.
TCCCCGTCTCTCTCGCACGCTCCCCGTCTCTCTCGCACGCTCCCCGTCTCTCTCGCACGCTCCCCGTCTCTCTCGCACGCTCCCCGTCTCTCTCGCACGCTCCCCGTCTCTCTCGCACGCTCCCCGTCTCTCTCGCACGCTCCCCGTCTCTCCCGCACGCTCCCCGTCTCTCCCGCACGCTCCCCGTCTCTCCCGCACGCTCCCCGTCTCTCTCGCACGCTCCCCGTCTCTCTCGCACGCTCCCCGTCTCTCTCGCACGCTCCCCGTCTCTCTCGCACGCTCCCCGTCTCTCTCGCACGCTCCCCGTCTCTCTCGCACGCTCCCCGTCTCTCTCGCACGCTCCCCGTCTCTCTCGCTCGCTCCCCGTCTCTCTCTCTCGCTCCCCGTCTCTCTCTCTCGCTCCCCGTCTCTCTCTCGCTCCCCGTCTCTCTCTCTCTCGCTCCCCGTCTCTCTCTCTCTCGCTCCCCGTCTCTCTCTCTCGCTCCCCGTCTCTCTCTCTCTCGCTCCCCGTCTCTCTCTCTCTCGCTCCCCGTCTCTCTCTCTCGCTCCCCGTCCTCTCTCTCTCGCTCCCGTCTCTCTCTCTCGCTCCCCGTCTCTCTCTCTCGCTCCCCGTCTCTCTCTCTCTCGCTCCCCGTCTCTCTCTCTCTCGCTCCCCGTCTCTCTCTCTCTCGCTCCCCGTCTCTCTCTCTCTCGCTCCCCGTCTCTCTCTCTCTCGCTCCCCGTCTCTCTCTCTCTCGCTCCCCGTCTCTCTCTCTCTCGCTCCCCGTCTCTCTCTCTCTCGCTCCCCGTCTCTCTCTCTCCCGCTCCCCGTCTCTCTCTCCCGCTCCCCGTCTCTCTCTCCCGCTCCCCGTCTCTCTCTCCCGCTCCCCGTCTCTCTCTCGCTCCCCTACCTCTCTCCCCCTCTCTCATCGCTCCCCCTCTCTGTCTCTCTCTCGCTCCCTGTCTCCCTCGCTCCATGTCACGCACACACATACACTCTGCCTCTCGCTCTCACTCACACACATACTCTGCCTCTCGCTCTCACGCACACACACACGCGCGCTGCCACTCTCTCACACACGCGCCGCCTCTCACAGACACGTGCCCTGCCTCTCTCACACACTCACACGCGCGCTGCCTCACACGCACGCGCGCTGCCTCTCACTAACGCGCGCTGCCTCACACACGCGCGCTACCTCTCACACACACACACGCGAGCGCGCGCTGCCTCTTTCTCTCTCTGCCTCTCTCTCACATTCACACACTCTCACACTCAGTCGCTCTCACACTCAGTCGCTCTCACACTCAGTCGCTCTCACACTCAGTCGCTCTCACACTCAGTCGCTCTCACACTCAGTCGCTCTCACACTCAGTCGCTCTCACACTCAGTCGCTCTCTCACTCAGTCGCTCTCACACTCAGTCGCTCTCACACTCAGTCGCTCTCACACTCAGTCGCTCTCACACTCAGTCGCTCTCACACTCAGTCGCTCTCACACTCAGTCGCTCTCACACTCAGTCGCTCTCACACTCAGTCGCTCTCACACTCAGTCGCTCTCACACTCAGTCGCTCTCACACTCAGTCGCCCTCACACTCAGTCGCCCTCACACTCAGTCGCTCTCACACTCAGTCGCCCTCACACTCAGTCGCCCTCACACTCAGTCGCCCTCACACTCAGTCGCCCTCACACTCAGTCGCCCTCACACTCAGTCGCCCTCACACTCAGTCGCTCTCACACTCAGTCGCTCTCACACTCAGTCGCTCTCACACTCAGTCGCTCTCACACTCAGTCGCTCTCACACTCAGTCGCTCTCACACTCAGTCGCTCTCACACTCAGTCCGCTCTCACACTCAGTCGCTCTCACACTCAGTCGCTCCCACTCTCAGTCGCTCCCACACTCAGTCGCTCCACACTCAGTCGCTCTCACACTCAGTCGCTCTCACACCTCAGTCGCTCTCACACTCAGTCGCTCTCACACTCAGTCGCTCTCACACTCAGTCGCTCTCACACTCAGTCGCTCTCACACTCAGTCGCTCTCACACTCAGTCGCTCTCACACTCAGTCGCTCTCACACTCAGGTCGCTCTCACACTCAGTCGCTCTCACACTCAGTCGCTCTCACACTCAGTCGCTCTCACACTCAGTCGCTCTCACACTCAGTCGCTCCTCACACTCAGTCGCTCTCACACTCAGTCGCTCTCACACTCAGTCGCTCTCACACTCAGTCGCTCTCACACTCAGTCGCTCTCACACTCAGTCGCTCTCACACTCAGTCGCTCTCACACTCAGTCGCTCTCACACTCAGTCGCTCTCACACTCAGTCGCTCTCACACTCAGTCGCTCTCACACTCAGTCGCTCTCACACTCAGTCGCTCTCACACTCAGTCGCTCTCACACTCAGTCGCTCTCACACTCAGTCGCTCTCACACTCAGTCGCTCTCACACTCAGTCGCCCTCACACTCAGTCGCCCTCACACTCAGTCGCTCTCACACTCAGTCGCCCTCACACTCAGTCGCCCTCACACTCAGTCGCCCTCACACTCAGTCGCCCTCACACTCAGTCGCCCTCACACTCAGTCGCCCTCACACTCAGTCGCTCCTCACACTCAGTCGCTCTCACACTCAGTCGCTCTCACACTCAGTCGCTCTCACACTCAGTCGCTCTCACACTCAGTCGCTCTCACACTCAGTCGCTCTCACACTCAGTCGCTCTCACACTCAGTCGCTCCCACTCTCAGTCGCTCCCACACTTCCAGTCGCTCTCACACTCAGTCGCTCTCACACTCAGTCGCTCTCACACTCAGTCGCTCTCACACTCAGTCGCCTCTCACACTCAGTCGCTCTCACACTCAGTCGCTCTCACACTCAGTCGCTCTCACACTCAGTCGCTCTCACACTCAGTCGCTCTCACACTCAGTCGCTCTCACACTCAGTCGCTCTCACACTCAGTCGCTCTCACACTCAGTCGCTCTCACACTCAGTCGCTCTCACACTCAGTCGCTCTCACACTCAGTCGCTCTCACACTGTCGCTCTCACACTCAGTCGCTCTCACACTCAGTCGCTCTCACACTCAGTCGCTCTCACACTCAGTCGCTCTCACACTCAGTCGCCTCTCACACTCAGTCGCTCTCACACTCAGTCGCCCTCACACTCAGTCGCCCTCACACTCAGTCGCCCTCACACTCAGTCGCCCTCACACTCAGTCGCTCTCACACTCAGTCGCTCTCACACTCAGTCGCTCTCACACTCAGTCGCTCTCACACTCAGTCGCCCTCACACTCAGTCGCCCTCACACTCAGTCGCCCTCACACTCAGTCGCTCTCACACTCAGTCGCTCTCACACTCAGTCGCTCTCACACTCAGTCGCTCTCACACTCAGTCGCTCTCACACTCAGTCGCTCTCACACTCAGTCGCTCTCACACTCAGTCGCTCTCACTCTCAGTCGCTCTCACTCTCAGTCGCTCTCACACTCAGTCGCTCTCACACTCAGTCGCTCTCACACTCAGTCGCTCTCACACTCAGTCGCTCTCACACTCAGTCGCTCCTCACACTCAGTCGCCCTCACACTCAGTCGCTCTCACACTCAGTCGCTCTCACACTCAGTCGCTCTCACACTCAGTCGCTCTCACACTCAGTCGCCCTCACACTCAGTCGCCCTCACACTCAGTCGCCCTCACACTCAAGTCGCCCTCACACTCAGTCGCCCTCACACTCAGTCGCCCTCACACTCAGTCGCCCTCACACTCAGTCGCCCTCACACTCAGTCGCCCTCACACTCAGTCGCCCTCACACTCAGTCGCCCTCACACTCAGTCGCCCTCACACTCAGTCGCCCTCACACTCAGTCGCCCTCACACTCAGTCGCCCTCACACTCAGTCGCCCTCACACTCAGTCGCCCTCACACTCAGTCGCTCTCACACTCAGTCACACTAGTTAAAATTCTGTCATTAAAACTACATATTGTGACATTCATTAAAACTGGCAGAATAGTGATAATTTTGTAGGTATTGCAAACATTTTCAAAACAATAAGCTGTTTTGTGTCGTCTTCATTTGGCTCCCACTCAAGTTTCTGCATTTTCAACAGGATACAACTCCATAACTTTCGTTAACTCAAAACCAAAATGCACTGTTTGGTATTCATTTCTGCTAAATCCATTAATTCCCCAATATTTATTTCTGCTAGAGCGGAAGCAATTATTTTCACTAAATGCGAGGCTGAATTTTCATTTTTGAGAAGTTCTGGACTTTAGATTAGAAAAAGATTAAGAAACAACACGAATTTTTTAAAAGCTTAACCAGTTCTTAAAATGTAACTTCACAAAATATTCAATGCATTTCAGCTACGCCCGTGGGGAAGCAAACCGGCGTTGACTTAACGGATGTGGGCGTTAATTCAAGATGGCGTTGACTCCAACTCTCCTTCGTTTTACTGAGGCTCCACCACGATCGTTAGCTGTACGCACACGCATCCCAAACTTGCCAAAACAAACCGGCTGACACAGATATATAGTAAATAGATTGGCAATGCCTATGCTGAACGCTAGGGTAGCACTGAAGCCAAGAAACTGCGCGTGACGCCATCTTACTATCACCCCGATCTGAGGCGTTATACATGAATGCAAAGCAAATGAGTTGTATGCTCATACTCGTTTTAATGTTAATAATCCTAACAAAGTGAACCACTGTCTGATTCATGAGTTTAATTTTAAAAATTTCAATAGTCCTTCCGCGGATGACATTCGAAATACTTATCTGTATTCGTAAGCTTTGCACCTCTATAACCTCAATTACTTTCTATATAATACCTGAAAAATTACACTTTATTGAGTGCTGCAGAAATTAGTTCATTGGAGCTAACATATGTAGTTCAAGCATTAAATACTTGAATGATCAAAATTAGATGTACTGTCTCTCTTAACAGTTCACAATTTCTAAAAATCGCCAGTAAAGCGAATTACTTAGCAGGAGTAAGATTGACAAAAAAGTGGCATTTAAAATTTAACTTTTCTCATCTCAGTGCGGTAAATGAAAAATATCGTAAGTACTAAAGATCGGTTGTTATGTTTAAACTAGATCATTTCCTAGCTGAAAGGAGTAATTTACAGTAATTATTACAGTAATAAATTATCATTTATTGATATTTTCCTAATGCAAAATATAAGCATTGCGGTTGGCAAACAAATTAAGATCAAGCAAAAGATATACTTTAAGTTGTTTAAGACTAAATTACCATTGCTACCCGTATAAATGAAGTCAAAAGTTGCGCGCGCCGCCCTCTTACCTTCTCCCGCTTGGCTTCACTTGCTGGGGCAACACTTCCAATCTAGTTCTATATATCTGTGCCGGCTGATTTGCACTTTTGTATGATACGTGTACGGTAGTTAAACATAATCGGCGAAGAGGAATAGTGCGCGGAAGCCGCATAACGCAAAACTACCACGGCACAAGAGACTGCAGAACTCGACACAAAGCTTAACATTCATGGAAGGGTTGCGATTGCGAAACTCTTTATAACGGAGGCCAACGCGAAGCTGCGAAAGTAGTAGTGCCAAGATCGTAAAACCGGTGAGACATTTCCTTTAAACGGCCAGATTTATGTATGGAGAATCCCAAAACAAGCCTGTGAATCCGACCTGCCTTGTTCCGACAGTCAAGCATGGAGGAGATTGTTATGATTTGGGTGGCTGTATCATGGTATTCAGCTGGTCCTATCATTACCCCACCGGATCTCTGTGAACGAATATCCTGACACTCTCACCAATGAGGTGCTTACAATGATTATATTGACCCAACACCGCCTTATTCCAAGGTGGTAATGCACCCAAACACGCAGCAAAATAGTTTGACATGATTTGTGAAGCATCGGAATATCATCAAACCTCTTCCCTGGCCAACACAAACGCCAGACCTCAATGTAATTGAACCGTTATGGAGTGTTTTACAGCAGGGAGCAGATTTCCAGCTCCATCGTCATTGAAGCAATTGGCGGATGTTTTAGTACAAGAATGAGAGAACATTCCATGGGATACTGTTGAGACTACAAATCAATTCTCCAATGAATTGCAGGTGTTTGGAAAACAAACGGTGGCCCAACACTTTTTTCATAAATATTTTGTACATATGTGAAGTGTTCATATTATTTGTTAAGGAGTATTATAGTGTTATGGTTAATGACTTTGGTGGTTGAAATGATTGTTATCTTTGAGATTGGGAGTATGAGGAATTAATTGTTGAACAAATAGAATTTGTGGAGGAACGTTGAGTATCGAATTTCTGTGGTAAACTAATGGAGAATAAGTGAGGTCTCCACTTCATTACAATTAGAACTGGGAAGTTTATGCAAGCTTTTAGCCCTGAAATATGCATGCCAATGTGCCACAAAAAAATGTTGAAATATACACTGAATGTGTAAAGATATGCAGGGTTTGGTCACAAAAATGTTTTGTACATTGACATTACATTATTTTTGACACACATTAACAGGAAATATACAAATTAAGAACAGATCAGTACCTACTTCTGCAATTTTATTTTTACATTAAGAGCACAGAAAACGACAAGAATTTTGCTAAGGTTATATGTTGTTAGGGAGTGTCTCTTACCAGAGAATATAATTTCGTATGTAGAAAATTATATTTCAACATTACATGATCTTATGGAAGACAATGTTTGTGCTCATTACATTGTCTGGAAGATGAACAGTGTTTCCTTGCAATAGTTTACCCATTGTTCAAAGTATGAAGCCCTAGATTCTTTCCAAAAACTTCTTCTTCCTACTTGCTTTCCCCATATCACCTTTAGCTGCCATGAATTTAGCCCTTGCCTTCTGAATAATTGCAAGTGCATGTTCTAATTAAGGTTTTCCTTGAATTCTTCATAAACCGATTGCAGAAGGTATTACTTCAACAGTGTTGGTGGTCAGTAGTCTGAAGCTCATTGTAGTAACTTATTTGAAGCAACAAGAAAGTTCATGCTTTCCATTAACAAATATTTTTTACATGGAAATTCAAATTTGTGTTATTTTAGGCAAAAAGTCGGAAAATATGCAAAAACTTTCATTTTTATGCCAAAAAGTTTTGAATATGCAAAATATGTTGTATATGCAAAACAGTATTTTCAATTTTTTGCCATGTACCATACAAATTTGAAGATTCAGGAAAATATGACTATTAACAAACAAACAAACAAAAACAAAACAAAACAAAAAAACAACAACAACATGCAATTGTATGAACTTCTCTGCTCTAGTGAATTTTTTAAAGATATTATTTTACTGCAAAGGAAAAGTAAGTTACTTGGAAAAGAAAGATTGATTAATTAAGCAATAGTTTGTTGTACCATGTGTAATAGAAAAACTTTTTAAGTTTATTGCAAACAAATTTGAAGGCATAATGTAACTGAGTTAGAAACTTGTTCACTTCACATAATTTATTTCATAAAATGTATTCATGACAAAATAGTGTTTAACTTTTTTTCTCTCAAATTGTTTCAGTATGCACATCGGCTTGCGCAACTTGTTGGGCAACATCTTCATAAAGATCCATCTTCAAGCCTCAGTGATAAACTGTATTTCCTTTAATTACAAAGTTGTATTGTTTCTGTACAAATTTTTTTTTTTTATTTTTATATTCAGAGTAAGACTTGTGCACTTCGTGCACATCAAGTACAATTAAGTATATTTTTGTAATTTGTTCTATAAAAAAAAAAAGCAGAAAAAAACAGTGTAAAATTTGAGAGTATATGTTATAATGTTTTGTTTTTTCTCCCCTTTTCATAATTTGATCTGATAATATCTTTTGACATGTCCTTGAATGCATGTAAAACTTTCATCAATAAAAGTATATTTTGTAAACTTGTATAAAGAAAATAATAAATATACAAGTTTTACACGAGTTCAAGGACCATATGATATAGTACAATGATAATTTTTAGGGTTACAATCTATTTGTGTAAGGAAAATTTTAGTCCAGGTACTATTTTTTATAAGGTTAAGCATAAGTTTCATATTTTTTTTGTAAGTTTTACTGATTTGTGTTGACAGTGCAATAGTGAACTGTCTTAATGAATGGTTTGTAACCAATGTACTTCTGAAAGTTTGTACCATCTATTGTGCAGATTGTAAGATAGAAGTACATATTTTAATTTAATCCAATGTTTAAAATTATGATAATTGCTATGAAACTTGAGTAGACACCTAACTCGTTTTGGGTCAATCAGAATTTCATTTTCTCTATTGTGAGGAATCAGAAAGGGAAGATTAAAAGGAAGAAGGGAAAAAAAAAAGTTTAACAAATCCACAACATGCTTCATTCATGAACTTTTTGAAATTTGAATATTCTGTTTTCTATAAAGGAGAATTTAAAGTACAAAATGTCATATACATTGTCAAGTATATGATCTTAGTAAATTTAGAAAAACCAAAGCAATATTCAGTTGCTAGTAATACCTACATTTTTGTGTGGAATTTGTACAATGTATGGAAACAAGCTGGAAGAGAAAAACGATAAACCACAATTTTAACTTTATTTCTGGTGTTTCAAATATTATAAATTCAACACGACTACTTACAACCCTTGCAGTGCGTCAAGGGGTAAAATATCTTTGCCCCATTTTCTTCAAAAGTTTCATTTCAACTTTTTTTTTAAATCATTTGTATCTGGTGTTAAATTAATAATTTTCATTAGAATGTAAATAAATGTAATAGTTACCATTGATTAAACAAAACTAGTGGTGCTATCTCACTTACTTTCTTGTATTATTTGTAATTCTTCTGGAAATACTACACATAAATTGCTACTTAGCATTACTTAGATCCTACTAATTTTTGGACCATCTCTTGAAAAACTCTCCTGACCAAATGAAGTGCAAGAGAAACTTTAATATTAGAAAATTTAAAAGTTTTAATGAAAATGGCACATAATTTTGTGAGTGTAATGTGCTGTAATTTAATTAAAAAGTTTCAAGCGAAAAAATTTGGCACGTTCTGGTCCCAGAACTGTGGCTTTCATTTTTGCAGTTTGAAAAGTACTTGTGCTGCTGACATATCAAGGAGAACTTATTAGTACTAAGTGTGCAAGAATGTTTATAGTGCTAATTTGGCCATTTCTTCCATCTAAGTTACCATTTTTGTTTTATTGTGCCAAGGATTGTGCATTACATCACATCCTTTCATTGGAACTTTTAACTCTATATTTCTATTTCACTTTTGATTGATCCGTTTTCTTCG
>JAHLJT010002630.1:38903177-38925622 GCA_031308135.1 Acheta domesticus
GACTTGTTTGTATCCATTTGAAATATTTTTTGAGCAGTCTTTCAGAATCCGCCCTGTCTAAATGTTACTACCATAATTTTTCGACACCCTTCTATATCACCTTTTTATAGTTGTTTATATGATCAAGTAATATATAACGTGAAGCCACAGTATCCCCTCCAAGAGCTATTTGTACACTATTTTCTTTGTCAGGACTTGATTTAGTGCCCAAACTTCGCCTTGAAACTGCTCTCTTCTATAGTACTAGGAAAACCCGGCAGACGTTGTTCTGCCCTTCATTCTCCCTCTTTCCCTTCCCATCTCATTGTCCCTCCATCACCCTGCCCTTGTCTGTCACTGCCGCTCCCCCTCACATTTACGTGCAGATTCTGCACGTCTCTGAGCAGGTGAAGTAATATCGGGAAGCCCCGGACCAGCAACAGTGTAATTGAGTAAAATGTACAATGTAAAAAGAGCGCATTCTGTAGGTTACGGTGTTAGAAACGTTTTTTTGAGAGTTTTTTAGTCCCCAGAAGGCCTCGTTTAGGAGTTATTTAACGATATAGATTTTTAAAAAAATGCTGCCGAGTGTGTTGCGGGTTGCATTTGGCGTGGATATTTAGTTTTGCTCTACAGCGCCGTGTAGTGGAGTTACAACAAAATTAACACCACATAAACCTTCTGGGTGAAAAAAAAAAACACGTAAGACATGCCAACTTGCATGGATATTGGTCCAACCGTGTCAGAGTTTAGCTTTTATATACCAACATCCTTTTTCATATATATTAAACAGCTGTATTTTTGTTTCAGTTGAAGTGCCCTTACTCCAAAGTAGTTGTTTAATTTGTTTATTATTTGTTGGCTGATTCTTTTTATTAAAACATCGGTTGTGCCATCTTTGTAAGACGTTACCCCTAAATATTTTATTTCTTTTAGGTTTATAATCTTGGAAACATCAGAGGCCGGGACACTATCGTTGCTTTGACGCGCTTTACCGAACATTGTCGATGTCGTGGTCCCCAGTGGTGTAGCGTGACTCGCACGTCTAGGGATGCTCATCAATAACACACAAAATGTTACTATCAACTACTTCATCTAACAGGTGAATGCAACACAAGGCAAATACATTGGAACTACTTCCACGATGTCTATTGTTTACGATGGTGTAGGTGCTTCCCACAAAATCCTCACAGCAGTCAAGACTGCCGATATCTTGAAAGCAAATTATACAATGGCTCAGCTTTAATTCTTATACGTGAATGTCAATAAGAAAACTTGTTAATTTGTACATTGCAGACTAAAATAATGTGTAATATATATAATTAATCATTCAATTTCTTGGATATTAATTAAGAAATAGTAAATAGTCACTATTTCTACAGTTTGTGCCCATGACCAAGCGTGAGAGAGAGAATGACCTGAAGTGTGCTGCGCTCCTCGTGCACAAACGAGTAACTAGCTCAAATTAGCCTCTTTCCGCAGGGGATGTTAGCGTAAAGTAGTCGGTTTTCTCAGGGTCAGGGGTGAAGAGGGGGGAGGGGAACCTCGCCATCTGCGCATGCGTCATTGCTCGTCGCAATCTCGCAGCAGACGCTAGAAGCATTTTAGCTTCCAACCAATCGCAGGCCAGCTTCAACAACCCGCCGAATTCAATTTAAAATTAATACAAAATGTTTCGCTCAACGGACCACTTGTAAGATTATCAATACAGTATTTAGGGTTCTTTATTAATATTATATACGGAAATGCTCAGCGTCCCCTGACGCGAAGCCTGGCCCCACTCTCTCGGCTGCGCGTCGATGCCCTGCACATACAAGCGTTATTTATTGCGCTACTCGTCACTCAACATGGACGCCGTCGAAACAGCTGTTATAGGTTGTATGGCGCTGAAAGATCTAAAGAGAAGGAAACATTGGATGTATTCTATTAATAGCCAATTCGTGAAATCACGACCACATTGTTAATATTAGGAAAGTTTCACGGTTTTTGGTCAATAAAAAAAATATTTCTTTTAGTTCGCCTACGTTTCGGAACTTTATTGTTCCCTCATCTATTAATAGCAATGGCGTGTCCATGTACGCAAGGTATGCACTGCCTACCCTGTAACTTGGAAAAAATTACTTTATTTGTAACGGAAAATAAATCTTACTTTATAACATAAATCTTCTAATTTATTGAAAGTGTTTTGTTTTACACGAACAGTTGTGAAATGCCCGCGCTTGCGAAGCATGGGTGCGCGCGGGGAGTCAGGAAGGTCGGGTGTGCTCGGTGCGTTTCGTGGGACCAGCAATCGACTGAGTTGTGGGACCTCGCTTGAATGAAAGCAGTGTTTCAAAAGAAAATCGTGGCTTTTAATGATAAATGCGTATAGGTGTGTGAACATTGAAGTGCGTAATTCTGTAGTGCGGTTTTTATAACTTTGCCTCAAGGCCCGTCATCACAATGGAAAATGTCACGGTATTTTGATCATGCCGCAGGACCGAGAAAGACGCGAAATGCAGTGTGATATTTCATCGTGGCTATAGGGCGTGAGGGGCGAAGTTATAAATATCGCACTATAAGTGTAGTATATGTTTATGCTTATACGTGCTAATTCAGATTTTAGTTTAGCGTTATAAGTGAAACTACCATGTGAGTACTCTAGGGTACGCAATCAGTAAGATTGCGTCCGCTAGTGTTTCGGTAGGAAGAGCACGATCTTAGTTTTTTCTACTGCAGGCAGCGGCATAGGCCAACACATGTGCATGATTTATTAATGAAGAGTTTTGTTTCGCGGAACTTGAAGGATAAGAAAAACAATAAGGCAGGAAGGCCAACGCTGGACATTAACTACTACCTCGAAAACCTGTGTAAGGAAATTTAATAGCCAACTTTTTTAAACTAATGAACCGACCATATATTTTATTGCTTACCCAAACTAAGCCTTTCACCACACCCCACTGATTAATAGTGAGAGGATCTCTCATATTAATTACTTCACTCTTTAAGAAGCTGCGTGAAAACAAATTTTTGATTATTTTCGGATGTCTGAAGCGATTGTATAAGTTGCTCTCCAAACTAAAAAAAAGTGTTCAGAGGTTAACCACTTTTCAAAATCGACATTGAAATGACAGCACCCTCTGTCCCAATTGTATCTGTGCATGCCAGGCACGTCAAACGGCGCCCGCAAGAGCTGCTTCCCCGCGTGAGGAGCCCGGCGCTCGAACGGGCGCGGTCAACTTCCCCTGACTCCGGTCTCATTTCCCCTCCAAATCCAGAAAGGAGTGTACTACTCGTTCACTTTACATTTGCAGGCGGCAGAATTAGGAACTAATGTTGTTTTGAAAGTGAAGGCCCGAACACACAACCGAGAATACACGAATGGCCCCGATGTCAATCAGCATCTGACCAATCAGCTGTCTCCGAAGGCAGCACAAGCGCTACGGACACAGCTGACGAATTACGCCTTTCTGACAGTGAGCTGGAGTCGCGCTCTTAAATGATTAAGATAATATACAATAAAATAGATCACACCACACGCTATTCACAACATTCACTTACAACATTTTTATTTTCTTCTTTGTACTTATCTACTGCTTAATGGTTATTTTCTTGCCCCGCCGGGGTTCTGTATGCTGCTCACCGCCATCTATATCATATTAAACGGTCAGTATATACTGCAGACGCGCGTTTCTCATTCAGTCGGCGGTGACCTCATGTAAACAGATGGCAGCGCTCCGTCTGCAAATGTAAAGTGAACGAGTAGTACATTCGCAAGCTGAAGCGGCCCGAGGCGGTGAATAGTCGCTTCGTACGAAAATGCCAGATTTGTTTCATCAAATAACAGAGAATCTATATAGGGTAGAGCACATAGTGATGGGCACTTTAAGGGCAACCAATATTCAATGTAAAATTGTTCTTTTCAATGTAAAATTGTGTATTTTAACAATAAAAAATTCGTGGCAAATGAATGACTTCATATGTATATATTTATGAGACTAGTAAGTTAAATAGTTGAATCTTCTACTTCACATTTTATAAAATGTGAAACTAAAATAAGGCAGAAAATATAGTGATGAGCACTTTCAAGACTATTGTGGACACTTTGTAATATAGTGATGGGCACTCAGAAAAATGTATTGTAAAAAGTCCAACAGCATTGTTGAAAGCAATTGGCTTGTTGCTGCTGGTTTATTAAGCTTTGTTCATTAATAAGTCTAAAACATTTTCCATAAAAATTTTTTTTTGTCGTCTGAATCACTTTCTTCTACAGACACCTTGAGGAAAGGCATGATTTGCGAAATACCTTTTGACACAATTGGCAGAACACATCGTAGTTCTTAAATTTCAATGTGTTTCCACACTGGAAGCAGCTCTGAAGAAAATACTTCCGTGGACTTTTGGTTCACAGAGACTTGTTTCTACTTCTTTCCATCTTGCAAATGCCTACACAAGTGCTCGGCTGACAAATGTCCTCATTTCTTTCACCACCTATAAATGTGTTTAAACGTTTGTGCAGTTTGTTTTCCTGAGGATGGCCTTATTATTAGTTTCCTCTAAATGGTGTGTGTTTTCGGCTTATCATTCTGCTTGTCAATTTCTTTAGTGCTATTTTCAAATAACACTCCTCTTACAAATTTAGTTGTGATATTGTGATTATTGCTTTCTTGTTTTGCAGGCAAAACTTCCTTACAATTTTTTCTTCTTCCTTCTTTCTGTGTTGTCAGGGACTTTTCTCTTTCTCTCTTCCTTCGCCCTTTCTTCATTTTCTTTTTGTATCTCCCTTTCCCTTATGGAGAAGGTTTTTTTATTGTCTGAACGTTAACACAAACGGTATTAGCTGAGCATTGCATTTATTTTTCCTTTTCAATGTTTCTAGCCATATCAGCCTATAAATGTTGGAACATTCAAACGTCTCAAAACACTGTTTCTGAGAACGTCAGTTGGGAACTGTGTTCTCGGCTGTAGCGTTTCACAGTTTGACATTGTACGTATAAAAAGCTGCCGATGTCTGTTTCACATCTTCTGGCACTTGATCCGACTGTTCAGAATGTGTTTCCATATGGGGATACATGTTCAGACCACTCATCTCTGAATCCATTTCTGCTTCCTCTGAAAGTTCTTCATACAACTTGTACAAAACGAAGAATTCCTCGCTGTATTCTTCTTCCACTACTTCATTAATATTATTGAACTTTGATACTCTTTCTTCTCCAATATCGCAGAATTTTTCAAAAGTCAATGATTTGTTCTGTGTTGTTATAATGTTTTCGTTATTCACATTTGATGCGACATTATTGTACATCCGCCCTAGACATTTAGTGAAATCACACCTCTTAACTATCCAGGAAACAAATCTACAAGCTCTAAAACCATTTTGCAAAATCTTCTTCTTCTTCGACGGTTTCTGCCCCTAGGAGTTTGTGGTTTTCGATTTCCATATTTTTCGGTCCTTCCATTGACCTTCTTCTAGTCCTTTCTCATCCATTACTTCCTGTATATACGCCTTCCAGGTCAAAACAGGTCTGCCTCTTCTACGCCTTCTTTCAGGTATCCAGTTTAAAATTTGATTTGGCCATCTCTCATTTTGCATCCTCTGGACATGTCCGTACCATTGAAGAGCTTTATTTTCTAGTCTTCTAGTTGTGGTTGTTTGAACCCCGGTTCTTTCCCATATCACTTCGTTTCTTATCTTGTCCAGCCTTGTAATCTGCAAAGATCTTCTCAAAAAGTCGAGCTCTACTGACCGTACAGCGTTTTGTTAAAGGCCACATTTCTGTTCCATATAGTATAATATTTTCCACTACACTGTGGAATATTCTTCTCTTTGTATCTTGTCGTAGCACATTATTCCATATAAAGCCATGTAGAGCTTTGATTGCATTTCTGCCCATTGCGAGTCTAGTGGTAATATCTTCATCAACTTTCCCATCGTCAGTAATTACAGTCCCCAGATATTTAAATTTGGAACAGTTAGTTATTTCGTCATCAGCAATTTTTATATTAGAGGTATCTCCTCCAATGCATAAATATAAGGTATTTTTAAGGTTAATTTTAAGTCCCCACTTTTCGTATTCTTCTTTTAATTTCCTTAGCATATACTCCATATCTTCCCGATCTGATGCCATCATGACCTGATCATCTGCAAAAAGTTGAGAAAAGCATCTATAATTTATGAGAACTCCCATTTGAGAACATTTCTTGTACCAAGTTTCCAAAACTTGTCCCACACACACACACACACACACACACATATATATATATATATATATATATATATATATATATATATATATATATATATATATTAAAGAGGAGTGGCGATAAACTACATCCTTGTTTTAACCCATTGTTAGTTTTAATACTTTGGGTAATTGTCCTCCCCTTTTTAATACACGCTTCAGTATTCTGATACATTTTTTGAACCAAATTAATCCATTTTTCTGGAACATTCAGTCGTCTCATTGCTGACCATATTTTACATCTAGGATTTAGGAACACTGTTATAGGCCTTTTCCAGGTCAATAAATGTCATGTGTGTGTGTCTATATTGTATATTCCATTTTTCTCTATTATTTGGCGTAAGCAATGGATGTTATCTAAACATGACCTCCCACTTCTAAAACCGTTTTGTTCTTCACTGAATGTTATTCCCTTCTGTATTTTTTCCTTTAGAATACTAGCGAATAGCCTAGCTATTGATGGGATGACACTAATTCCTCTGTAGTGTTCACAAAAGGTTTTGTCACCTTTCTTGTGTATAGCGCTGATATATGACACATTCCATTCCTCAGGAATATCGCCACTAACTTCAATTTTGTTAAAAAGATTTTTGAGGTATTCAGTTATATTATAACCTCCGTATTTCAAAAGTTCCATTCTAAGGTTACCTGTTCCTGGAGCTTTATTGTTTTTTAGCTGTCGCCAAAGCCCTTTTTACATCAAACCAACTGATATCAGGTTCCCACGCTTGCCAATGTGTGCATTCCAAATTGTTTTGGTATTCAACTCTATTTTCATGTAATAATTTTTTATAGTAATCAATCCATTTTGTAGAAGTTATTATTTGTACTTTACTTTTGTAACAATTTTTTCTTATATTTTTAATCGTTTTCCATGCTTGGGTTGACCTATTATATCCTATTGTATTATCTATATCCCCACACAATCTCTCCCAATGTTCATTTTTTTTCAATTTTTACTAATTCTTTAACTTCTTTTCTTTTTCCTACATATTCCTTTCGTGTTTGGGCATTCCTATTTGAAATCCACGACAGATACAATGTTTTCTTTTCCTTAATCAAGCTTTCTAAATTTCCACTCAATTTCTCAATGAACTTCCTTTTTTCTTGTATCAAGAAAGGTTCCATTAATTATAGACAATCATATCATGTGAAAATAAAATATATTTAATACAAAGTTGAAGAACGAAGTTGAAGTTTTACTGTAACGATAACCGTGTATCGAGGTATCGAACAGCACATCGCTGTATGACAAGGCATGACCAGTCAGTATGGCATTGTGAGCGTTAATAAAACATACAGTTACATTGCAGTGCATTTGTGTCTTGTATAAAGCATCATTATCAAGTGTTCACCCAAAACCCTGCATGCAAAACGTTACATGGTGTCAGGAGTTATTGGATTTTGTTGATTGAACGTAGGTAAATCGGCAAAACAAGAAAATGTCGAACATTGAAGAAAACGTGCAAGATCAGAGGTTAGCTCATCGCATAAACATTCGGCAACCGAAACCCCTGGTTTTTGGTAAAAACATGGCACAGGAATGGAAAACGTGGAAAGTGTCGTACAACTGGTACTCAAAAGCAATACAGTTGGATAAAGAACCGCCCGAAGTCCAAGTCGCCACATTTATGACCACAATAGGTTATGAAGCTGAAGAAATATTTGAATCGTTTAACCTCACAGAAGATCAACAAACAAACATGCAGGTAATTATGGAAAAATTTAACAATTACTTTGTGCCAAAAGTAAATGAAACATATGAAGCATACGTTTTTCATAAAATAGTACAAGAAGCAGACGAAAACTTTGAACAGTTTCTGATTCGAATAACAACTCAAGCAAGAAAATGCAATTTTGGTGAACTAGAGAAACGAATGTTAAAAGACAAAATTGTCAGTGGCATAAAAGATGACAGGTTACGTGAAAGATTGCTAGGTACTACAGACCTAACCTATGATAGAACAGTACAAATGTGTCAAGCAAGTGAGTTGGCACACAAACAAGCCAGTGACATGAGCAAAAACAACGAATCGCAGTTGTCAGTTGCCGTAGTGAAGAAAAAGACACAAACAAAGAAAAATAGTGACCATTACGATTGCAAACGGTGTGGTACGAAACACGGAAAGCGATCTTGTCCAGCATATAAGAAGAAATGCAACACATGTGGAAAATTGGGACATTTTGAAGTTTGTTGCAGGTCCAAAAAGAAGATTCATGTGGTACACAACTTGAAAGACGACGAAGCAAGCTCGCAATCGTCAAATAGTAGTGACACGATGTACATTGGCAGCATCACAGTACCATCAAAAGAAGAAGATTGGTTGGAATTAATAAAGGTGGGAAACAAAGCGTTTCACGCTAAGTTAGACAGCGGCGCTCAATGCAATGTTCTTCCGTTGCATATAATGAAAAACTTGGTGTTATTGGTGAAATAAAACAATCCGAAGTGAAAAAGCTAGTAACATTCAGTGATCACAAGCTAAGTGTTATAGGTGAAATGAAACTGAAATGTAAGATCAAGCATAGAAACACTGAGCTAAAATTCTTGATTGTGAAGGAAAAAGTTCAGCCAATAATAGGAAAGAAGACTTGTGAAGAAGAAAAGCTGTTAGTTAGGGTGCAGAGCGTCAAGATTAATCCAAATTAGACGAGAAGCAGATTTTCAACGGTTTGGGGTGTTTTAAAGGCTACGAATACGACATCGACCTTGTTGAAAATCCAAGCTTCGAGATCTGTCCAGCTAGAACGATTCCATTAGCCATAAAAGAAACAGTGAAACAGGAGCTCGACAAAATGGTAAAAATGGACGTCATCAAACCGGTCACAAAGCCAACAGCAGCAGTATCGCCTTTAGTGATCGTTAAGAAAGGGGACAAAATTCGCCTGTGTATCGACCCTACGAACGTGAACAAAAATATTAAAAGAAGACATTTTCCTTTAAACACAATTGAAGCCATCGCAGCAAGAATCGCCGGGAGTAAGTACTTCACACGTCTGGACTGCACTCGAGGTTTTTGGCAAATAAGA
Organism: Acheta domesticus; assembly: GCA_031308135.1. Taxonomy (NCBI): domain Eukaryota; kingdom Metazoa; phylum Arthropoda; class Insecta; order Orthoptera; family Gryllidae; genus Acheta; species Acheta domesticus. The sequence goes on from JAHLJT010002630.1 coordinate 38,912,408, forward strand.
GTCACCGAGAGAACACAAGAATACTTAACTTTTGCAACACCATGGGGCCGTTATTCCTGTAAGCGACTTCCGTTTGGACTCTCCTCAGCTCCAGAAGTATTTCAGCAGATTATGTCAGAGGTTCTACAGGACATTCCAAACGTAGAATGTGCAATGGACGACATACTAATTCATGCTGGTACAGAGCAGAAACTTCGAGACATCACTGAAACAGTACTCCGAAGACTGCATGAAAATGGCTTGAAACTCAACAAAGAAAAGTGCTTATTCAATGTACAAAGGATTAATTTTTGGGGCCACGTCTTATCAGACAAAGGACTTGAAATAGATGAGACCAAAGTCGACGCGATAAAGAAGCTCAAAGTTCCGAAGAATTGCGAAGAACTACAGAGACTGTTGGGCATGGTTAATTACTTGGGAAAATTTGTTCCATGTCTATCACAATTGACAGCTCCACTACGCATCTTATTGAAAAATGATGTCGCATGGATTTGGGGCCCGGAACAAGAACAGGCGTTCAAAGGAATAAAGAAGCACTGTCCAGCACTCCCGTCTTGAGGTACTATGACGTAAAAGAAGATGTCACATTATCGGTCGACGCGTCATCGAAAGCATTAGGAGCAGTCTTGATGCAAAAAGGACAACCGGTAGCTTATGCTACTAAATCATTAAACAGCACTGAACAAGATTATCCACAGATTGTTAAGGAGGCATTGGCAATTCGCTACGGCTGTAAGAAATTTCATGACTATGTTTGGGGTAAGAAATTAACAGTCGAAACTGACCATAAACCTTTAGAGACAATTTGGAAGAAACCGCTTGTGAATGCACCACCGAGACTACGAAGAATATTGCTAGATCTCAAGGAGTACAGCCCTGACATAATATTCAAGAAAGGAAGCGAATTGAAAATTGCTGATACACTCAGCAGGGATTGTGAAGATTCCTATGAAGAGGATGAGGAGGAACTTCAGGTTCTAATGGTTTTATCGATGTCTGAAAGCGTCACTGAAGATTTCAGAAGATCGACACTCGAAGATCCAACCTGCCAGGCACTCATAAAGATGATGAACAAAGGATGGCCTGACGACGTTCTTCAAGTACCGCAGATATTGAGAACCTTCTTCACCTTTCGAGACGAATTATCACATTGTGACGGGCTTATTTTCAAAGGAGATCGCGTGTTCGTCCCCGAAAACGAAAGAATAAGAGTTCTGGAAGTAATTCACAAAGGGCATCCAGGCATACAAGCAACACTTAGAAGATCTAGACAATTCGTATTTTGGGAAGGTCTAACAAAGGATGTTATCAGATTGGTAGAATCCTGCAAAACCTGTCAACATACACAGCGCAAACCGGACAAGGAAACAATCATCATGAAGAAAATACCAAAATTACCATTTGAAATAGTATCGTCAGACGTGTTTTCCTACAAGAGCAACAGCTATCTTGTTCTTGCAGACAGCTACAGCGGATACTACGAAGTACAAAAGATGACCAGGACAACAGCATCTGAAATGATAAGTCAATTTAAAATTTGGTTCGCGACTCATGGAGTTCCACAAGAATTTCATTCTGACAACGCAGTATACTCATCGAGAGAATTTGCAAAATTCGCAAAGGAATGGAACTTCAAACTTGTTACATCGAGTCCTCATTTTGCAAGGTCAAATGGACTAGCTGAAAAGTATGTGGACATAGCGAAAAGACTAGTGAAGAGATGTGACATCAGTGGTGAAGATCTTCAACTGGCATTACTAATGTCAAGAAACACTCCTCGAGATCAAGAACTTGGCACTCCATCTTCAAGATTATTCGGAAGGAATACGAGAACACCAATTTCTCTTTCCAACAACCATCTTCAGCCTAAACTACAAACCGATGTATCACAGAAGCTTGAGAAAAAAAGAGCACAACAGAAGAAATATTCTGATCGCGGAGCCAAAGAATCACAAAGATATCGAAATGACGAGAAAATTTTGATCAGGGACACAGACAACAAATGGTATTCTGGCAAAATATTACATCCAGTTACTGATCGTTCTTACATGATTCAGAAAGATGATGGAACGATAATGCGACGAAACACCAGTTTCATCAAACCAACGAAGATCGAAGGCACAATCACCAAACAAACACCAATTACTACAAACTTCAAGGTGGAATCACATCAAAATAGAGATGGGAGAATACAGTCTACAATTCAAGATCCAACAGTAGATGTACCCGAAAGATCACAACTACCCTTCACCAATTCAGATGATCTCAACAGAGGAAAAACTCCAATTAAGTCAACCTTGATAGAGAACAATGCAACAAAACAATCCCCTTTAGATTCGTCCAAATATATATCAAGATATGGCAGAACTGTAAAACCAGTTGTTAGATTAAATTTGTGAATATTGATCTCTGTTAAAAAACTAATTGATCAAGAAAATGTATTAGTTAGTGTTTGTCTGAAATTTATAATTTAAATGTCAACAAAGTTCTTAAAAATGCAGTGTTGTATGTGATTCATAATTTCAATGTGCAAAATAATGAAAGGTAAATAATAATTTTTATTTTGAGAAGGGAGATGTAACGATAACCGTGTATCGAGGTATCGAACAGCACATCGCTGTATGACAAGGCATGACCAGTCAGTATGGCATTGTGAGCGTTAATAAAACATACAGTTACATTGCAGTGCATTTGTGTCTTGTATAAAGCATCATTATCAAGTGTTCACCCAAAACCCTGCATGCAAAACGTTACATTTACAGTTGGAGTTTCACAACGTTTCGGAGATATTTTGTCTTTAAATTTAAAATGTTTCATTTTATTTACTCATATTTATTTAATAAATTTGATTTTAGTCAAAATGTACCTGATGATGGAGACAAAATATCTCCGAAACGTTGTGAAACTCCAACTGTAAAACTTCAATTTCGTTCTTCAACTTTGTATTAAATATATTTTATTTTCACATGATATGATTGTCTATAATTAATGGAACCTTCCTTTTTTCTTGTTCCACTCCTAGGGCTTCCTTAGCTGCTTCAAAAGCATCTTTTAGGTGATAATACATTTCTTCGGGACTTTTATCTTCGGAGTTTCCTAGTTTGAGGTTAAGTGTGTTTTGGTAGAGCATTTCAACGCTGTATTGTTTTTGTCATTTTTTTTCAATCAAAATATCGGTATCTTTTCCTATAGATCTTCGTTTACTTCCAAAAGTAAATACATGTTTGCTCACTACCATATGATGATCAGTTCCACACTCTGGTTGGCGGTATACTCTCACGTCATTCAGTTTTACTCTTCTTTCTTTCTTTACCACAACTAAATCGATTACTGATTGAATATTTCTTGCTGGATCTATTCTAGTATATTTGTGGATGCTTTTATGACTGAAAATGGTATTCCCTACACATAGCGCATGCTCCTTACAAAGGTTTATTAATCTTTTCCCATTGTCATTAACAGTTTCCTCTCCAAACTGACCTACTACTTCGCGTTCTCTGTTAGCTACTCTGCTATTAAAACCCCCAATTAATAGAATTGGGGATTTGCAAAGTTTCTGGCTTTATTTTGCGCACTACCTTATCCAACACCGGAGCGAAATCTTTTCTAGTGAGAGCCTCAGAAGGATGTTCTCGACTTAATGTTTCTTCCACGCACTCTTGATTGGTTGAAATACAGCGAATCTGCTGGTCAGAGAATTCTTGTGGCGTTCGGATTCAGTGCTATAAAAATTATTTGTAATTCAGAACAGACCTCGCTCATTTAGAAAGTAAAGTGACTTTTGTTACAATCCACGAGAGGAAGAGAGAGATTTCCTAGTAAAGAACAGTCCAAAAGTTTGCAAACTGAATTCACTTGAACGAATGAAATGGTTTCAATCCATTTTTATTTCGTGTGCTTTTAGAGCATTTTAAAACCTTTAAAGACAATTTTATCGATCATAATTTGACTTAGTTTAGGTCATCAAAATCCTTCGCTAGTGATCACATTTAAACCCAAAACGTTTATTGAGACAGTAATGGGCATGTTCAAATATCAGTGATGGGCACTGTGCCCATCACTGTCCAAAATCGTTCTAAATGTATATTTTCGCTTAACAAGGCAAACAAGATTCCTACATTCAATATTAACATTACAGCAATGCATAAAAAATTAGTTCCTCAAATTGCAGTGATAGGCCCATCATTGCCCTGTACATCAGAAATATTTACAGATATGAGCATTACTTTTTTTTGGTTATGACCTGCTCTGAGAAGGTGAAAAATATGAAAACGCAGATTATAAATGTGGCTACCATACGCATAGATCGGATTGCAAATAAAAACAGACGAATTGACTTAAATCCTTAATAACTGGACACACCTCCGCTAACGAATCCACAAGGTTTCGATGCACAGTCGACACGTCGAGCACACCACTATTGAAGTGTGCGTACACTCACTGCGGAGCCACATTAAATTCACATTCTGGGGTTGCAAACTTAAAGATGTACACGACACAGAGATTACATACAGAGAACCTTTCGCTGTTTGGAAATCTTATTATTACCCTACTTACACTTGCTGTGCCCATCTGTTCATCACTGGTACCCACGTCTGTTCCGGTTACCCTATGTAAAACAGGATATTGGTATGTATATAAGAGCAAAACTCCAACACTGTTGGACCTATCTCCATGAAAGTTGGCAATTCTACGTGTTTTTTTCTACCGAGAATGTTTATGTGTTGTTAAATCTGTTGTAACTTCACTACATGGAGCTATATATTCACGTCAAATGCAACCCGCATCACACTCGGCAGCATTTCGAATCTACATCGTTACATAACTCCTAAACGAGGCGTTCTAGATCCTTAAAAACTAAACTTTTGAGGCCACAGGCCTCAAAGAAACGGTTTCACACCGTAATCTCTTCCTGAACATTCTATTACATTTTTTGCTGGTACCTGCCCAGAGGCGTGCAGAATCTACAAGTAAATGTGAATGAGAGGGACAGAGAGGCAGAGACAGACAGGGACAGGGTGAGGGAGAGAGAGACAGTGAGAAAGAGTGATAGGAGGGAAAAGAGGGAGATGAAGGGCAAAACAACGTCTGCCGGGTTTTCCTAGTTGTATTCTATTCTTCTCTACTTATTACTATTTGATGTTTATTTTCTTACTAAATTCTCCCTTATTCAAACATCTGCTAACTGACAGGAATATGCGTGAATGTCCAATTGTTTCCTTGTTTCAGTTTTGTGTTGTGTTATTTAATGTATCATTGTTATTTATTGCATTTAGCAATAATGTGAAATAAATTATCAAGTCTATAAGTTAACGATTCTCGCTTACGGACGGACAGCGCATTTAACTGTCAGAAATATTTGTCTGTTAAACCTTCTAACCTGAATAGGGAAAGTTCATGCTTTTATATCACCCTTAAGTAAATAGGATTACAAAATGAATATTTTGATTCAATTTTTTTACATTTTAATATATATCAATCGGTTGGTCCATCATTTACAAGACAGAAATGCTTTAAATAACAGCTTTGTATATTAAAAAGGATACAAATTTCACACAACGTTTCGGAAACAGTTGGTTTCCATCATCAGGTGACAAATAAATAATTATAATATATGAAACATTGGAAAAGTACAAAACAGAAGAATGACAAAAAAATTAATATACACAAAGTCAAAAGAATGTACCTTGTTAAAAACTTTAGAAAATTTGTAAGACGATATTACTAACAGTATGAAAGATATTAGAGAAATTGATATATATATATATATATATATATATATATATATATATATATTCTAACGCCTTGCCCCACTTTAATTATAATAATAATTAGCGGTTGATGGGAGGCGTAGATCGAATACTCTTGCGAGCTTTGATATCTCAGGGGGCAGGATCTTTATGGGGTGAAAAAGTAAACCCGAATACAATTCAATTCACTGGTCGTATATATTTTGGCTTAGAATATAGAGACGTTGTTTAAAAAATATCGAAATCAACACTTGGCAAAAAAGACACATAAATTACTTAAAATACTTTGTTGACTTATTCCGTGCACGGTTATTACCTTTTGATTCACAATAAATTTTCAAACATCAAACATTTGTTACACATGTAATTAGCCTCTTTCAAGATGTACTATACCTATTAATCTACGAACAAAGAACATAACACATTTATGTACAACCCTGTTAGTTAACTAAAATTTACAAAAATTGTTTCTGCACTCGTCGAGTTACACAAAACCTTTCCTTTACATTACTAGCTTTACACATTAGTAATTGGGGATGATAATCCACCGTCAAAATTTTAAGCATGTGTTATGGAAGTTACAAGGCTTCACAAACTAAAATGTACATCATTTCTTTGTACCCGGTTCTGCTCTCAAACTTTTCATTGCTTTACTTCGCCTGAACGATTCACGCGCTGCGACACAGTTATTCGCACAGATTCCGTCCTTGTTCTTCTACACAATTTCCCTACAGTCCTCCGCACGACTGTCGTACACTTCGAATTTTGCTGGAAAATTGATTTTGTTACCTTGACGGCGCGTGGGTCTTACCACCTCGTTGGCGTCCGGGGTCGCTAGAAGTGCCCTTGGAGCGCTCTGCTGGGCGCAGCGCCGACTCCGCCTCCGCCGCATGCTGGTCGCCGAAGTCTCGTGGCCTGTCGTCCTGCGTCGTTTGCCGTTAAATTGCAGTTCTAATGACCATCCCCTTCTCTCGTACGTTCCTCGTTCGTCCACTCCCTTCTCCCGTTCGTTCCGTTACAGCAATTCACCACGTTCTTCTCTCGTACGTTCCTCGTTCGTCCACACCCTTCTCCCGTTCGTTCCGTTACAGCAATTCACCACGTTCTTCTCTCGTACGTTTCTCGTTCGTCTTCGTTCTTACCGGATCATGCACTTATAATCAAAGTTCATGCACTTCAGGAAAGTTATGTTTTTTCTGTCTCCTAGCGCGGTTTCTTGCCCTCTCTCGAATCTGGTCGACTAATTCCGGTGTTCTTATATAGCCCACCAAACTGCCGAATCTGATTACGTCGCCTATTACTTCTCGTTGGATTTAACTACCGTTTCCACCATTTCTGCATTACTCCACTGTTCAAAATACTACTAGGCGTTCTCACAATACTGAACTTTTCTGCGCCGTACATTTACGCATACTCGCCGCAGAAAATGGCGACCTCACCTCCTTTGCTAACGAAAACTATTCACTCCCGTGGTCTGGTCAAGAAGAAGCTTTTTCCTTCCCTTCGCTGTATTTATGCGAACTTCCCCTTCCGTGAAGGAGAGGGAACCGGTGTCTCACCCTTTTTCTAGGCTCGGCTGACCTGTGCAATGTCGCGGCCAGGCGAGACCAGGGCGCGCTCCCGCCACCGCCGTTTGTCGCCTGCGTCTAGCCCGCGCATTTTAAATGTCTTTGCGACTGCCGGGACGTCTGGGACGACTGGCTACCTGTACCAATCGTCACAATATATATATATATATATATATATATATATATACTAATATGTATTAAAAATATAGACAGAAACGGAAACTATTAATTACAACTTTTTAAATTTTACTCTCAATTGAGAATTTGAAATAAGACTGATGTATTATTTCATTTTAATGGTAATTCTTTGTCTTAAATAGAAAATGGGAATTAATATAATACAAATTTGTGACTAATTGTCAAGTAACGTATCTCATAAACTGTCACCAGGCCAGGTGTCCAGTGACGTACCGCCATTCCGGAGGAATCTGTATAACCCTTACTTTCAAATATTGCGCCAATTTATTTGGACACAGTGCTCGCGAGCTCCAGCAAGCTTGTTATCTTGCCCACAACCTTCGTGAAGATATAACGATGGCATGCCTGGTGTACGTATTCATTGCTATGTTTCAAGGAACAGATGTCTCAATTTCCTGCACGTGAATTTCTTGCAGCCATGTTAATTGTTAATTAACACACGAAGTAATGCAGTAAATCGTTAATTACAATAGAAGAAATGTAATATTAGGAACAATGTAGTGGCGTGCATTCCATGGAATGAAGGAAATGAGTCATTCCCCTAAGCAAAGCACTGAAAAATCCTTTCTGTATTTAAAATATTCATTGCTTATGGCCAGAGCAAAACTGTTTACTCAACTCAGATAATGATCTAAGTACTAGTGGTTGAACCGCAACAATCGATGTTTTCAAAGCGGTGTGTAGATTCATCTCGTGACGTCAGCGAAGCTTCGTTCTTGGGAGGTGCAGGCGTTCGACTTCGTCATGCCTCGTGAAAAGTCGGGTCGGTCCGTGAGTGCCCGGGAATGAGTTGTTTTAATCCGTTCCGTTGTGATCGACTGGTAGCTATTTCAAGTTCGAAAGAATTTATTATTTTGGCTTTCTGATAGTGCTTGATTACGTGCTAACTACATTATAATACAATGAATAAAGAACCTAATAATACCGAGAACGTTTATATTAAGTTAAAGAAAGTATTCTAAACAAACTAATTCTTTGCGTACCGTTCTGCTATTCTCCCCTGCGGGAAGTTTTCCTTTGCGGGAAGGGAATGCATTGGCGAACTCATTCCGCGCAGTAGTCATGGCATCTAGCGAGGAGTGGAGTCAACCTGCGTTGACAAGCAGAGCCGATCGGAATGGCGCAAAGCCCACGGATCCCTTGCGATAATCTCCGTTTCTGGTGATACATTCGAAATAGGCACGATCAACTTTCAAGAGAATAAAACATTTCTGATATTTCGAGGAATCACCACACATAACAATTGCAGACAGAAATTTGGATCGTATTCGCCCTTGGTCTATTATGAGATAAATTATACCAGGATTGTCGCGAGAATTAATACCAAAAATAATATAATATTTGCATTCAGAGCAAAAACAAGAAACTATTATTATTATTATTATTATTATTATTATTATTATTGCTTATTCTAAATGCGAATCCTCAGCTTATGCCCACAAACTTTTCTACGAACTACCAGTCACCAACAGTCGCTGGCATTTGAATGATCCACACTTCGAAAAGATGTTCCTCGTATCTGTCGGGACGTGATGAACGCCGAATTGAAACACTATCCTTTGTGCTGATACGGTAAAGCTCACGCGTCTGAACCGATTCAAGGAAGCGGCCTCCGCAACGGTAGTGCCCTCCGTCACACGACATAGCGTCTGATGAGTGAAAGAAATTTTAGGAGATTATATGGTGCGGAATGGCTAGGGGGAGTCTGAAATTAACATTTTACTTTGCAAAAATTCAAAGAAGCTTGGAACATTTGGAGACGAGTGTCCCCTTTTCCCCCTTAAGCCTGTGCTGTCAGGGAAGAAAACGAAAAGTATCACAGATGAAGCAACTGAGAACAAAGGTGGTACTGTATTACGATTTCCTGCGTACCACTCGCAATTGAGCCGCAATAAAATGGCAACTGAAGACGTACATACGCTGTTATAACATTGGAAGTAAAGCATAAGGAATAACAAATATTTGTTATTACATCATATCTACTGAATAAATAATGTTGAAAGTAAACAAGTAATCTTACCTAATTTATTTGAAAATAAACTCTATTCTCCTCTTTGTTTGGCAAATTCTGCTGCTCCATCATATGACTGAGCAACCAACTTGTCGCCGAATTTTACTATTTGTTCCACATGATTAAATAATCCATTGGCAGATCAATCCGCACTTACGTCCGCAAACGATATAAATGTCTCCTGAATTTCTAGTTTTTCCTGGACATATCTAAGACAAGTAGCTAATTGTGATTTGTTACTTACGTCGGAAGTTTCATCTAAAATAATCGCAACGTACTGGGCCGTGGCAATATCATCTTTGATAGATTTGCTCAAGAAATGGTAGAAATCAAATCATTTTGAATTCTGTTGGAAGTGCCTTTAAATGTTTTGGCAAATTCTAGGTGTTGTTACGTACTCAACAAATTTAGAAGTTCAATGTAATTGCCTTTGTTAACCGACTCTTCATTTTCACGATGCCCTCTGAAAGGCAATTCCTGCATTGCTAAAAAACAAGTTGCGTCAATTAGGCGTTTTAACCCTTTCACTGCTAGCGACGCACCGGTGCGTCAAGCATTGCCGTGCCCGTAGTGCTAACGACGCACCGGTGAGTCAGAGCTCGCCGTGCCATCACTACTATCGACGCACCGGTGCGCCGCGCTGCTATTTAGGATTCTCGTGTCCGTTGTTCGGTCGCGTTCAAAATTAGGCAATTGCCATGACATGGGTCCTGTTCTGGACACTTTGAAGTTTATTTTGGTGCCCACTAAATAGCGTTTCAATACTTTTGTTGCGAGATTTTTCACGTGTTGTGGAAGGCATGGGCTGCTTGCACTGCAGGCCGTCCTGGGGCCCGCGCGCGTTTCCGGCCAAGCATGCGCAGGTCAAAAGATTATTGCAGTACCAGAATAGAAAACCCTTTTGTCTATCTACCCTCCGTGTTTACTTCAACACATTTCCGGGGACTGCTTCTCACTAGTGATTTTCCTTTCGTGGTGTACGGTACGTGTCTTGATTTTCGATTTATAAATTAGACGTTTGACATTGTTTTTTGGTACGATCAGGTGCCGCTCCAAGCCCGGATCTAAAAGAAGGATGGAAAGTGTACGTTGTTTTGATAACTGAGAGCACGCGCAAGAAAAGGCCGCACGAAAATGTATTCAGCCCACGGCGTACGGCGGCCGCCGAATGGCTCAGCACAGTGCTGCGGCCGGCGCTCCTAACGCGTAGCAGTGAAAGGGTTAATATGTCTCTATTTTTTCTAACTGACTCATTATGTCGCATTACGTCTGATCTCAATTGAAGATCGAGTTCAGTTTCGATACGGACACTTCCAAAACTGGCCAGCTGAACAAGTGAACGCAAATGACTTTGTGAACGTTCGTGTTTTGCTATTGCATTGGAAAGGTTGTTCAAATTGTTATAGCCTTCTTTGTTCCATAGAAGATTCCATGATTATGATCATGGGAGAACAGTAAACATGGCCAGCAAAATAATTTATTAAGTTTTCTACTACCTGTTAACCAATTAGTGAGATCATACGTTTTAGTATTAAAATAGCGAAAATATTCCCTTCCCTTTTCTTTGTGCAAACATCTAAAGTCAGAAGTTCCTGAACAGGCCTCCCTACTCGAATAACATCACTTTTCTCCACAAAAGTACGACAACTGAACGGATTTTTTAAAATATCCTCAATTATACACGTATTTTCTGCCATAGCTCAGTGCCTTACCGCTACGAAGCACAAAAGGCAGCACACGGGAAGAACACACATAGAAATAATACGCACAGACGAAAAAAAATCACGAGTTCATATTATCACTTACAATATTCATATTACCAGACTCATTAGGCGGCATTTACCACTGTGTCATATGCGAACACGTCTGCAAGCTCATTTCAGGGCCACCCTGGGTGGTGCTGTAGGTGGCGGGCCTGGGTTGCTGCGCTTACCAGAGAGCTACATACAATCAAATGGACCTTCCTAAAAGTCAAGAGCGCATGCGCGAACTCCCTAATGCATTTAGATGGAGAACATCGCAATGCTCACTTCGGGCCGGGTGGCGCCGCTTACTACCTCCGTCTCTTTCACCCGCTTTCCGTCACCGTCTGCATCAGCGTTGTATGCTCGATGTAGGGCCACGCTCTGGCCGGGCGCTTTCGCAAGGCAGTGTACCCTTCTTTGACAGAAATATAAACTCCTAGTTGAGTTCTCATCATGGTGAAAGTCGCAATTTCACACTATAATAATTACATTTAACGGATTTTTTTTTCAGGGTAAGCGCAGCTTACCTAGCTTACCTGGAATGCACCCACTGCCGTATACGTACGTATATACGAGTAATACACGTAGTATAGGGAAAGTTTCGTAATGCTGCGAAAAATCGATTTCGAGATTTCAACGGAAATACACGTTTTGAGGTCCCCTGATACCAAAAAAGTGGGTCTTTTCAAAACGTTCGTCTGTGAACAACACTATACTGCGATTTTTGTAGGAAGAGCTCTCAAGATAACTCAAATCCCATCTTCGCGATGGAATATGTCACGGCATTTCGCGTCTTTTCTCGGTCTTGCCGGTAGAAGTCGCATGATCGCAAGCACTGCTTCATACGGTCGCGATCGTGCGAAGTCTAGCGGAACGACTGTGAATGATACGAAATGCCGTGACATATTCCATCGCGAAGATGGGATTTGAGTTATCTTCAGAGCTCTTCCTACAAAAATCGCAGTATAGCGCATAAACCATACGTGCGATTTCTTCCAAAATGGATATTCCCCGGTCGATCTGCGTCCACTCAAGGCGCCTTGATTTTGAAAAACTTTCTTCAAAATTTGAGGGTACTTTACATGAGCCTCTCGGACATTTTCAAAATTTTCTCAAAAACGGCTCCAAATTCTTTCTTTAAATTTCTTGTAAGAATAGAGTAAAACACTACTTATTAAGGTGGCATATGTCCCATTTTCACAGTGAATACTGAATTTCCGATAATTGCTAAAGTTTGAAACTTTTTCGGCGTCTTCCTAAAACTACAAAATTAAAGATAGAGATTTTTCCTTCAAATAACATTTGTTGTCCAAAGTGTGTTCTTTCATTAAAGTCGTGTATATTTTTTTGAAAATGTTAGCAGTTTTTGCGAAATATTGCACGCTATATTTGAAATTTTAAAAAATTACAAAAAGCAGATTTTCTCAAAAACGGCGCCAAGTTTTTTCTTTAAACTTTTTGTAGGGATAGTGTTAAATGTGTTTTATGAGATGACATTAACACTATATTGCTCTATTCTTTTGTTTTTTCAAAAATTGCAAAAATGTATTTTTTTACTTGTCTCTCACGTCGTTAATATTTACATTAGCGGCAATTTGTTTACATTATGATATTAATGAGTACATGTGCTTTAAATAATGTCAAGTAAAGTCTCCCGAAAACTCAACTGTTTTCTATGAAAAATTGCTCAAAATTCCGCATTTTCAGAAACGCTCAAACGCCATTTTCTCAAAAATGGCTCCAAATTTTTTCTTCAAACAATTCGAACGGATAGTCCTAAATACACTCTTTAATATGACGTAAAGTGCAAATTGAGTTTTTTTTTCAAAATGTACAGAAATGTAATTTTTTTTTAAAGATCTCTCACACCTTTAATATTCACATTACCAGCCATTGGTAGACACTATTGTATTTGCGAGTTACTGTGCTCCAAATGAAGTTTT
>JAHLJT010002630.1:38925722-38967085 GCA_031308135.1 Acheta domesticus
TTGAAATGTTGAACTGAAAAAAAATCTTAAATTTAAGGCCATTCAAACAGTTACACTACAATATATGGAAAGAAATCAGATAAAATCATATATCAGCTATTCTTTTTTAAAAATTGAACATTATTTATATATTCCAACTGACTGAAAATCATATAATCATAGGGAAGGTAGTGCAGTGTATCTACAGAAGAAATAAAAAAAATATTTTACAATTTCAAACCTTGTAGTAAAGTTTGTACCTTGTGGTTCAGAAGTTTTGAAATGTGCAAGTCACTGCTGCACATTGTTATCAATAATGTTATACTACCTTTTTCATACAGTTGATGTTTTTGCTTCTACTACATGTTACAAATGAAATTATCCCCTATGTTGACATAGAACTACTGTTATCATTCAAGTGTTTAAAATGTAATGTTTTTTCTGTAGTAAATAAAACTGCATTTAAATAAAATTTTGTTGCTGAAGAATCCTTGGAACTGTCTCCCAAGCTTCTCTAATGATGTTTTTGTGCAAGAAAATCTAACAAATTTTGTCATAAAATATTATTTGTAGTTTTAGAATTGATATTTTTTGTTCTTATTCATGTGACTTGTGGAAATTACTTTTGAATAACAATTTAAATATTTTGAAATTAAATTGAAAAGAATCAAGCTGTGGTTTGTTAACAAGCTAGGGCTGAAACTTTTTACGAATGTGGCAGGCAGACTTTGCATATGACACTTTAACAGAAGAAATAATTATTAATACGGGGGTCAGTTCTTCCAGCGATAAACATTTTTCAGACAGTGCTTTGGACAAGATTTCAACCGCTACCTTGCAAGAGCACATCGTAAATGTAAGTGCTGTGATATTTAAGCAAATTATCTGCGTGTTTTAGCTGGTATTTTGGGCGCAATAAAGAAGTACTAGTGAAAATAACATGTAATGACAGTTCTGACTGCGACACATGCTGGTATTTGAGTATGGTCATCGCGCGAATGGCGCAGCCAATCAGGAACTACATGGCGGAGGGATATTCTCAAAGTTTGTTTACCTGCGGAGTGAAGTTACAACAAACGGACCTTACATGTTAATTTCATAAGAATTGTTAAAATTACAGAAAAATTATAAGCACATACTTTTTCATGTCTCTTTCAACACTCCTGTATTCACGTCAAAAGCTGATGTACTAAATTCCTTGAAGTTCTAAGTTTTCATAAGTATATTATTATGAATTATGAAAAAGATGAACAGAATATTCCAGTCAGAACCAATATGATTATGAGAAAAAATCCTACCTTCACAGCAAGCATTTGCATCACAGAGAGCAGATTCAACATGAATCCATCTCCAGCAAGAGCCCGCTCTTCTACTTGGATTTGGGCACGTTTTTCATTAATATGTAGCAGAGCTGACAAATATGTCAACATTGATTTACGAGAAGCTGAGCATACTAACACATCATGAAAAACTTTGTGTAGCAGGATCTGAAAGAAAGTATTACATTGTTAAACAAATATTTGAAACATTATTTCGGCAAGCTGCTTATTTTCATGTTTTCATTGTTCACAATAAAACCTACATAATAATTAAAATTGTTATTATAATGAAATTAATGAAGAAGATAGAAGGTATCAATTATGTTACAACCAAGTGAGTTTGTGAGTGAATGAGTATTTATTTATTCTCAATGTATCAACTACTTAGTTCATTAGTCCCATAAGGGATCATTCAAAACAAGGCACTCGCCTTTAGGGGAGGGGTTGATGTGAGATGTGGCAAACTGGACAGCAGGGAAGGGGGAGGGGGAGGGGGAGGGGTGTGAGAGTGTGAGTGTGAGTGTGAGTGTGAGTGTGAGTGTGAGTGTGAGTGTCAGTGAGACTCTGAGTATGTACTATTTACTCACGCATGCATGCGCCATGTATGCATGCATATGTAAATAGTACATACAATCCCTCATGAGGGGTCTATTGAACTGTTACAAGTTATTACAAAGGGGAGGGAGGGGGTAAAAAAAAAAGCCTATTTTTGCAAAGATTTGTCTGAATGATCCCTACACTGTGATTTTTGTAACTTTGCCCCTCAAAGCCCGTCTTCACAATCGAATATGTCATGGTATTTTGCATTTTTTCGCAGTCGTGCTGCTAGATATTGCATAATCGTGACCAAACAAAACAGTGTTTGCAATCATGCGACTTCTAGCAGCATGACAGAGAAAGACGTGAAATACCATGTGATATTCCATCTTGGCCAAAGGGGCTTGAGGGGCAAAGTTATAAAAATTGCACTATAAGCATGGTGCATGTCATATTCTAGGAGGTGATAGTATTCATACTCTGCTCGAATACAAAATCCACCAAACTACATGTTGACCAGCTTGGAGATTTCTCTATTTCCCTCTACAGGAATCTCCCCCTCTGGGCTCTGCCCTGGCCGGGAGAAGCTCTAAGCTCCTGAGTGGTCCTCCAACATCTGTGGTAGAGTTGTGGGTGGAAGTGCAAGCGTAAAATGAATAAGCGGGAAACAAAGAGGAGGAAAAGTACACGGGTTAAGATCAGTGACCTGTTTGTAAGGGTCCTGTATCAGCATTTGCCTGATATTGGTCAGAGAAATCATGGAAAACTACCAATCAAAGCAACCAGATGCCAGAATTCTCCTCCAAGCAGTGGTTGATAGTGCCCAGATACGAAGCTAGGTTAAAAAATTTCCCACCACCTGGACTCAAACCCTAGGACCTCCCCAACAATACTACAAAGCAACAATAAATTCCTCTAATCAGTAACCTAGATTATAAACAATATACCTATTGAATAAATAATATTTAATAGAAAGACTTAATAGGGAAAAGTTTTGTTTGTTTTGTTTTTGACAAAGAGTAAAATAACAATAACCTCAAATGAGAATAATTAAGTCCTCTTTCAAGAATATCAATAATGGAATTCAATTATCTATCAAGCATTCCTACATTGATAAACAAGACATTTATGATTTCATTTCAAAAGTTATTCCTTTGAGGGTAAGTAACACTTACTCTTGTATTTTCTAACTCCTGTTGAAGAGTTTGATTCAGTGACTTGTCAGCAACTGGATTTCCTGAGAAATATTTTTCAGCCACTTTTGGTTCATCCTCTGCAAAAACAGATACAGAGAGGAATGGTCCAAGAAATGAAGTGCGAGCCATTTCACGACCCATTGCATCTGTTACAAGATCAGGTAGGAACTGAACCTAAAAATCAAAATAACAGTTCATTATTCTATCAGCTCAAAATGTTTAAATAAAATTACATAATTTACATTTTTCACTCAGGTATTGGTGCTTTGAAATTTCTAGTTTACTTCTTTATTATCAAATTAGAAAAATATAATTTCACTTGGTTACATTATTGTTCTAAAACATTCTTTCCTAATACATACATTTAAGTATCATATTAAGTTTGGAATAACATGAGCAAAAATAGCTAAGCAATGTACCAAATTCTAAAATTTACTTTAGCCTGCAGATACTATTCATTAGACACAATACTAATACAGTAGAACCCCTATTCAACGCCACCTCAGGGAGTTGGAAAATTTTTACATTAAATGGGGGCTTGGGTTATGTTTTGAATAAAAGCAAAAATTAACAAGGAATTATCAATTTTATTTTAAAAAACGCTTGATTATTACCGCAATATGAAAATGACATGCATATATTATGTAAATAAAATCATATTGTATATTATTAACTAATTATTACAAATTACATCATAACACCTGTACTATTTTCTGAAGAATTCCAGAAGAGTTGTCTTCTTTTTGGGATAGTGGAGATTCAAAAGGTCTCTCTCTAAACTATCCCCTCTGGCTAATTCAGCTTCGTCCACCTCAAAGGTCTGGATGTATTTCCTTACGACTTCCAGGCTTGCCACAGCTTCACTGAAAGTTGGTTTTCAATCATCGTCATTGTTGTTGTCGTCATCGTCATCATCGTCATCCTCCTCTTCTACCATTTTGTTCTAACACATTGCATCAACATTGAGCATTCCAGTGGTGTCAACATCATCATCCACAGTGGCATAATCTCTAAAATTGATCGATAGATCAGAGCACAACTCCATTCATTCTTCTTCTTCAATGCACTCTTCACAGTTCACCTCAGGAATGCTGTGCTGCATAAATCCTGCCTTACTGAAACAGTTTGAAATATTTTCTGTGGAAACAGAGCTCCATGCTGCAGTTAGCATGTGCACGGAGAGTAAAGTACAGTGAAACTTCTATATAACATTTTTTAAGGGACCATGAATTCTGAACACTGTATTGAGGAAAACACTACAAAGAGGAAGACTGCATGCAGGCTTTTGGTTGGGACCAGAAAAAATTGATGTAACAGAGGAAAACATTATACGGAAGAACATTATAAAGAAGTTTTACTGTATTAATTTTATTATTTTTCCTCTGATCGATGGAGGCAATAGCTTGCCTTACAAGAGCTTTTCGATATTTCACTTTGAAACTGTGAATTATGCCAAGATCCAATGGGTGAAGGTTGCTAGTGCAGTTAGGAGGGAAAAAATGAACTTTCACGTTTCTTAAAAATGGCTGCTGCAAGGGATGGGCTGGGCACACATCCATGAACAAAATAACTTTTCAGTTTGTGGCACTCATCCTTGCATCAAATGCCTGAAGGAATTTGGTGAACAGTTCAGTAGTCATCCATGCACCCTTGTTGTTATAGTATTTGCATGGAAGAGTAACTGCCCTTTCAAACGCTCTTGGTTGGGCACATTTACCAATTACAATCGGTTGAAGTTTGTGGCTTCCATCGACATTACAGCAAAGTAAAACAGTTAATCTCTCTTTGCTATGTTTACCACCATGGCATGATTCACCCTTAATGCTCGGGGCTTTTGATGGCATTAAATGGTAAAAAAGTCCAGTTTCATCAACACTGTATACATTCTTCATATAGTAGCCATCCAAGAGAAACAAAAGAGTTGCTTCTATCCAGTGACTCACACTTTTGTTGTTCACTTGTCCACTCTCCCAACACAGGCCCTGCAGGTAACGTCATGACATTTTTTAAATCTGTCCAGCCATCCATTGGACATCCTAAAATCACTCATCCCAAACCTCATTGTGATTTGTGTTGCCTCCTCTTTCAGCAGTCCACCATCTACAGGAATGTTTTCGGCAAATGCCGACCAAATCACTCAAAAAGTATTTTTTAAATTTCTTCAAACGGAGAACACTTCGTGTTCTTCCTCTTCTTGGATGTGGAGCTACACTTCCCTTCTTCTAAAATAAAAGATTTTTGTTTAAGAACACTATTCAATGCCGATGTTCTCATTTCCAGCCTCCTAGCCATTTCTGCTACTTTCACATTTGGATTCTTTTCAACTTCCCGAATAATATTCACCTTTTCACCAATAGAATGTGTCTTCCTCTTCGCTGCCATTCTTACACTACACCAACACTGTACTGACAAATCCTCTTGCTCATGCAACTCACACACCACCTGAATCCAACAAAACAAACTCGCACACAATACTACCACTTTACCAACAGTCTAACACTTACGCAACTCACACACAACCTCCATTCAATGCAATAAACATTGCAAAAGAACATTCTATTTTGTGAGAGTGAAATTTATACACGAGGAACACTCCTCTTATGTCACAACCTAATTCGGTGCAGCAAACTTAGTACAACACCTTAACACAATACACATGGCACTGTAGCCGGTACCTGTTTTTGGTACAGTACTTTTGACTGCACTGCATGATAGATGGCATCGGTTGACATCATTGGCGTTGGTTTCCAATTCATAGAGGGAAAAAAAATTAAATCCAAAAAATGTTTAACGTTAAATGCAGGTTGTGTCAAAGCTGATGCCATTAAATCGAAAATACAATTGCATTAATTACATATAGGCAATGTCGGGACTTTCGGAAATTAACGTTAAATGCGGGAGTTAATCGAGGTCATGTTAAATCAGGGTTCTACTGTACTTCAAACACAAGATTTCAGCAAAAACAATATAGTTTTGTTTGCATTTCATTTCTTTTTAAAACAACTGCTAAACAGTGAAATATCACTAGTATGTTTTTCAAGGCGCACAAATTTTGAACAGCCTCAGCAGGAAAATGTTCTAACAAAAAAAGCTCATGAGGATTGCAGTCTACTTCTAGGATAATATTCCATGCACTTCACAAAAACACACACACCAGAAAAAAAATAGCACTCTAAGTTTATCACATCAAAGAAACATGTGGTAGGTAACAAGAAAACTAATGGTAACACACAACGACAATGGTGCAGAGGGCACAGTTTCTCTGGATCTGGAATCAAAGTGAAAGTGGTACCCAAAAGTACCTTGAATTCAACACACAATGAAGACAATGCTGGGGTACTGGAAAATGTGTGCCTCTCGTGAAGCAAGTTACCTACAATTTTGAACGTGTTAAGCAGGATTGTTAAACATGTAAACAACTACTCTGTTGGAAGTGGGTCCAGGATTTGAAAATATAATAATACTAAGTCGGAAAATGTAATAATAGGGCTAATGAGATTTCACTGTATTTTGCCAACAGACAACCCCTTTTCCCACACTGCAACTTTCCGGGGGCCTCAAGACTATCTATGTATGCCATTAGAGATAAATCAATGTGAAATATACTCTTAATTATTGGGTAGCACAGACATCACAAAAAATCTACTATCACAAACTTCATACAACTTACCTGTTGTGTTAGAAGCTTGCATATAGGTCTAACATTACCCGAAGGCCCACACCGAATCTCCACCAGATCACTAAGGGCTTGAATAGGTTGCCTATGTGTATTTCCAACAATTGAGGATGACTGCATTGTAAGAAAAAGTCCCTGGAGTAATGGACTGAAAACCTGTGACATAAAAATGAACAAGTCATTACAATAGCTTATCATTGAAGTAAACTGACATTAAAAACAATTATGTATCTTAATTCCCTGTAATGGCCAAGAATATTTCTACCTTTACATTAATTGGGCTGTAAGCATTGACTAAACTATTGACAGGTTAATGCTTCATGGTAGCCCCAGGTAAAAATTAGTAGCTAATAACATTTATTTCATATGTTTAACCCCTGCTGCCTGACGCTTTAATCAGTAACTATAAAATTGTATAGTTTTGCTTCAAACTGATAAACCACATCAAAATGTCATTTTTGGTGATGTGATGAGCCATAAACAAATACAATTATTATAAACTATTTCAATGCCATAACAAATACAATTATTATAAACTATTTCAACGTACATTTCATCATCTTGCGGCCCAAGCAGAAGCATCGGGAAAATCCGCATTTAGAAACGATGTTGACACCTGCCTGGGGGAAAATCCACTTTCTAAAAAAACGATGTTCTCCAAAAGATTCCCTCAAATTAGCGAGCGCCTATATAAACGGCCCTCACAAAACACCGACAGGCCAGTCCTACTACGGAAGCGACACCATGCCATCACTCCGACTCGATTCACCAAGAAGCAGCAGCCAACGATGTCAAACGACAACATGCCCGCCGGAGAACTGGAGGCTATGGTAAGCCAGCGGACACCGACATGAGTGCGCTCGACATTCCTTGTCATACTCCATTGCGCCCCTTCTCTCTCTCTCTCTCTCTCATTACTATCCATATATATATGAAAACAATAAATTAAACTCATATCTCACAATTACTATGATTGTATTTCTTCCCACTTCACAAACCCCTTCCCGCTCTTCCGGTCACTCTGATCATTTCTCACGTGACAGCCTCTCCTACTTGAATTACGCTCATCAGTTAGCATTCGCATAGGAAGGGGACGTCACAGTGAAGTTTCTTCATGAAAAAAAATTATTTGGTAATTTAATTTATTTTTCTCAATCACTTATTCATTTCAGACTCCTTCATTCCCAAGAAGAGGTTAAAATTAGCATTTTTATGTAGGTCTCCAATCACTGTAGCTATATACAGAGAAATAAATGGGTACATTACAAGAATTTCATACAACACAGACTTCAGAGAGCAACTATTATAGTGATGCTAAAACATCACATTTGTAACTTTTGCAATAAAAAAAGTCAGAGTTCAGTGAAAATCAGATGTGCATCTTTTTTATAAGCATACTTTTATAAGTATACATAGCAACACATCATTAAAAAAATTAATTAAACTTCCACATACCCCTACTAAATGTTTCCAAGCTACTTGAGAACGTTCTTGCCACAAGTTCTGGCAGAAATCCCCTGGGCAAGGACTGATTGAGGACAGGAGCTAAAAGAGGGGACACACGAGGAGCATCCTCCTCACTCAAAGATGCCTGCAGTACCAAGGCTGCATACTGCACACATTGTGCACGAATATCTGCCAACACCTCACTCAAAGGAGGGATACTGCATCGCTGAAAAGGGTAAAGACAACAGACTAAGTTTCAGCATGATCATGTTTAAAATTCAAATTTGTCTTTGGAAATTTGAAACTTTATAAAAGGAATTCTTTTAAGCATTAATAACTCTTGAAACAAAATAAAATAATATAATTGTGACCTAAATGATTTTATGAATATTTACACTCTACTTTAGAGTGAGTCTCAGGAAAAGTGAGTTCTCCTAGTACTTTCTGTTTTTAATTCCCTTATTTTTCTGTCATTTCTGCGATGATGATGATGATAATGATAATATTCATTATGTTAAGAGGTCTAGTTAAGACATAAGAAGACATAAGAGATAAGAAGATGTATGTATTGCTTATATCTTTATTTTGTTTATCTGTAAGTACATACAACCTGTATAAATCAATAAAAACTTAATAGAGCTTCAAGCTTAAAAAATATGTCCATACGATTCAATTAGATGGAATGGAATGAATTGTTTTACCAACATGTGTAAAGAAATATAAATAATGTATATACCAGAAAAAAATGTTTTATCAGTTTCTCAAAATGTGCACCTCTGCTCAAATTTGCACCTCTAAATTTTGTTTTAAAAGTGTCATTTGAGAAACAGGAAATGTAATATATCTTAGAGAAAATTTAAACAATGAATTACCACAACATTACTTTGAAAACTTGTACTTCAGTTTGATATATTATCATAATAAAGGAAATCAAAGAATTTTTAGCATGACCTTTCTCCTCTAAGTAAATGAGAATCATTAACTTCACTATTTCAAAACTTATACCACGGTGTTTTTTAATATTCTGATATAAGTTCTGCTTTCTAACCTTTGGATGGTTGCGCTCCTCAACAGCTACACGAGCATAGCAGTCAGCTAAGTATCCTAAACTGCGAGACATCACGCTCTGTTGCCCATCTGCAGGCGGTGCCGCGGCCACAACCCCACTGGTTGGAAGCGGCAGCGCAGCCACTGGGGATAAGCTAGGTGTCAGCTGTGGACTGGTAGGGCTGTCCAGAGCATCAATTGGAGTCGAACTGCCTCCAGCAGACACTCCAATTGCCACCTCTTGCAGAGGATTTTCCCCTCGATTAAACATTGACAGCACCTCTATTAAGGCCTGGTTCACAACATCCTGCAAAAAATTAAATAAATTTTTTTTTTTGTTTTTTCCCCTTTTCTTCCCGCTCCCCCTATATTTTCATGCAGGTGCCTTGGAATAAATGTTCCAAATTTCTCCGGCATGAAGGGTAGTCAAAGATGATCTTCTTTTGAGAATGAACATGAAGTGAGGAAGTTCATCACAGTAACACATGTGATATTTGCTCCTGATTGATAGGCAACTCATCATACACTTGTGTTTTGAAGGATATCCTTATGCAGTCAAAGAGATTTTGTATATCTGCCACATATAAGAGCAAGACAAATTGCCTACCAGAGGCAAATGTCATATGTGTAACTTTGTTATGAGATTTCTCATTGCATCTCATCTTTGGCAAAAAGCATTCGTTTTTGATACCCCCTACATGTCCCATTGATTTGTCATAATTAGAGACCAGATTTTTATGTAATTAAATATTTTTTATCTTTCAACTTACCATTCTCAAAATTGTAATCTTGGCAAATAGTTGCTGTCCTACCACAATATCCAATTTTTTGTTACATATTTCTACATATTTAGTACTATATTACAAATTTTATATATTTTGCTATTTTCAGAAAATATTTTTTATTCTAACAATTTTCTTACTTTTTTTGTGAAAAGAAGTATTTTTTTTAAAAAATCAACATTTTCTCTATGATATTACTGCATGTCCACTACATGACTGCCTACTCCAGGTCCACTACAGGACGGCAAGGTCAGATGTTCTCACAGTCTGGTGCTCCTGCTTCAGTTCTCTCAGTGAATCTTAGTTATCTCAAGTGTGGCATCAGCAGCTGAGATCAATTTCGTCTTTAGGTGTGAAAAGTATCACCAACGCTTTGTTTTTGACCTTTAACCTTAATTTTTGAGAAACTTTGGCAATCACCAATGTGTAACACTTCAATGGGAGTGCTGCACACTGCAGTGATTGTTTGCTGGATGAAGTTATTGCTAGTTTGTGCAATGGCTTCTATTGCGTCTAGTCTGGCTGCAAAACTACAGAATTGCACTGAATTGCAATAGATGAACCTTTTACTACTGATGGGAAAGTTGTATGGTGCAGTGTGCATCAACATATGCTCTCCAAATGACTTTTAAAATGTTTATATTATATTTAAAATTTGTTTAGGAAATATTTTATAATAATGTAATTTCATATTGAGTAAATGTGTTTTATAATTAGTGTATTTTAATATTACATATTTATTTTATTTTCTTACCGTTTTCATTACCTATTTAAGTACATATTTGGACTTTCAAACTACACATTTTTCTGGCCTCTAGTTACATTTGATCTGAGATGTCCTGTATGTATAGATGAC
This sequence comes from Acheta domesticus, assembly GCA_031308135.1. Lineage (NCBI taxonomy): Eukaryota > Metazoa > Arthropoda > Insecta > Orthoptera > Gryllidae > Acheta > Acheta domesticus. The sequence continues at coordinate 38,936,561 of JAHLJT010002630.1, forward strand.
AGACGGAAAGACACATACACACATAATATAATAAAAAATTATAAAATATTTCTTTCAAAAATAAAAATTACTTGCATTATATCAGAAAATTTTGTACATACACTAGACAAACATAAATATTCTAATTATAAAATTAATGTCATTTTTAGGCTGGATAAAATCATGATTTTTTTCATTTAAATCAGATTTATTTGATTTAAATAATATTTTTTTAAAGTTGTTTTGCATTTTTTTCTTTAAACCAAAATCATTAAGTGGTTTATTTATCCTTAAACACTTTAAAAGCAGAAAAAAGTTTATTAAAACATTAGTTTTTAAATTTTTCAATAAATTATTCTAATTTTCTTTAAAAAAATTAAGATACTATTTATTTGAGGGGTCTGGTGCAATACTATCCTAACCTACAAAATCTTTAAATTTGAGTTTCTTTTAGTTTTGTGCTCTTGAAACACTTCTCTTGCATCCCCATGACTAAATAAGCTAGTGGCACCATCTATTAGCATGATTTAGAAAAAAGGCATTCTTCATTCAAAGACATTTTATCATTTTTCTAAGCAATACTACCCTAATCACAGAGCACATATTGCTGAAAGCAACTGAATTCATTGAAAAACTTATAACAATGTTAGATAGTTTTTGAAACATTAAATTCTACTTAATAGTTGTCCTGTTACAAAAAAATATGGGTTATAACGACTGTTACTAGTGCACTTTCCAATTAATCATTTAACAGCCAGTGGGAAGGATAAATCCCACATAAATATGAATTTTATCACTATACACATAAAGAAAAAGGTTAATATTATTAATGTAATTGGTGCAACAGCCCTCATGCAGGCTTGGGCCAACAAGCTACATCCCGGCCTTGCGGCCTCATGGGTGAAGGGGGTTCATATGGTTAGCACGAAGACATCCCCATGCCATGATCTGGTCTTCTCAACCTTGGAAATAAGTTTTTTCACTGTTGCACAGCAATGTATGCTGGGACATTGCAAGGAAAACACACACTATATTTTTGCCCTGACTGGGAATTAAATCCAGGGTCCCATCATGGAAAACAAGCATGTTACGCAATGAGCCAAGGTAATATTATTAAAACTAGAAAGATTAACTACTATTTTCATTAATTTTAACAATATTAATTTTGTTCGGTATATGCATATTAATAAAATTCCATTTTTATTAATACTGATAATCTTTAAGATGTATTTTAAGTGGCTTTAGCAAACATTTTAATACAAATCTAGAATTATGGACACCATTAAAGCTTTCAACATGTTTTTCACGAAACTAGCTCAGTGTGTGTTAGGGCGGTATTGCTGCTAAATCAGTTTTTATCAACAGGCAATTAAATATAACATGATAAAAACTAATCAATCATCTAAGTCTATTAGTACACAACTCTACTAAAAATTGTTATTGTTCTTTGCGTCACAAGTTTTTTAATTTTATTTATTTTATTTTCTCAAAATTGTTCAATTATGTGAAAGAGTTTTTAAGAAACATAATATATTCTTTATATCAACTTTGTAATTGATTCAATGCTTTTTATCTGAGTAATTTTTATTTTACAAATATTTAAAATACAAATATATTTTCAAATATTACAAATAATAAAAACTGATTTAAATCATTGATTTTTCTATATTAATTTTATTTAAATCAATGATTTAAATCATACCAGCCTTATGATACAATTGATATTTAATATCATTCTAACCCATTACAATGCTTCTCAATTTTAGACCTATCTTTTCCAAAATCCTGACCAAGCAAATTATGAAAATTTGTAACATATTCACAGTGCTTATAACTTTACCTGAGCATCAAACGAACTTTGACCTTCTTGCACAGAATCCCTAACAGCTGATGCAGTCTCTGAAAGAAATATTGTTCCTTCAGTTTTCTCTTTCCATGATACACATAGAACTCTTGACACCGTAGCCTGCACTTGGTCCTCACTCACTTCTGTACACGAGCTTGAAGTCTGAAACACATCCCGGAATCATAATTATTGCCAAAATGTATCAACACAAAAACAAAACATTAATAATTTTAAAACCAACTATTTGCTAAAAATGTTTATTTTTGCATGATTTAATATACACATTCTAGTAAACAATTAATTTTTAATATTTTAAACAGCACAGGTAATGTTCTGTATATTCCTTTTTACTATATAAATTCACTTTGGTTCTGATGTCCCTCCAAAAATGAACTCGGTACATCTTTCAATGGCAAAAGAAAAAAGAAAAATAATTTTATAATGGCAAATAGACATACTTGTATGTCAGGCTTGAGATTTTTCTATTGTCAAAAACCATATTCTACCTCAGTACTTTAGTGTTTAATTTTATTTTTAACGAGGACAAACTAAAAATTCACATTTACAGATAAGATGATACTGAATTGTAGGATTCAATATAAATTCTAGCAGTTTTGTTCAAGCCTCTCTGTTTCTTCCTTTAGCCTTTTATAATTAAGAGACTTCAGAAGCACTAAGGCATCTTTCTAAAAAGAGCACTATGCATTTAAATAACGGCACCATCCAGACTAGGATATGAGTTTGCACAAGTACCCTTCCACTTAGAAGACTATAACTACAATTACCATCCACCAAACAAGAAGTTGTACTACAGTTGAGTCACAGAAATTGGGAAGAAATCAATCTAAACTTCCAATCAACTGACGCCACAGAAACTGTACAGGGGCCCAACAATGAATTGACAAGCCCAATCAACAGATTTCCACTACAAGATTTTTGAAGAGACTATGCACAAAGAAACAATTCACAATCCCTTGGAGGATGTCATCATCATCATCATCATCATCGTTATTATTATTATTTATAAACATGACGTGTGATTCCACTTACATTATTCTAATGTGGTAAAGTTGATTATAATAATAATAATAATAATAATAATAATAATAATAATAATAATAATAATCAAGATCAGCCGAATGTGAGACGTAAAAGCACAGGTCATCCCGATAGTTATCGGAGCTCTGGGATTTGTTCCACAAAATGTGTGTAAGAACTTGTCTAAACTCCCAGGTAATTCAAAAGACTGGGAAGTGCAAGAAATTGCTTTATTTGGAACAGCCCACATTTTGCGCAAAGTATTGTAGAGGCACCAACAGTCCCTAGATCTACTCCTTAGGTAGCTGTTTGCAACCTGGAGTAGATTTTATATTCAGCTGACACATAACATCTTTAGTCGTGATTTAGAGGAATAATAATAATAATAATAACATTATTAAAGGTATTATTATTATTATTATTTTAAGATTACACTGTAACTTACTTCAGCCCTGATAGCATCTATTGTACTCATTATATAGGAATAATGGCATTGAAATTCTACAGTTTTTTACACATTTAACATCTTCACAAGAGCAAAAAATGTTACTATTTTGATTGCATCTCTGATAATAATCTCTCTTTTGATTGCGTCTCTAATATATATATATATAAATTTTTCCCAACCATACATAAAAACACCTTCCATTAACAATAACTTGCTTTCTTTATTGTTAGATAATCAGTGATTTCTCAACTTACAAACAAAATAGAAAAGCAACATTTTCATATTTTCTCAATACAATATCAGCATTCAAGGTATGACTGTATAAATCATTATATTACTCACATCATTCTGACTGATTAAAATAAGAAAATATTATTTCTCACTCTTGCATTTGCAAAATAACGAAGTACTAATACACATTATTCTCTTTTTCATTCGATGAACAGTTAAGTTCACTGATTCATTAAAATAGCAATGAAATAAAAAAATAATTGATTTTGAACTATTTTATACTTAAATACTTCTAAACATAGCAACACATACAAAGTAATCTGAAGTGTGTAGTATTTTTAGATAAACTAATATGAAATTGCTAAATTGATAGAAAAGATTTCATGTCAAGATTAGAAGGAAAATTTTTTGAAGAAACGTACTTTTTAAAGGAAAAGCTAACAAGTTAAGTTATTTAAAAATACAGTAACTTCAACACAAACTCACTAAGCGCAATGAAACAAAAGAACCCAAGAAAGCTTTCACAATTGGTCCTCTTAACTGACATGATTTATAGATATGTGTCACAATGACATTCTTAAAACTAGGTCAGCCTGAAAATGAAGAAAATGATAGAGACAAGATTGAAGATGACAGGACCAAGAAGAGTAAAGCAATAAAACCAATAGCTGTGGAGTGGGATTAGCGTGGATATCCCTCCCTTTCTAGCATTGTCATTCAGTGTTAATGCTGAATTTACATCACATTAAGTCTGTTTTAGTCACATTTACTAATGATCTTAAATACTGTGTCTGAGACATTTCCACTCGGTTTTATGTTTCTATGTTTTAGCACCCATGCTTTGATGTGGGTATATAAAACATTCATGCCTTGATAAAAACAATGCATATTCGGAAGTGTTCATAATGCAATAAAATGACATTAACTACATTTTAAAAATTCACCACAAATAATTAATAGATAAAAGTCAATTTTGTGTCTAACTATACAAAAGATTATAGGAATACACTATCATCTGACTATAATAAAAATGTCTTTAAAGTTATAAACTTTTAGGAGGTAACTTACTCTATGTCTTGCACCTGCCTCTTTTCTGTCATTGTCTTCCACTTCCATGTTTTCAATACCAGAGTCTACATCCACCTGAGATACAAGAGAATTCTTCTCACACGGCGCATCATCAATTTCCATTTGTGAAGAAGTGTCTGTACTTTGGGAATCGCTTTTTTGGGTACCTAAAGGTGGTGGTGTAGCTGGAAAAACATTTTAATATTACAAGTTATTACTCTCCTTTCTATGATTACTCTGAAAATATAAATAATTTTAACATAATCTCTGCAAACCCATAAACTAATAAACAGTAAGCCAAACTAATATGCAATCAAATTTCTATTAATTGCTTTATCTATAATAAAATGAATTATTAATTGACATATCAGTAAAATTCTTTAAGAAGTAATTTACATTGTTTTGAAAAATCTTACACATAAATATAATTATGTTCTTTGCAGTTATAATAGCAAATATAGGAAACTCTCACACAATAGCCAGTCTGCAGACACAACCTACTAAATGATTTTCCAGGCCACTTTGACACGAGTTCATGAAGACAGAAATATTTTTGTAACCTTATGTCATTTCATAGCTAGGAAACAAAATGATAGAGATTAATAATCAAGCTAAAGAAAACTGATCCAAACCCATAAACTTAAATTAATGCTTACCATTTTACATTCTGTTAAAACAATCCAAATTCATTTGAAACAATCAACAACCTAGCTTTGAATTACAATAAATTTGGAAAAATGATACTTAATCAAAACAGTAGAAATCATCAAACATCACCACCAGATTACGAAGACAATGTTTACATTGCTAGTTTTAACTTCCACTTCACACAAATTAAAAATGTATTGTTGAGATAGCAGACCTAGTGAAAAAGCTATTTCTCACCACTTCCATTGTATGTAATAAAACAATAATTAACAACTTGCTTTATATGATTAATTGAGCTATATAATAAGAATTTCTAAAATGAAAAGTGAAACAACCAACCAAATAATTATTATAAAACATGAATCATCTCTATTGCTACTAACACCAGATCTAAAGTTGAATAAAATTAAAATAAAATGTTTATTAACAATTTTCAAAAAATCTTCCATACCTATCTCATGATTTGAGTTTGATGGTCCAGGAGTAGATGGTGAAGAAGGTACTGCATTACTAGGAGAAGGTGGCGCCAGCTGCCCTGATGTAGAAGGAGCAGCTGCAGCAGCAGTATCAATTGCTGCTAACCTTGCCAAACGTCTTTTTCGTATCTAAAAAATACAATTGTAAGCATTTGATATATAAGAGCACTAATTTATTACTAGTGATAATTTAATAAAATTATTTGTCTTTTTTTTATTTATTTATTTTTATAATACCAATCATGTTACCCATTCAATTTTTTTTTGGAGAAGAGTGCAGGAGGTAATAAAATTACCAAATGAATGTAGTGAGATCGAAAGTTTGCACTTTATTAGGCAAGTAACATTTTTGCATCTCAGGCACTGTACTCTCGACTTCCTTTGTATTACTCGATTTCTCATTTGTCACCATAGTAAAGCATGAACATTGTTCTCTCTTATGAAAACTTACCTCTTCCTGGCTTAACTCGCTCATTTTAAGACTTGCAGATTTTCGTCCTGTTTCACAAAGATGCTCTGATCTTGCAAATTATGCACAATACAAAGGTAAAAAATTGGTTTCTTCTACACCCCAAGCATACGTCAAGTCACCCTTGTATGTTTGGCGACTGTCTCTGACGTCACGTACTCAGCTGTTTGTAGTGATACCAAATTGACGACAGGCAGCAGCGTGAACGTCCTTGGAACTCAGGCAGATTTGACGTTTTCGTGCCCAGCGATGCAAAAGATTCACTACGAATTTCTGTTGTTTAGAACCCAATATCGCAAAATAAGAGCTTTCGGAAAAGAATAGAGAAAACTTGTCTGTCATCCGCCCACTTGTAGTGGCCTGGCCTTGTTGAGGCCGTCAACCCTGAGCAACCCTACCTGAACCCTACAACACCTGCTGTCATGCTGTGTGTTTTGTAGCTGTTGTCTGATCTTCAAATTAGTATAAAAGTTAGTATTGGGTAATTGGTGCCTTTTTCATCGGGATATTAATAAATTAGTCATGGTTCACGTCCAATAAAAATTTGACTTTTTAAAAAGTCTTTAATGCGTGGAATGTTAATGATGAGTTCTTAACAGGAGGTAAAAATGGACTTGACAAGAAGCCAGAAATGAAAGAGCACTGTTCCCGAGACATAATATACAGTACACCAGTCTGTTTTGGTCTGTTTCGACCTCTGGCATTTATCGTTCATACCGTCGACAGAAATGCCGCGTATCGCAATCGCATTGTAGCTCTCTACGATCATTAAAATTGCAAATGATAACATATTTTCGAATGAAGATAATCCTCTGTATGAATTGTTGAGGTTATTGATAAGCATATGCTTTCTGATAATACTTGCCAGTTGGTGACACTGCAACTTAATTTTTTGCAGAACGTTGTTTTTCGCAAATTCATTTCTGATTTCTTTTCGGAAGAATGGCATCGGAATCGAACTGTTATGGATTCCCTGACGGAAGCGAAATTAAAACAGATTCACTAGGTGGGTTTTCCTATTGCCTTTAAAATATTCTTTCAGCAGCGAGGTCAGTAATTCGTACGTGCCCAAGCGCCAGTTCATCAGGGCGTTTCACCTTCAATTGAACTAATTCAGTGGAATGGCTTCATAATAAGTCAATATGTTACTATTCCATCAGTTACTTAAGTTATTATATTTGTGACATTTTATTTAGTCCTTTTATTTCGAGAAAACCCATTTTTTTTATAAAACTGGAAATTAATAACCTAAGAACCTTGCTGACATCCAGTTGGAACAACATTGGAATGAAGTTGTTATAGTTTCATGTCAATTTGAATTGTTCCACATCTTTTCCACTGAAAGTTTTAACCAGTCAGAAAGTTCAAATAAAAATGTTTCCTGAAATTGGCATACATTTTCACCTGAAATACAAATTATTTGTGTTATTTCCAAATGAACTCTCCTGTCAAAATTTCACTATTCTGTAATCAAAAACCTAAATACGATTTATTGGGTAATTCTAATCTCTTGACATGCTGAAACTAAAAATGGCTTCAGTTTTTTGGTAAATCAGTGTTTTTAAGTTCATCAGTAAATTAGCAATTTAACAGTAATGCTCTTATAAGTTTTTGTACAAAATCAAATATTGCCGTGGATTCTTCATTGTGTCAGCTTTTTTGTCTTGATCTTGCCTCCAAAAATGAGGACAAAAAAGTGTGCAATATTGCCCTGTCATATTTTATCTTTCTGTAATAATTTCAGCGTATTCATTAGCATTAATCTTCCTTCTGATGGTCTTCATGTAGGTGCACATACCTCTGGGTCTTGAAAAATAGCTATTAGTGTTTGTGTTAATTGACTGAATTATTTGTTTTCATTGAGGTGAATATGCTTTTTAAAGGTATATATGAAATACAAGTTAGCTCATGAAGCAAACATTTTGCTTTCTTTGGATTGAAATTGTGTGGTCAACACAGTCTTGGTTTCTGCTAATAGTGTGGAAAATGCAATCATTACATGATATTTGAGGTTTAAAGGTAACAAGTAGTTTTGTTTCAAAATTCATAATATGTGGTGTGAGAAATGATATCACAGTTATGCTTGCTACTTTCCTTCATTTTATGTGAGAAAATATAACAGGCAAAATAAGAGAGAAATTGCTTATCTCAATTGAGTCCTGCTTTTCGGATTTTTCCTCATAGTATCAAAACCATGTATTTAACACATTACATTAGATGTAAGGGGTTTAATACCAAAATTTCAAAGAACTTTTACCAGATTTGATGAAAGAGAAGCCTCTACTTTTTTTAAAAACAAGTTTAATGATTTGAGAGATACAGGTTGTTCAGAACATTCAAGAGAGTTGTTACGATCTAGGCAAAAATAAATAAATAAAAATAATAACAATAATAACAATAATAATAATAATAATAAAACTGGTGCTTCATATGCACATACTTTCTCGCACTACTTCTACATGGTCCTAAATGCCATTCCACTAGTACATAAACCAGCAAAAGTGTTTTCTACCAACAAACTTCCGAATCCGATACTAAAAGTTAACGAGCCGGCACTTATACCACTACGCCACACTAGCACCGAGTGCACGAACAGAGCGATAAAATGAATCGAACCGGGCTATAAAATGGTAAATGCATGATAATGAAAAAATTGATATGTTACACAGGCTTTACAAATCCAAGAGATTTGAAAAATTGTTATTAAAAATTCGAAAAATTATATACAGCCACTTCCAGTTCATTTATCGTAATAATCAATATTTGTGATTCACATGGCTTCACATGGTTTTCAATCATGTTTCTAAAATTCTTAATTATTGCTTGTGACAACAGAGAATTTTGACAAATAATATTCCCCGTCCAGGACTCGAACCAGCTATGATTCCATCGGAAGAGTTGCGCCAATGCTCGCTATCTCTCGAACATCTTCGCTATGCATGATAGCTACACTTATATAATAGCAATGACTGTATTGTGGTTTCATTTCTAGCATTAGGAAGCCGAAAGTCCAGAGAATGTGAAAAAAATGTCCTTTGGGCGCTCGAAGAAGGTATCTGGGAAGATCATCATTCATAACAGAAAAACTAGTTCAAACTATAGAGATTAGAAAACTAAGTTCTGCGAGAAAGTCTGTGCCATTATGTAGCACCACTAGTTTTATTTATTTGCCATCCCTTATTACACATGTGGAGAAAATTTAAAGGAAAAATTTGGAGCGGTTTTTGAGAAAATTTTGTTTCCCAAATTCAAGCGCAAATTACGCAAAAACTACTCGTCTTTTCAGAAAATTGTACATGGCATTTTTTAAAACTAATTTTGTACAACACTGAGGCCAAAATCTCTATCTCTAATTTTGTAGTTTTAAAAATATTTTTTTGAAATTTTCCAAAAACCAAGCATCACTCGGAAATAGGATTAGCGCTACATTCTTTACCATCCCGTATTACGTAAGTGAAGAAAATTTAAAGAAAAAAATTGGGGTGGTTTTTGAGAAACAACATTTTGTTAAATTTCAAACGCAATTTACGGAAAAATTACTCGTTTCTTCAAAAAAGTGTATATGACCTTATTTAAAGTGCTAATTTTGTACAACCGACTTTGTCTGAGGCAAAAATCTCATCTTCAATTTTGCAGTTTTGAAATTATTTTTTTGAAATTTTCGAAAAATTGGAGATATGAACGAAAAAGATCCCTGCGCCATTCTCTTAAACGTCCTTCGCACTATTCAACAACAAAATTTAATCAAAAAATTTGGAGCCATTTTTTTTGAAAACTTTGAAAATGTCCAATGGCTTTATGTAAAGTATCCCCCAAAGTTAAAATATCGGTTTCAAATTCCAAGAGCCTTGAGATCAGCCAAATCGATTGGGGAATATCAATTTTGAAGAAATATGGCTGAACGGTTTAGGCACTAGCTTTGACCACAGACTGACGTTTTGCCGTCAGTCGGTTTTACAGTATCAAGAAGCAACAAAACATGGATCCCAGACCTCACCAGACCCCAGCTATTAGAATTTTTCTGGCGAAAATTCGCTTTTCCGGCGCACAATTACATAAGTTTCTCTTCTTACAAAGTATTCGTAAGGCGAGAAAGTAAAATAATAATAATAATAATAATAATAATAATAACAATAACAACAACAACAACAATAAAAAAATTAAATTAAAAAAACTGTACATGACAGATAAAAATGGTTGCAATTTTTCAGTTTCAGCACATTCAAAATCATGTATATCAGTTGAAAACTTGTATGCAGTTTTCCACAAAAATATGTTGTAGACCTGTGTTAATTGAATGTTGTAGGCTTACGTTGTGACAAGAATGAACCAAAAATTCAAAATTGAAATAAGATGGGAGATAATTTCGAAGTTAAAATAAAAATGTACGGTTCTGTAATAAACACTTTGTTTTCATTTTTAATAAACAAGATCTTTGAGTTCGTCATCGACCAGAAGTAATGTTATTTCCATACTTGGTAATGATGTAATTAAATAACTATGGTTATAAAGTATGTAAACAAAGCAGTCTTTAACTGTTACCCGGAATTTGTAGTTAAAAACTGTAGTTGTATATAATTTAAAGGTGTAGAAACAAAGAAGTTTTAATTAATCCACTGTATTGTGAAAATGGTGGTTGAGTTCATTTATTAGGAAAACTTTTACTTTCCAGTACCAGAAATAAAGAAGCTTGTGGAAGATAGTGCAAAAGCTCGAGAACTAGCCTACTGCCCTTACAGCAAGTTCAATGTTGGAGCTGCACTACTTGCTGAAAATGGCACAGTTTACACTGGATGTAATGTAGAATGTTCAAGCTATGGAGGAACTGTGTGTGCAGAACGCACAGCAGCAGTAAAGGCTATAAGTGAGGGAATCCGTAAATTCAAAGCAATTGCTGTAATTGCTAGCAATGTACGAGATTTCACAGCACCCTGTGGAATCTGTCGTCAGTTTCTATTAGAATTTGGGAATATATGCGTTTTTATCGTTAAATCTGACCTTAAATCAGTGAAAGTATATCAGCTTTCCTCACTTCTGCCCGAGTATTTTCTATTTTAAAATATTTTGGGAATAAACATGTCATATGGTATAAATGAAGTATAATATAATGTAATATTTCCTGTAATATCAATTGATGAAAAATAATATTTGTAATTTAATATTTTCTGATTGTAAAAGTGAAGAAGTCATCCTATAAAACATAATTCATATGTTCAATGTGTTTCACAACTAGTAAATTAGTGTTGGATTATAACAATTGTGCTTATTTTTAAAGAAAAGAATTGAAAGCAAGCCAGCTCAGGTGATTGAAGCTGTTACCACATATAAGGATTAAGCTCCTGTATTTGAAGTATTAAGGGTTCATATCCCTGTGTGAACAGTAAACATGAAAGTTTTTATTATGTATGGTAATTTTCGTATGTATCTAGTATTTGATCCAAGGAACTTTCACAAGGTGCTGAGTGAAACTAGCTAAGCCTGGAAAAAGTCCATTTATATATGTAAGGTAATATTTCATAAACATGTAACTTTTGGTAAATTTAACAAGAATTTTTATGTGAAAGTGTTTGAGGATCAAAATGGAAAATATATAAAAGGACTAAAATTAATATTTTACTGATTAAGTCCTTCGGCCCTAACAATATTATGAGGAATTGTTCTGAAGAATATTTTACTACTGAGCAGCTATTACATATGTACCATTTATATATTTGAGGTTTCATATTCTATGAAAAATTATTTTTAAAGAGCACAGAGATAACATTGGATTTTCTGAATTGTGACCCTCAAATATTTATTTTGTTTGGAAAATTCTTTTAAAAGGCAATAGAATCAGCAGATAACAGAACTTTGATTGTAGGATAGAGTTGGTGGTGTAAGTAAGAAATTTATTGAAATATTATTTACAATAACGAGCACAAACTACAAAATAAAATGTTTTGGAAAAGCATGTAATTCATAATTTTTCTCTCTTATAAAATTTGTATACATTGTCATTGGGCAAACAAAATACATCAGAAGTAGAAGTGTGGGGTCCGACTTACATTATTATTATTGGATCAAATTCTCATTTGTACGAAATTTCTGCTCACACTTCCATTGCAGTTGCATCAGTCACAATCAAAATTTCCTTGGTATGTTAATTGCAAACAACTTCAAAGGCATGAGATCATTGACAATAAACGCAAAATTAGTAGGCATTAATTTTTATCTAATAATTAAAATCTTTTCTCCATTGTAAGACAAATCTAATTTTGTCCCAAGTGTTGTGTCGGTTTCCAAGTAACTCCATTGTTTGTGAAAAGAATGAGCAATTTCATGCAATGAAGATGATTGGGAGTTCTGTGAATTTGAATGCTCTCAAGCGTCAGTGTGATGCTGCTTCAAAGGCTGCATTACCAATGTTATGACCGTTGTGTCATGAGCTTTTTGTGAACAGTAGCGCTTTGCGTTACCCGAACAGCCTAGAACATTCACTTGACACTGGCCACAGCACCCTATTACTTCAATTCTTGAAGATAAAAATAAAGACAAACCTACGCTAAAGGGTTGTGAAAAGAAAGTCAAAATGTAGGTAATACTGAGAAACATTACAAGAAGAATTCCCTTTCTTGGAGAAAAATTTTAAACCTATTAAAGTCTGAATAATCATGGTATATGTGTTTTTCATGAGCCTATTGTAGTATGTTTTCATGAAAGTTTACCTTTGTCTGGGTCTGTAACTTACAAGAAAATGATGTGAGAAACTTGTGCCAAGCCTTTCGATTTGCCAGATGTATTCCCCCTTCAGAAACAAACAGGAGTCAGATAAAAGATGTCACTTCTTTTAAACTTGCAAATGTACCAAAAAAATAATGTTTAGTCAAATTATGTTTTTAAGTAATTTCAATTTTCCTCTCCTTTCTCAAAAACCATGATGTCTCTAAAAACATCAAAGAGACTTTTTTAAATAAATAATAGTTTTCACTTCATTTTTTTGATATTCTTACTGTATTAAAAAATCTTATATTATTGAAAGTGTTTTCAAGTATAAAAGGTACATATTTCTTTTTGCATGTGAAAATAAACATTTAATTTCAGGCATTTGCATTTGATTGCAGTGACATGCACACCATTGTAGGTAATTTCTTCCATTTACTTTAAAAAATAGGAGGTGTGTGTGTTGTGTGATTTTTCTGTTGTTTTTTCTTTTTCTCTTCTTCGTGTACACAAGTTTTTGAAGCTACCGAGATAAATTAGTCTTTTTGCAAAATGAGCATATTAGATTTACGTTACCATAGCTTTGAGTTCTCCATGTTAAAAATGTATTTAACCAAGAATTAAGTTTTGCACAAATGTAATGATTTCAAGCAGAGAAGTTTCAATGTTTACCTTGTTTAATTTAGCAAAAACAATTATGGGACCAATATTTTAAGTGCCAAAGTCATTATTACATATAAGTAAACTGAAAATATTTTAGGTCTAATTAAACTATAGAAGTATTTGTGTATTTTTGTAAGGTGTAAATGTTTTACAAGTACATTTAAAGAAATTGTAGTGTCCATAGAATACGTTTCAGAAACGAATGCAGTAATATTATTTTGTGCAGAAATTAAGGCTGAAATATGTATAATAGAATATGTCATTGAAATGTTCATTTCCTGGAAATACATTTCCTGGAAATATAAAACTGAATCCCACCAATGTGATAAATAAACTTGCACCAAGTTGAAACCGTACAAAATTGAAGTAATTTTAAAATGAAAATGAATCAGAAAAGATAAGCAAAAGAAAAGATTTAAACTTTTAGTACATATATTACTGGGGAGTAACATATATGGAAATTCCACAAAAAATTTCAGGCATCATGTATGATTCTGGAACTGTAGCAGTAAAGTGAAAATGATTCTGCAAATAATGTAGGGGGGGAATGCATCAGATAGTGTAAGACAACCAGGAAAAACTTGCTCTGTACTCATCTGGTCCTCCAGATCTTTCACATTAATCAACCAGGATTTGAATAATTTTTTCTGAGTACCTGTGTCACACAAGTGTTGTGTTGACGTATGTCACCTTGCCTGTGCTTGTTCACATAAGATAAAGTGATCTACAATACACGTGACTTTGTGTAGGCATTGATGCAACTGATGTCATCATCATTAGGTGATGCACGTAAACACAACGCTCGTGTAACCCACGATTAAAATGCAGATTTGCTGTCCACTATGCAAGGCACTGCATTAATGGTGAGGCAGATGTCCGTTAGTGGCATGGAAGAACTCCCATGAAAATCTGCCATATTGTAAATTTAAATATCAGTGATCAGAAGTGAAGGATGGTTGTTTGTAATAAATAACAATTGCTTCTTTTCAAGTCAGAAATAGGAATTCAGAACTGAATGAGTAGAAGATAAAAGTAAAAATTGGTGCTGTATTAAGGCTATCATTGTAAAGACCAAAGAAAGAAAACTTATAATTCAAATTTGCATGATAATTTGTGCATTTGGAAATGCATTCACAAATGCAGTATTACTAAACCAATTTCTTGATTTTAAGTATTGAATAAAAATATACTTTTTGTAATGGATTGTGGGAGTGAAATCCCCTCTTAGAGTGGATTTTTTCAAATAGATTACTCTGGGATAAGAAACATGCAAATTTTTACAAAAGTATTGTATTTAGTCAATTGTATTAATAAAATAAAATCTGATGTCAATTACTTTATACCAATATTAATTAAAAAGTATTTTAAATACTATTTAATGTCTCTGTGTTAAAAAGAAAAGTAATACAAATAAATATTTTATAAAATTTCAAAGTTGTTTTGGATTTTAAAAGTAATGCTGATGCTGAGGAATGCTGAGGCATTGTCCCATTCTCACAAAATGGGTCTTACAAACTTTAACATAACATAAAACAAAAGAGAAATTTTCCTGGCTGGACCAGCACCCCATTGCAGGAGATACCAAGGAGTGGGAAATTCTCCACAAGCCAACATGTGGGTTGGCTCACCTTCCATGGGGGGAAGAACACTTCCACTTCCTCCTCCTCCTGGGATAAAACATTCACTACACTAACAAGACTAAATGACCGTAGGAGTTGACATACCCAGAAACATCAATCAACCACACAAGTTTTTTTAAAATTCTGTAACGTTTTCAGAACATTTTCTGTACCATTTATTGGGTCTTTAAATGGGTTGAACAAATTGCTTACTTTCTATGATTTCACTGAGTGTAGTTGAGCAGTTGGGCTATTGATGCTGGCAAGTTCAAAAGTATCTAAGTAAAATTTAGCAGTAATGACTATAGGATTATTTTTTTAGAAAAGGATACATTTTATGGAAATTACATAGTATTAATATTATTTGATTAAAGAATTGGTTCACTTTTAATAATGTATATACTATAATTTTCTTCAATTTAATTATTCAGAACACTCTTATTAAAGCTTGCCCATCACCTTAAACTATTTTCTTAAACCCATTTTTGTATAGTTTCCTTTCTTTTGAAAATTAAAATCAATTCAATGTTAAAATTTGAAAAATATACAGTAAATTTTAATGTACATACATGAATTTATGTACATTTATATTCATACTAATGTTATATGTATTATTACCAAAATTCCATGGAAGAGAAAACTACATTCATTACAGACAATTTAGGTAAAACCATTGGTTTATGTGATTTTCACGTCTTAATTTAATTGTATTAGAATTGAAACAATGTTAATTATGTAATGATGCATCCATCATTCCTTTTTCTTTCAACAAGTCAGCAAAAAGAAACAATGTGGCATATTAACAAAACAGTATGAAATGACATTACATACTATCAAGATCATCAAGAAGACATCAAATGATTTGAATTCCCAGTAAAATTGTTACTAATTATCAAAAAAATTCAAAATATAAAACGGTATTGGAGATTTACACTAGAATTTAATGTTAGAAGAACTATATTTAAAGAAAATATAACATAACCTGTAGTTGGAGATGCAAATGTTAGGAATGTTCAGTATGTCAAAAGGCAAAAAAAAAAAAAATTTTCTTAATTAACATTCAAATTCATATTCTCTGTGTTGTAACATAATTGATGAAACCTAATCATAAAGGTAAATGAAAATATATATTCTGAAAAGTATTTGCCAGTTTTTGTAATTATTTAAAAAAGACAGAAACATATAATTTTAATGTGCAAGTAACACGTAATAAAAATTATTTGTTTAGTTAAATTTATTCATCATGCCATTGAACCATTTCTGATCCTCCAGCATGTACAATGCGTGAACACAATAATTTGACAATGTGCTAACCACTTACTAGAAAACGTTAGCTATTTTATTTGATCTGATGTGCTAGTTACTATGTAGCTTGAAATGCGAATATTACAAAGGACTCTCAGAATCTTTTATTTGCCTTGACATTAATACTTTTAGACAAATTCATTTTCTCTATAGAAATAAAATGGATGAATTCATAAACTGATAACAATTGGTATGAAAAACAACAGCATAGAATAGGCTTAAAGGATTTTCATTCCCAAAACAGTACATGCATAACATTCTGTCAAAGAAGTGGTTGTTTAATTTGAAAATTCACAATATCAATATGCCATTCTGTACATAAGTACTGTAACATTCTACAGCTTTTCACTAACTTGCAACCTACCCCAATTTTTAAAAACCGTCAAACTCTTGACATTTTCATTCCCAGAACTGTATTTACATAACATTTATGTACAATGGGCAATACATGTACATTGACTTCCGTTTCAGCTTAGTTTGTTTTAAACTTTCCACCAATATTCACAAATGGACATGTACATTCAAAGCCCAATACATTTCTTAATTCTGGAATCAGTAGATCTGGACATTCATTAGCAGATCTCAAGTCATTGTCATCCTCTAGTGGCTTCCAGGCTAAACTTTTTTTTAACCCTGTGCTTTTTCCAACTCATACAGTCAACTTTTAGGATACCTTGTTATCATTCACTTGTTACATAATGCTAGCATAGTTGAAAATAGTCATTCACATATGAAAATCCTTGAAATTGAATAAAAAGAAATATACGTCCACAGCCAATGGGCACTAACTCCAAGAGACATTGTGGGTTCTGAAGAATACAAATTTCAGAAGATTTCTCTTTGCGGATGATACAAATATTCTTTGCAACAAAGAAACCGTAAATAGTACAATATCAGACGTTTCAAATTGGTTCCGTAATAACAAATTAAAAGTAAATGAAAATAAAACAGTTTCAATGCAGTTTTCCATATCAAATAAAAAATTCTGTACTCCATTGAAAATGAACGGTGTGCCATTGACTGATGTTAATGTAACAAAATTTTTAGGTCTATCAATTCAGTCAAACCTCAAATGGAATGCCCACTTAAATGAATTGAACACAAAATTAAGCTCATTATGCTACGCGTTCAGAATTCTTTCAAATTCCGTCAGCCTTCATACAGCTCGTTGTGTATATTTTGCCAATGTTCACTCCCGCCTGAGATATGGCATAATATTTTGGGGAAACACATCTTATAGTTCACAGACTTTCAGATTACAAAAAAGAATTGTACGAATAATAGGCAAATCCAACCCACGTGATTCTTGTAAGTCACTCTTTATTAATCTAGGAATTTTACCATTACCTTGTCTCCTGATTTACGAATCAGTAGTTTTTGTCAAAAATGACTTACTTAAGGACGGGAATATATTTTCAGCAAACGCCGATGTCTATAAGTATAACACACGACGTAGTAATCATATTCACCAGGTGGCAGTATCAACAGCTCACTACAAAAAATTCACATACAATTCATGTACATTACTCTACAACACTTTGCCAGAAGACATTAAACGATTAAATTCAATAGAAAAGTTTAAGTCCCAAGTAAAATCTTTTCTGCTGCATAACTGTTTCTATACAATTCGAGACTATACCGAGCATCAAAAAGGAAAGTAGAATTAATTTTAACAATGATAGTTAATGTAATTATTTATCATTTGGACTGTATAATTCTAAAGAACCTGTAACAAGTATTGTACCACAGTTTCTGGGTTGATGGCCCCCATCTCGATCAGGTTTTTCGTCCAGTTTCCCTGATCCTTGAGCAAATGCTGAGATGGTCCCTTGTTTTGCTTCTGGACATAAATGTAACTTCATTATTTGTGCACGTCTTCTGAATTTCAGTGGGAAATATAGTTATTCAAATTATCGTTTTTCATATTATTGCGGCAAAAAGTATTATTCTTTCATGAAAAACATGAGGGTTCAGGGCAGAAATTTATAGCTAATTTACCTTTGAAAATATATTTTATTATATAGGAGCGAATATTTTGTCAACAAAACTCGAAAAAAACTCTTTTCTGTATTCAAAATTCGACTAGAATATGGTTTAGGATAGAGACCACAGAATTATGAAAACGTGCACAAAATTCACTTCTCCCCATAGCTCGTCATACGCAGTTTTTAACTGTTTTGACGTAAATAAATAAATAAATAAATAAAAAGAAAACGCAAATATTAATGAAAGGTGTAATAGGTTAATGACTACGAAATGGCTCATGACAGAGCCCCTTTTATATTGCTTCCCTTTTCGGAGTCAATGCTTTGAAGCACTGCGCCACTGAATATTTTGACTGAACGTTAGCTTTAGCACCATTTTAGAATTATCAGTTTGAATAATCTTCAATCTTTGCTACCTCCTGTCCTTTTGCACAATGACTCTAAATGGAGAAAAAGAACAAGAAAAGAAATAAAGTACTATAGAAATCTCTTTCATAATACTATTTATATTGTTTCCAAGTAAGTATTTTACATTTATTTTTATATGTACAGTGCTCTATTACATATGGACAATTAACAAATAACAAACATTTTTTATGGAACTATAATGTAAATGAAGTGTTTTCAGTACTGTTCCAAGTGAAGCCTGATTGTTTCACAAATCAGAAAAATATTTTGACAAAAATGTTTATATGTTCCAATACAATTTTATAAAAACATGATAAAAATGTAAAAGAAAAATAATAACAGAATATTCCTTTCAGCCACACACAGCACCATACAAAACCGTTTAAAAATCCTGCACAAACAAATTTGTTTCAAATCAAAAATTTGTTTATCCAAGAGCTTTACTTTAAACAAAAATTGTAAAAGAAAGCCCAAAAAACTGTTTCTTTTTGAAAGATCTTTGTTTTTATCTACCTTGCCTGCAAAAAAATAATCTTCTCTACGATGATAATTGCAACACCCATCCTCAGAATGGGCTTTTATAATACTGCATGCATGCTATCTTCATAGTTCCAAAACTACATGTGAACATGAAGCAATTAAAACACTAGACAAAAATAATGATTTTATGTTTTCCATGGCCTCCAAATGAATCAAGTCTTGTTCAGAGATTCACAGGAAACTGAACAAGCTACATGCATGACAGATAGGTCTGGCACTTGAGCACAAGTTCAATCACACTTTCATTAATCACTATATGCAGTATCACAGAGTATCACTGATGGGGAAAAAATCCTCACTTAGGATGTAAACTGCGAAGTTATGTACACAAAATAATTTTTCCTTTCAATATAATCCAAAAGTTCCATATTTATAATTAAAATTAACTGCCCAAATTGTATCTAACATGATCTCAAACCAAACAAAACTTCTTATAGGTATTATGAATCAAACTCTTTAGTCCACCTTACATATTTTCTGATTTTTTCATCTACACTTGACTAGACTGTTCACCAAAATGGACACCTGAAATAAGAAAAATATTTTAGATTTCTGAATTATCTAAAAAAAAAAATGGTGAAAAGTTAGAAGACAATTGCATTATCATAAGTAATATCACAGCACTTCAAGTGATATTTAGTGTAACTATTACACGAATAAACACATCACATGAATATGTGGTGGACATTGGAACTCAGTTGGACGTAATTTCATTCATGGAATAGTCCTATTAAATACCACTCGTGCTTTGAAAATTCTCAAATAAATCCCCGACTTGCACATTCCTAACACAAGTAAGTAAACATTCATGAAATGAATACGAATCATTTTCATCTGTTACTCTCCGACCACACCCCAAATTTACTTCAGCATAAATGAGTGTCAAAATAATCACTCATGTGACTGAACCACATGCAGCAAGTCATATGCATGTAATAAATTAAAAAGGAAATATTTACCATCCAATATAACACTGGCAGAGGTTTTCATTTGAAGTGGCCTGCTGAATAAGTAAATCAACTTGCTTCTGTACAGTCAACATTTCTTCATGTGAGAAATCTCGACCAGTCAACTTCTCTCTCACTCTTGTAATAATAGCCAGAGCCTTTTTGTTCAATGCTTCAGGCTGGCTGTTTTCTGCTACGCAAAAGCAAAAAAAATCACACTTTCACAAGAATGAAAAAAGTATATTATACAATATCAATGAAAGTAGAAACCATAAAGGAATGAAGATGAAGTCATGTCCTACATTAAAATCACCTAGTGACCACCTGGTCATCCAATCACGCAATAAATTTATATGATTTTAACAATTTCACTAATCAATATGAATATGCATCAGTAATCATAATGAAATAATATTCATCATCCAAAACACAATGGATTTCAAAAATTTTTAACTCCTCTCTTCCTCAAAGAAAGCAAAATTGCATATAATATATTAAGCATTATTGACTAAGTATAGCAAAGAAAATTGGGGAACAACCTCCATTTTCAATGGACGAAGGTACTCCCTTCTTGGGCAGAGTTGCACTGAGGCTGCCTGTTGCAGCCGCTCCTCCTGCACCACCAGCGCCACCCACACTATCCAGGCCCTCTCCTGGCTCCTGGGATGAGGAGGAAATGCTGGACTCTGCAGTGCCAGGAGCCTTGCCTCGCTGGCCTTGCTTGCCACCACCCCCACCCCTTGGAGCTCCCGTGGGGTCCATCAGACGCCAATTCAGCAACGGATCATACACAAAGGCCTCCAGCACAGCCATCAGGCTGTCTTTGTTACGATGCAGCACGGACATGACAGACTCACAAGTGCGACGATAAGTTCCTTCAATGCCAGTTACCTGTACCATGAATTACATTTATTTTTATATAATAAATTCTAAATCTGAAACATCTTTGACATAAACCTCACACATTTTATAAAAATTAAGCTGTATAGTGAAAATAATTCACAACACTTGCATTTTTGTCACATATTTAATACATTCATTACCAATCATTTATTTACTTAAAATCAAAAACAGAAGAAAAGCACATCCATTTATTTTACATTCCAGAAATATAGTTATTATCTTACCTCCATAGCATTGATGAGCATTCTTGTTAGCCTGAATGGAATCTTCTCAGGGAATTTTTCCCTTGTCATGGCTACTTCAAAACAATCTCCAAAATCAATGTGAAGAATTTTACCACTCAGTCGGTCCAACATAAGATTGGAGGGATGTCTGTAATTGAAATAATAAAATTTTGAGAACAAACTTCAAATAAAATATGCTCTTCTGATGTAAGAGATACAACAGACATTGAGAAATACAGTTTATATTAGAGTAAATTTTTGAATTGTCATGGGCACCACTGAAAATCAATAGTACTCCATTCTAAAGATATTACATCAGTTTTGTTTAAAGTGTAATTGACATAAAATTTATACTAAAAGGAAAATACAAGAGAAAACATCTGGTGTCATAAAAATATTTCTTTCAGAAAATGTCCCTTTTTACAAATGAGTTTACTGTTTTCTTTTCTGCTTTCCTCCTAGTCGAAAACTTCCCTAATTTATCCCCAAACAAATGCAATGTAACCCACATCCTTTCCTGAACCGCAGTTTTCATGTTCACAAATTGAGGTATATGTACGTTCAGAGCAATCATTAATTGTGGTACAAGTGTCTTCAAGTAGGAGAACAGCTCTGAAGAAACAAAATTGGAAAATGACAAAGAATCAATGTTGCAGAAAATTGCGGAGGCTTCTGCCTTACAAAAGGGCAAATTACTATTCCTTTCATTCTGAAACCTTCATCATCATTGACAGCAACAAAGCACCAGTTACATATATTGCATATTGAGTTGTGAATAGTATTTTATATTGGTTTTCCATTATTTTTAGGAAAGCATGTCAATGCATTGAATATCCAACACATGAGTGGGAATTTTGAGGAACATCTGGGAGAAAAGTAATGTTATTTTTAAAAGTCATCGATGAAATAATAGCACAGTTTAGTATAACAGTTGCGAAGCTCCCTATGATTTCTTTCATCCGGTATTAATTATAAAACGATATTTATTAGCATCAGCATCTTCAGCTAGTACAGAATAATTTTTCTCCACATTTCAATTTGTCCAATCAAAAATTCGAAATAAACTTGGAACAGAAAAAGGCAGAAACATAGGAGTTCCTTTATAAACAGATAAATAATTCGTAGAAGCTATTATAGTTTATTGTTTTTTAATAAATAAATACTTTAAATGTTATAATTTATAATTATTTTCCTTATCGCCTTAAACTTTGTAATCATTCTTTGTAAAATTTACAATAAACGATATTTTTGATTTAAATCATCAAAACCAGTCTTCCAAATAATTTTTTTCTCATGGAAAGCACTTTGCAAAAGGCCAGGTTGGGAGTAAAGGCCATCTGAATGCAGCTCTAAAATTTAAAACATTCTTCTCCTTGTGGAATCCATGATAATTGGTAAAATCATTCAGGAATATGTGAAACCATTTTGCATGCCTAGAGTACATGTTTCTTTAGTATTTATTCTCGAGTATAGTTATTCAGCCAAGTTATTCAATGTTTATCATGGGTTGCCTTAAGCAAGAAGAATCCTCTATCTCCAGTAAAATGTGTATCTTATAACAGGAAGCTAAGTATTAAGGTTTGAGATAAAACATAAACCACTGAAATACAACCCAATTGAATTGTGGATTTCTTGCACATCTAATTAGACTTAGTAAACCCATTACTACATGTTTTATATATCCAATTAAAACAGTTGAACACTTTATACTGTATAATAAATTATGTGATGAAATTAAGTTAAAAATTAAATCCAAAGAGAAAAAGAAATTGGAATAAAAAATTTCCGCAATACTTGTTACTCTTTCATGATACTAACCTGTCTCCCAATCCCAGAATGTACCCTACCATTGACATGACAGCCAACGATCGAGTATAGTTAGTTCGACGATCAAACCACACTTCAGAAGATGGTGACTTAAGCCACAATAATCGTGACAAGTCATCTCCTTGTGTGTGTTCCAAAGCATGTTCAAAGACCTCAACCTTCTGCATTAGAGTTAAATGGTCATAATCAGGTGCCATCTGCAAAACACAGAGAGCCATTTCATTGACAATTTCTACTATAACAGCAAATCACTGATTTTCCAAATAAAAATAACATTGCTTTAAATTATGATTTAACTATTCAAAGAATTGACTTCCTCAGCCAGAAATTGAACCCAGATCTTCTGGGAAACACCAAGTTGCTCTAACCAATTGAGTTACCAAGAACCAATTGAGTTACCAGTCAACTCTTTTAACAGCCATTAGGAAATATGAGCCCTGTTGATATTCTATACATTTCCTTAAACTTGGTCACTTAAACTTCCAATTGTGACCTGGTGGTGAACACAACTCAGAAAAAGAAACGGAACAAAACATTTACAAATGTGCAATCTCATGCACATTTGTAATCTCATGCGCACAAATCAATTATGTATTCACTGTCTAAAATCATTTTTTCATCACTAAATTTGGTAAATAGTTGAAATTCAAATTTAGATAAGAAAATGGAGATAAACGATGAGGTGAAGAGGCAAAAAACAAACAAATTGTTAAACTACACCTCAATTAAGAAACATTATACCATTCTAATGTCTTATATCTATGTATTATAATGTCTTAAGAAAAGCGTCATAGTAAACAAACAGCATTAAACAACCTAGTTCATAATTGCACAGCACAATAATTTACAATTGTATACTCTACAAAATTACAAAACATACGAAACATAACCCTAGAAATAAAACCTCCCCTTAACAAAAAACCCGTATGCTGTTATGGATACTCACTCTCAGCATTATTCTATGTTCTATATTCAACAAAATTTTCTTCTTTTCACGATAATCTCGAATGAGAGTATGCAGAGTATCACAGTGAGGAACCCAACCAATAAGACCACTGTTGGTTGACAAAGGAATAACTGCATAACGCTGCAAAAGACAACATAATATAAAAATCAAATGAAATTTTCAAATTAACACAAAGAAATCATATTGAACAAGATCATCAGAAGAGTAACACACTAGCAAAGTAAATTAAAAAATCAGGAATTCCTAGTTTTGCACAGTTACAGCTGAAAGTTCCTATTCTTTCTGGAAAGAAATTAGTTATTGCCTTTCATTGTTAAATGGTCTTTAATCTCACTTAAAACTACATCTATTTTAATCAGCATTTTTTAAAATCGGAAACAATATATATCTATATTGTTTTAGACACACACACACAGATATATATTATATTGATAATCTCAAAAGCTGGAGTTCTTTTAACAGAAAATCTACTGATACACTTCGATTCCTCGACTTAAGTATGTTCTGTCGTATGTTGCCAATTAATACATAGGTGTAAAAATGACAAGTTAATAATCACATGCAAGAACAACTCAGTATTTTCAAAGGTCAAATGTTCCACTGTAATATCATGGGTTAATTAGACTGAAGACACCACAATTTCAGAACAATGACATTATAGATAAACAGTGAAGAATGAACATTCCAGTCATTTTGACATTGTTAAATAACAATGAAAGACTTGAATTCCAGGGCCATTTCAACTTACGCAGCATTTATAGTAAATCACTATTTCTTTAGCATGGGGAAAGACCTGTCAAAATTGATACAAATTTACAAACCTGAATGGTCAGATTTCGACGGAATGTATCTGGATCATTTAATAAGAGAGTGTTCACCAATCCAAAAAGCTGCATCACCCTCTCATCTTGCCTTAGATCTTCATGTCCCTTGAGCAAGAACATGTAGTCTCGACCGTTACTCCCTACAAAAAGAGACCAGTACAAAGATTAAAAGGAATCCTCTCAGGATGAATATACTATCACTGGATTTTTGCAAATCTACAGTACCTTAATTTTAATCGTATTTACTTTTTGTAATGAAAAATCATTGGCTTTGAACTTCGAAATCCACTAATTTGACTGTTTTCCACTTTTTTCAAGAATATGTTTTTGAAACCATATTGTAATCACATGAAAAATTCATAATTAAAAAAAAAAGTTACTGTATCTAGAAAGAAAGTTAATGGCATGAAAATAATGCTGCTCACTGGCTGGGATTGCTTCCAGAAGAAAATCATTCAATAAAGAAACAAAAAACATTTAGAAAATTGTTTGATAAAGAAACAACAGAAAATCGCTTATTACTGCAGAATTGTGGACAGGTGTGGGCTATTAAGCAAACTAACTGGGATGATAGCGAAATTGGAAGACGTGAGCATTTACACGGTCGCATATTACCGGTGATGGGTCAACAAAATGCAAAAAATTTCTAAAATGTGTGATATCTGAAACACATTAATAATTTTCCTCTTATTTCAAAAATATAATTTTAAGTTATAGTACCAAGTTCACGATAACATTGAGTAATTTTCCGTCAAGTATTTCTACAGCTTTTTAACATTCTGAACATGTGGAAATTAAAGGGACCGGCAAAAATCAACACAAATGTAAGGAAAACCTAAAAGGGGGGTTTTACTGTATTTCAAACTTTGGGGACAAATAAAAACCTTTTGAACTAAAAAGTTGATAAATAAACAATTCAGTATATTTTCTTTTGCATAACTAAGGATTAACATCATTGAAAAAATTACTTTTTACAATGAAACAAAATATTACAAACATTAAAGTTTTTACCATAAATAATCATTGAATGCACAATGCAAAGATTTATCATGTTTATAGTTGAAACTCTTCAAGTTGGTAGATAATTAGGTAAGAAGTCTGGTAATATGTAACAGTTTTTATGGTTTTCATTATTTTTTAACCAAAATGCCTCCACTTTTGAGCCCCAAAATTCAAAAAGTGAAAATGTGAGCATACTCCAGTGGTGTGTCAATGGGATTTAAATAAAGAACTTTTACAAACACAAGGAACAGAGACTCAGGAGTGCAAAGGGTTAAAGAAAAGCATCACTCTAAAATTAAAATTAACCTTCACATTTGTTGTATCACATCTAGAACACAAATCTGAAAGATTAAGATTTTATAAAAGAAGGCAAGAATTTATTTTGACACAGTAATGGATCTCTTTATTTTGAAGAATTATGAAAATTATTCTACTCTTTGATATTGTTTTATCTCTGGGATTATATGTAGAACTTCCATAAAAGTGATTTTTTTTCATTTCCATCTCTTGCAGAAGCATTTGCAATTTTGCATTTGCTGTACCGAGAGTCATGTGGCCTCATCAATCAACATAGTGTCGCAAAATCTGTATGTATAACAAGCTGCAACCACCTAATAACAAAAGTATACAATGAGAGTAAAACAATTAATGATTTTACATACCTCTAATGCACAATTTGCGAGGTCTTTGCTTTGATGTAATGACTTGCAGAGAAGCCTGAATATGTGCAATTCGAACAACAGGTGTGCCAGGAACATAAGACCCAGGAACAGCAAGTTCCAAGTCCCGGCACATCAGAAGTTTGGGACTGACATACTGCAGTTCAAGGGAAGTAAGTTGAGGAAGCTGTCTTGAGATGCGCCGGAACACGTGGTAGTAGAGGTCCCAAGCCTGGTTCAAATCCCGGACATTTCCAGAAACCTTGTACCTGTGGCACCATTCTTGGGCTTCCATCAAATCACGACCATAAGCCTGCAAAACAAATAATTTTTTAGCTAATACAATGCAGTCAATAATACACAAATTAACACTACAAAATTAGAAAGTAGTTGACAGTTTGACATCTCGTGGTATAGCCATAACCTAAGCAGCATAGAATTAGAAATTTCAGCATTTTCAGAATTGTCAGCTCATTTTATAGAACAAATGAATTGCAAGGCATGAGCATCACAATTAATCAGCTGATCATAAATACAACAGTTAAGGGTGTGATTAATTGCAATAAAATGCAATGTTTGCAAATAAACTGTAAATAGTGCGTGCTGTTAATTTTTTTTCTTGATGTTAATTTTATCACATTGTAGTAACTACATCACAACTTGACAAACAGTATTTGGCAACAGCATCCCCCTCCACAATTAATTAACAAACAGTTTCTTATTTTATTTAGACTTTAGTGTTTGAAGTAATAAACAAATATTTCATATGATAAAATTTTAATTTATAATTTCTGAAGCTTTCTCTAATTAACTTTTGAACTCGCACTTTTTCTTGTATAATATCGAAAAAAATTGATGTCAACATTTTGACAGAAATTCATATTTTGGGGGTTCCTGAGTTTTTACAATTTGATAAAAGTCAATTTTTTCCTCGAGAAGAAGACAGTTTACTTATAATCATAGAGTACATCCGATTTTCATTGAAACTTCTGAATTTTCAAAAATTGCAAGAGTTCAAATTTTTCTTTAATACTCTCCTTCACAATTAATAGAGAGAGGATTATGATTTTTGAATCTAGTTTTTTGATATCTACTCTTCTTTACATCACAAAATTTTTTTCAAAATATCACACAATTTTTACTCATATCATAATAAGTTTTTAAAAGTACCATATTTTTTTCCAGAAACTTTTACATTTTTAAAAAAAAATTTATTCAAATAGAGGACAATGCACTTAATCATACGACAAGTGCCATTTTAATTGAATGTTGAATTCAAATGATGTAATTATTATGAGACCTTTTACAAGTTATATTTACATAGCAGGTGTATTTTTACAATTTATAGCATTTGTGGACACCAATGCTTCAAATGAGCTCTTATTAAGGTTCTTGAAATCTCAAAAGTTTTTCTATTAAAAATTTATTAATTTTAATGCTCTGGTTAAAAAATATTCAGAATGAAGCCAATCTATACCAATTAAAGTGAAGGATCCATGATGCACAGAGTTACAATTTAAACTTCTCTTCAGACAGACTTTGTTAAAGATGCATACAACACCACAGCATTAAGAGTTTGTGAAGGTGCTCAAGTAATGCTTACATATAATATTGATCAATTATCAGGTCTTGTACAATGGCAGTAGAGGTGTTATATAGGATCTGACCAGCAATATTGAAATTTCCACATTGTTATCGATTTAACAAACTCATTAAACGGAAACATACTTGGACTCATAACACTTGAACAAAACAAACGAAGACATTAAATCAGATTCAACCTTCCAACCCCAAGTTATGGAAAATCCTGAAACAAAGGTTTCTAAAACCGATGACGAAGAAATTAACAATACATTAGAACTAGAAGTAAGACCACAAACATGGGAAATATGTAATGATTTTGGTAAAAAAATTGGATATTTTAAACAAATACCGTTAAAAATAGCATATGCTTTAACTATTCATTCGTGTCAAGGTTCTACATTAGATAGTGCCGAAGTTGATTTATCTGATACATTTGAACATGGACAAGTTTACACTGCATTATCACGAACAAGAGATTTAAACAGTTTGGTTATTAAAAATTTATGTTTTAATAGCATAAAGTGTCATCCTAGAGCACTCCAGTTTTATGATGACATAAAATCAATGCAAGATGCAATTAGCGAAGTAGAAAATAGTTTAAGTGAATTTTGATGATGATTTTTAATTTCATGATTTAAATTTTAATGGTTAAAAACCATTAAAATATAACTAGATATAGAAAGTATTACTAAATTTTCAGATAAAGGTTTATAATGTCTATAAATTTATCAGGTAAAAAGTTATGTGATCTTCTACCATATCTGTTAAATTATCCAGTTGTTCTTTTGTGAGTGTCCTCTGCATATCCTAAAAGCTTGTTGTGCTTTCTAAAGAATCTATTTGTAACTTTTAAAGTTTTCTTTATAACATCATGTTCATCTAAACTAGTATGAAAATAAGTTTTAAGAATATAATCTTAATAGATAAAATGGAGTTTAAATTAGAAGATTTTTTTCCATTATATCCTGAGAGTTTGTCTAATAATAGTAAGACAAGATTTGAAATTGGAAGTTTAGATGTTATAAATACTTTAAAAGAATTTACAGATAACCGTCTAGATGCTATTGAAATTTTACCAACTAAACCAGGAGAAGCAACCAAACATCAAATTGTTATTAGAAGATTACTTTCTGGATATACTCAATTTGATGCTTTGTTACTTGTTCATGAAATGGGAACTGGAAAAACGTGTTCCGCTATACAAGCAATTGAACAAAATTTAATAGAATCAAATAATGGTTTATTTTTAAGAGCTGTTCAAACTACTGAGGGTATAGATGATTTTAATTTTAATAAAAACTGTAATAATAATTATGGACCGGGACTTGATGGGGCTGTTATTCTAACCAGAGGAAAAACATTAATGAATAATTTTATGGATGAACTTGTTAATAGATGTTCTACAAATTATAGTAATGGTAATAGGAATGAAATTTCCAAAACATCCAAAAAAATATTTTCTAAATTTTATTCTTTTTATACGTTTGAAATTTTTGCAAAAACAGTAAAAAAAATGAGATCTTCTGAAATTGTTAAAAAATTTAACAATAAGATTATTGTTATAGATGAAGCACACAATTTACGCCTATCAGATGTAAAAGTTAATTATGAGAAAATAGATGTTTATGGAGAAGTTCATCGATTCATACATTTGTTAACCAATAAAAAAGTACTATTGTTAACAGGAACACCTATGAAAGATGGTCCTCAAGAAATAGCTTCATTAATGAATTTAATTCTTCCTCTAACTCAGCAGATGCCCACCAATAAAAATTTTTTAAAAGAATATTTTCCATCTACAGAAGCACCAAAAGAAACATATGAACTTGGAGATGAAGAAGAATTCCTTAAAAGCGGTGGAGAAGAAATGAAAAATATTAAAAAATTTAAAGCTCAGGTGTACGGATGTGTTTCTTTTTTAAAAGCAATGGATTCTAAAGTATTAAAAGTTATGGTTGGAGAAAGAATGGGGTCTTTAAAACATTACAAAGTGGTTCCAGAATATATGTCAACTTTTCAATCTAAAGCATATGTGTCAGCATATTTACAAGATAAACGTGAGCGTGGAATTTATAATAACTCTAGACAAGCATCTCGTTTTGTATTTCCAGATGGTACATATGGTGCAGAAGGATTTCAAAATTATATTATTGAAAAAAGAGGTAC